>VXAY01003285.1:623141-770982 GCA_013399855.1 Oxyruncus cristatus | reverse complement strand
AACATAAAAGGTAATAAAAATTATCAGCATTACAGTTCTGGGGGGTATTTCTCTACTGCAGTATTTTGAGCATATGTTAATAACCTTAGAATGTATAAAAGCCTCCTGCGTTATAATGATTTAATCTAATCTAGAGTTTTTTGCAAAACACAATTGGACACAAAGAAGAGAAAACACATCCCTTTGAATGGGATGGGATCCCTCTTCTACATTGCAATAATTGATTTTTCTTCTGTTTTAAACTTTTGGGGTGATGCTAAAAAACCGATGTGATTTTTTCCTCTTGTTGAGATAACACTTCTTACAGACATGTCCTCAGAAATAGGGCTCCATACCAAAAGCCCATTAGCTTTCATGACTATACATACCAATGAAAAATAAAGACATCTCAAAGACTTACTTTTCAAAATAATGCTGCTACAATTGCGCTTTTAAAATTTATTCCAAAATCCTAATTATAATACTTGGACTACAAATCCCCCTTTCTTAAATCCCCCAACGATTCTCATGTACTGGGTGTTAAGTGCAGTGGAAAGCTGAAAGTACTCAGCACTATAAACACAGACTTAGAAGCTGTCATTGTACAAATACGCTTACAAATCCATTGGCTAAAAAAAAAGGCATTTATAAAATAAAGAATTTTATTTCAATAAAGAGACAACTCAGGCCTCTCACAGAAGACTTGTCTGTACTGTACATAGATAGCATAGTTTTTAGACAAGAGTTACAGTTTTTAAACCTCATTCTCTGCAAGTCTCTTGTTCTTAGCAAATAAAGACACAAGTCCTATGTGATAGCAGATTGTTTTAAATGTATCCTATATCACAGCAATAGTAACTTTCATCTATCCCAATATATCTAATTTAGTATGAAGTCCCAAGGATTATAAAAGTTCAGAGTATCTGAACAACATCACTTGTAGAAGCAAAACTTATTGCTCAAATGTAAGTTTAAGAACAAATAGGAATTTTGGTGAGATTTTTCAGAAGTCAGAGCTAATCAATACCTCCCTCCAAGTTAACCTAAGAGAAAATATCAGACCACTTTGGGTTTTTTTGAGAAAACCCAAGTACTAGTGCATGATTCATTATCAAGGCCACATGTGTCTGAATCTAAAAGACTGGATTTTCTTCATACAACTACAGACTTGTTGAGTTTTCTTTCCTCCTCTGTACAACACAGTAAATGCTGCTGCATGGACAAAAAAAAAAATCCCAATTACAAAGCTTTTAATAGTATAGCTCCCAAAGCCTTTTTTACTTTTTTGTTTTAATATGAAAACCTTAAGCAGGAGGAAAGGGAGAGAAATTTTAACTACTACCACAGTATCTGTGTAAAATGAATTGAAATAAAACAACTAATTTTATTCAAACCATAACTCCATGCCTACTATTGTTTCTTACTGCTTCTCAACTAAATATTACATTATATAGAAAGTCCTAAAATACAACTATAGTCTTAATACACAAGTTTCATTAAAGAACAGAAAATTAGAGGAAAAATAATTTTATATAAAAAAATATGTCTTTAGAAGTTTCAGATGTCATAGCAGATGGTATCCCTGTTATACTCACTTTATGGCATTAGCTCTCCTTTTTTTTTTTCCCCCTGTATTAAATAATAATAACGAAAAACATTGGGAAACCCTTGCCAAAGTGGAGGTGGCACGCAAGGCTTTGTCATTATGTTGAATTCAGTTATTTTATTATCAAAGGTTGATCAGACATGATTTACCCTTGATAACACAATTCGTTGCAAGCCACTGCCTTCATGGGCCTAAAATTTCTCCTCGGTGATTTCCCTAGAGACTGAAATGAGGTCTGTAGTTGCCCAGATTGTCCTTTTGATCTTTTCTGAAGGTGTGTGACAGCTGCTGTTGATGCACTCTCCAGATCTCCCTGGCAATACTGCAGATGCCCACAAGAGAAGCAGGAGGAACCATCCAAGGGCCAGATTGGTCTTGGCAACCTCCACGACATCCCAGCTCAGGGACACCAGCCTCCCTGGACAGTAGGTCAAGTTAGCGGGTGGGTCCCCTGTACCCCGCAGCTGGGAGTCTCCCACTGCAATCCCCTGGCCCTTCTTCTCCTGCTGGACATAATGTTCTGACTCAGAACCTGTGATACTTCCCCAGAGGTTTTCCCACTGCCCCTTGTTTACCACCAGGGCACCAGACCCATTCTCCAGGTGCTGATCTGTGGGGGCAGACAGAGCCATCCTCTTTGCTCCTGGAAGCCACAAGCTTCCAGCCTTTGCCTTGATGGCAGTCCCCATCTGCAGCTCAATCAAACAGCCTCAGTCTGCCCCCCTCCTGTGCAGAGGGGATGCTGACACCCTTCTACAGAGTCCCTGTGCAGACCTTCGTGCTCCCTCTTTCCTCTTCCCTGGTGCTACTGAAGCAAAGCAAGGCTTTAAAAGGGTTAACCAAAGTATCTTGCTCTAAGAAAGCTAACCCCCCTTCATATCTAGGCTACTCAAGGAAATGTTGTTCTGTTCCGTTCAGCAGACCTGGACCCACAGAAGAACACTAGGAGCGTTACACAAAGGGCTTAGGGGTAATAAACTAAGGCAAAGTAAGCTAGGGTAGACATTTGAATAGGTAAAAAGTAGGCCTGAAGCCAAGGCTTTCTCCAAGCTTCAGTGACTGGGACAAAGACAATGGGGAATTCAAAAGTACACCTGAGGAAGAGGAGAAATTCCAAGACCCCCGAGATGAAGTAACAGGATGTACCACCAAATTATTCCTCAAAATAAAGACCACGCCTCAAACTCCGCCTTAACGTCACCTGTTATGAATATTGTAATCTAATAATGTAATAGAATGAATATGTGTGTAGGGATGTTGTAATCACTTTCAAGAACTGTATAAATTACCTGTCTTTACACTGACCATTTGGAAGCTCTTTGTCCAGCACGAGCTGGGGCTTCCCGCGATCGCTAATAAATACCTTGCTGTTTAAGGACATAAAATTCTGTCTCTAAGCAGTCTCTATCGGCCTTTTTGGGCTTCACTACGTAGTCTGCTCACCTCCTCCAGCAGCACCTTAACCTGGCAGGGACAGGCCTGCTGTCAGCCCACACCTCCGCAGACGGGTGAGGAGCCTGCAGCTACCTCAGTTTGGGAGATCTGAGCCCGACCAGCAACACCAAGAGCCCTGCCCAGTCCAGATCGTGGCTGTGCAGCGACAGGCATGGTAGCTCAGCACCAGCCCTGAGCAGCTGCAGTTCGGTTTCTGACACCAGCCACATGAACTGCTGCCTCTGCTGGTCGTGCTCTCCACAGGCAAGAAAAGTAAGTTATCTTATTGCAATGGACTTGAGGCTGGACGTATCTCATCTAAAACTACAGTTTCATTTTATTTCTTTTTTTTTTTTTTCCTCCATATGCTGTAATCAATGAGCATTTTTCTTCTCAGGCTCACACGAAACCTTTAGCAATGGATGAATCCACTTTTGTTGAAAGCTTCCCCTTACCACAAGTAGTGAACAGGATTCAAAACTACGGAATCACTTAAGTAAGCCAAATTCGTCTTCCGCTTATTATAACACGAACATTTCCATTATTTTCAGTGGAATTTATACAGTTCTAAGAGCAAAAAGAGCTGCTAAGATTCACTGGGCAGAGATCCTGTTTTCTGGTATTGTCTGTAAAGGAGGACGTGAACTACAGGAGTTGTAGACACGTTAAACAGTAATTAAAATTTGGCCACTGATGCAAGTGAGTTGCAAGTGCTAATTTAGGGGAAATTTTAATATAATTTGCACTAAAGTGATCACTATTAGAATCTCTAGAAACTATTTTGCAAGTAATTACACAAACATAATATTTATAAGCTATTAAACACACAGAACGCCATGGTAATCTTTGCATCTTTAGCCCAGTGAATAAACATGAATCATTGTGCATCTGTGCAGATTTCTGCCTGATCTCTGCTCTCTATTAAGAGCGTGTCATAATGCCTGCAGAAAGAGAACATTTATCAAATTCCGTGCATGCAACTTACTATAAATTAGCACCAATCTATTTTGAATGAGATCACCAATTTCTCAAAACATTGCTGTAAACGCTAAAAGTAAATAACTCACTATGTTAAGATACTGTGACCTCCCTACATTTAGTTTCATAAAAGGAGAGAAATACTTTTCCCAAGTTTTGTGCAATACTTATTGCCATTAATCATAGGAAAAAAAATTGCATGGAAATATTAATGTGTTTTATTTAATAAATTGTAAATAAAAAAATAGCATTACAAATCATTGGGAATCATTTTTTTTGAATTTATATCAACTAACAAAACACAGTACAAGTTTATACTCAAGTAATAACAAACAGAACTCCTGCCGTATTTTGTTAGTTTATATAAAATACACACACACATATTTCTTTTGGTCCCGTTGAAATTTTGACGGTATTGTTTTCTATTCATTCTTAATTTCACTGCATCAGCTGACAGTGCCATGCCCAAGCACTTAATGCTCTAACAGCAGTTCACAGAACCACGGAATGGTTGGGGTTGGAAGGGACCTCTCAAGATTCAAGTTCAAAGACCCTGCTAAAGCAGGTTCATTCACAGCAGGTAGCACAGGAGAGCATCCAGATGGGTTTTGACTGTGCCCAGACAAAACAACTCCACAACATTTCTGGGTAGCCTGTTCCAGTGTTCTATCATCCACCGAGGAAAAAAAGCTTTCCCTCATATTCAGAGAGAACTCCCTGTGCTTCAAGTTTGTGCCTGTTGCCTCTTGTCACTGGGCACCACTGAAAAGAGTTTGGCCTCTTCCTCTTTCTATGGGCCTTTAAGATACTTGTTTGCATCGATGAGATCCCCTCTCGGTCCTCTCCAGGCTAAACAGTCCCAGCCCCTCCACTTTGGCAAGGGTTTCCCAATGTTTTTCGTTATTATTATTTAATACAGGGGGGAAAAAAAAAAGGAGAGCTAATGTCACAAAGTGAGTATAACAGGGGTACCAGTTCCCTAATGACCTTCGCAGCCCTCTGCTGGACCCCCTCCAGAACTGGACACAGCACTCTGGGTCAAGTAGGGGGGCAGGATCACCTCTCTCAACCTACTGACAATGCTTGGCATAAAGTATCCCAGAATACCATGGCCCTTCTTCGCCACAAGAGCACTGCTGGCTCATGTACAGCTTGCTGTCCGCCAAGACCCCCAGGTCCTTCTCCACAGAGCAGCTCTCCAGCAGGTCATCCCCCAACCTGTGCTGGTGCTGGAGGTGACTCTTCTACTCTCCTGCAGGAGCAGGACCCTGCCTTTGCCTCTGTTGAATTCCACTACGTTCCTCGTTGTCCAACTGTCCAGCCTACCCAGATCTTGCTCAGTGTCCAATACAGCCTTCTGGTGTATCAGCCCCTCCTCCCAGTTCTGTGTCACCCGCACACTGGCTGCCGGTACCTTCAGTCCCTTCACCCAGGTCAGTGGGGAATGAGTTGAACTGGGCTGGACCCAGGACTGACTCCTGGGAAACACTCCTAGCTCCAATTACACTCCGTGCTGCCAGCCACAAGCCTCTAAACTGATAAAGACAAGTTTGCCAGAGCTAAGAGCACTGGATCTTTCTCCAATAAAAACTTTCCGAACTATCTTTGCAGGCAGCACGCTGGGCACACGCATACTGAATCCAAAGCAGAAAAAGTGAATCTGGAGCTCTGAATTTCTTCTGGTCAGAAGAGCAGGTGAGATTTGCTGAGAACACAGTGCATGTGAAGTGGTGTGTGGCTTCCTGGGATGAGTATCCAGTCACTCATCACCTATTCCTATATAATAGCTGGTCTGCAGGTTTGGCACTGACTGGGGGAGGAGCCTGGATGTCAGAAGTTAGAGCAGCAGTAAAGAATAATTTATTCCTGCAGACACTACCATCACTTTTAGCACTGTAATGAACATCCCATTTGGATAAAGGTTTTCACTTGATGGAGCAAAATATTAATTATAAAAGGCATTTTTTCCCCAATGATACAAATAATTAGCAGTACGCAGGCACGGGAGGAAGAAATAAAGCAATCAAATATATGGATTTTTTTTTCCTTTTTTTCCCCTTAAATGTAAGTCAAGACCACAGCTTTTAAGTCAATAAGCTATTCAAATTGCCTATGAACTACTGAAGCAAGAAAACATCTTGATGATAAAATAAATTAGAACAGTATTGTCAATTTCTCTCCACAGTTAGCTTAAAATATTCTAAGAATTACCATTAGCAAATGCCAAGCCTCTTTCCCTCATTACTGTCATCACCTCTTCCATTCCCACACCATTCCCTCTCCCTTTCTTCCCTGCCCACATAAAAAGCACAAATGGAAAACTAAAAAAGCCAACTCCAGCCAAGAGTAAAAGAAACACACCAGCTAAATCTAAATATACTGGTAAATGAAAAAAAAATATCTACAATGGAGGAGGGGGGGGCCACACTGGGTTTTTAATTTGGTTTATGTTTTTGTTTTGTTGTTGCTGGTTTGGGGTTTTTTTTAACACAAAGGTGGCCATGGGAATGTGTTTTAATCCATATCATTCTGCATAAAACAAATTCACGTGTGTTTTAAACATTAATGAGTTGTTAGATTTACGTATTGCCCCTCTCAATACTATCCCCCCAAAAACGGATGCCAGGCTTCATGCAAACATAGAGCCAAAATAAAACTGATCCGTCATAAGACAAATTAAATTGTCCTTAGAAATATAAAGACTCCTGGAAATGACGAGGAAGAGAGAGTTCTGACAGTCAGAGAGATTAATAGTGTGATAATAAATTAAACATAAACCTCCAATCCCAGCTGCCGGTGATCTAATGGTCACTCGGGGACATTGCAGAGCTTTAACATCTGGTGCAAAGAGGGCAAAATTACCACTACAGTGGCCTTTCACCTTCTAAAGACACCGGGATTGCATATGGCCCGGCTGCATGCGTGCCAGATGCTCACTTCAAATGTGCAACAATCCCTTCCTAGCAAACCCACACAGTTTAACTTTGACTTCAGTACAAGTTAAATCACAATGATTTTCAAAGAAAACAAACCCAGAATACTACTTTTCCCTTATAATATTTCCTCCTCGGGAGATCTACACTTAGATAAGAGAGGTGCTTGTTTCACTGCAGGTCAAATGAGAGGGCTGGCCATTAAGTCCTGGGAAAAAAGCTGTGGAAAGCATTGTATAACAGTTGGCTCTCCTCAGCACATTTTCAGTAAGACCCTTTCAAATGAAAATGGCTATGCATGAGAGCACAAAGTTGCAATTTAAAAAACCAATGCCACAGCATACAAAAATAATGACGTCCAAACCAATAAAAATGTAAATCCAAATTTAATGGGAGATTAAATACACAGGGAAATTAACATTAAAGCAACAATTTTATCTTTCATATGATATATTATGATTCACTCTCTCTTAATATTTAGGAGAAGAAGTGTGTCTGAAAGATTGGCTGACAATATAATATAGCCATTGTGCCCAGCAGTAGTGCAGCATTTAATCCTTATATAATGGTGTATTTCTATTCACCACCAAAATTATACCTATATATATATATACATACCAATATATATAACAATATATATTGGAGGATTTTGTCTTTTTGTGGTTTACTTTTCCTTAAAGTGGTTCACTTTTCCGCATAGTTTATTACTCAAACTCTCCTTTATTATTTAGCCAACTATTAACTACCTTTTTAACTATTAATTCTGGTAACTGATTCAACTCATTGAGTAGGAATTAGTGGCACGAAGTAGTAAATTCTTAACCATGCCTTCCTAAGCTGAACAAATGGATCCCACCCCTACAGGCCCATGACTTTCATACTACATAGCAGTACAGCTTCATTTCAAACATGTTTCTGGAGTGGCAAGACTTCTGTGAAAACTTTATGCACAAATCGCTTTGTGGAAAAGGCAGTTTAAGACTTTCAAGTCTTTCCAGGAATTGCATAAAAGCTCAATCGTCTTCTCGCTTTGAATTTTCTTCTCGTAATTTACTGCACTATTTGTCCAGCACCTTACATAATGAAAATACATTGGGCCTAAATAACCATTTGTTAGTAGCAAGTTCTAAAAAGAAAACCAGAAATTTTCTGTTGGCTGAGAATTGCAGACAAGCATGGCAATATTTGCTTCCGTGCCAGAGCTAGTGGTAAGACAGGAATTTTGTTAATCATGTCAAATACTACACTTCTAAACTGGCATCATCAGAACGCAGCTGAGTCCCCCAAAAGAGATGGATAACCTCATTTTTTACACTTCCTTCTTTTTAAAAGACGATAAAAAGAAGGGATATGTGGAGGTTTTTTGGGGGAAAAGCAGCCTGCAAAACTCTAATTTTTAAACTTAAGTTTTAAGCACTACAGTGCTCTACAGTTTTGTTATATAAACACACAAAATATACAGGTGTTCTGCATTAGAGATTAACTACAATACATATATAAGAGTATTGCAGGGCACAATATATATTAATTTTTGAGAAATATATAATATTGTATAGTTCAATAAAGTACTTTTCTGCATCACCATCAAAAATTAATACAAGGATACAATTACCTCATATACTGTTCAGTTAACTCAGATGTTTATTACTGTGGTATCATCCTTACATTGTTGTTATTGTAAGTTACTTTCTTTTTCTAAGTGTAGCCTCTAAGGACAAAAAAATTATGCTATGCTACTTCAAACCAGGAATAAAATTCTGCTGTAATACAGGTCCTAAGAGTATAACAACAACTTTATGCTTGACTTCCAGTTTATGTGAAGATATATTCTGAATTTCCATTTTCTCTAGTTATTCCTTTCAGTCTTCAACACTGTCACAGTTTTTGAGCTTTGACAGATGTTTTCATATGGGCTGTAGATCAGGTGCATTCCAAATCTATGCGATGAAGGGCTTTGGGAAGAATGGGAAAATATGTCCCATGCCAAACTTTGAAGCCTAACTAATAGTAAGCAATCAACCAGATACTGACTCCACGAGTAACAAGACAGAGGTGATCACTGATCAAACCATGACTTTTCAATTGTCATGCATTATCCTCCTAGACCTTGCAATGTTAAACTGTGCTTTGCCTTTAAGATTTTAAATTTTTTATGTTCAAAGACGAAGCATCATACAGCTGAAGGTAAAAGTTTGGATAATGCATTTGTCAAACTGGAAGACACTTAATCTGATGCCCAAGTTAACTCCTCATTATTCAAGATCACCCAATTAGAAGCCCACCGTACTGGTGTGTTTCCTCAGCAAGAACATATTCTGGCCTGAACCACAAAATGAAAGAATTTTGAATTGACAGCAGGAAGGAAGAGGCTATAACAGAAATGAAAACTAAACAAGTTCAGTATCTCTTGCTGGTTTTTATTTTATTCTTGTTTTATGGTTTCTTGTGGAATCATATTACTAACGGAATGCTTTGCATATGAGCTAAACGCGTGAGACAACATCTGGATGTTACATTGCATTTAATAGCATTTGCAGAAATAGGCTGTTGGGATGAATCTCTCTCTCTCATGGTGAGAATGTCTCCGTTTTATTTTACTATTGGGCTCCTGTGTACAAATGGATAAACAGCATCCACTTATCAGTTGAAGGATGTACAAGGAGGTAGCAAGTTTTCTTTATGTTTGTGCTATATTAGAAAAACCACACCTATAGCTTATCTGGCGTACTATAATGCGTTAAGATGAAACTCTGCAGAGTACCAAGCTCAAGAGAGGTGAAAAATATTAATGAAGTTCTAATATCAAGCTTTTTTCACAGCCCTTTGACTTCCACGTGCCTCCTCACGTCTGCAGAACACCAGAAAATCAGAATGCTTCTAGACTACGTCCTGAACAACATAATCCATCAAAACAGGGAATCAAGTCAGCAAAATGAGATGATGTCCAATTACTTACACTTTCTCACTCTGACTGCTGCTAATTTTTGGCCAATTTTTGTGCCGCTGTAGTTGTTCTACCAGGAAACAATTCCGACTTCGTGATTTTCTCCAAGTTAACCACCCCTTGTGTAACTAAGCTTTCAAGTACACGACACATTTTCCAAAACTAATATCTATCACAATTTATAGCCTCATTTTAAGATTTTACAATACAGATACTAGAAGCAGTATAATGCTGTAATGGTTATAACACTCATCTGTTTGATTTTGGTGGTTTTTTTTGTTATTACTGAGTTTACTTTAACCTCTATATACGAAAGCTTCCATGAAGAAAATACAGATATTTCATGTTTCAGATAAGTAAATCAGGGAGTGGTGAGTGCAACAGAGGTGAGGAAACAACTGTCTTTGTTATGTAGGGAACAGGTCTAACACTCCTATTATGGGGGGGGGAAGGAGGTGTGTAAGTATTTGAGGGGAGAGCAAACATTTTTCTTATGGTTGCAGACAGTACTCCTACTTCTAACTGTGACAAATCTTTTTTTTTTTTTTTCTTTCCTTCTTTCTAATTTGTATATCTGCCAGAAAGATCCCACCTGGCATCACATTAAAATAGAGGAAAAGAAAATCCAACCCAAGAGAACCAACCTATCCATGATGGGCTTCTGTGGCTTTTTTAAGAGACGAACAAGTCTTTGTCCTATGCAATCCCATTATCCATTATGGAAAAGAAAAAAAACAAGGCCTCCCAAACATCAGACACCAAAGAGCTGTGGCTGCAGGACTGATTACTGCCCGAGGAAGAAGACAGGAACATCTTCAGGAACATATTCAAAACCCACAAGTCCACTACACTCTGCTCTGTGTAAGAGCCAATGGTTTTTGTCAAAGGTTCTGTAGGGCAAAGAGTAGTGGGGGATGAGGGATCACAAGGAAAGCAAACAAAAACCACACAAACCCACAGTTCATTATAAAATAATTTCTATCAGTCATCTGAATACACAGGGATAACATTGAAATGGAGAGGTTAAGGATAAAGTATGTGAGCTAGACTATGTGCCCTCATAGCTCATATTTAGCTACAATATGATTTTCAAAGTTATCACTTCAACCTTTCCTTTTTGTTGTCACTGGGCATCCAAACCTTTACTGCAGTCAACATGGCACTCCTGAACAGAGAGAGTATTTTTCAAAGACTGGGGACAAAAGAAAAATAAATAAAAATGAAAAGGTGCTGTACTAGCTGAGATGCACGTAAGAACCTGGATGAGAATTTTAGGTACGTGTGTGAACAGCAATTACTACACTTCGGGACAAACAGGTGATCAAAACAAAGAGCTACCACGGCTTAATGAGTTATTGTTTGTTAGCTGAGCAATAAAACCTGAGCATACACAAACTCCCAGCTTGCTCCAAAACACAAAGACTGGTGTTTTCACCGCTGGACGTGCAGCAGCAGGCCTGCACTCAGCCTGCCACACCTCACTCCTGACCTCCCAGCTCTGAATGATCTGTCATTAACACGCAAACATCATGTTAGAGCTTGTGCATTTCGACGGGCACACTTCAGTACATGCCCTTGATCTTTAAGGTACCTGATTTCTGCAAGAAAGAACAAAACAACATCACATCAGAAGTGTCTCAACAGGAGATGCCATTTACCACACACAGATCAACCTGAACACACAGTATCAATACACCTCTCTCCACATTGGCCCCCTCAAGATAAACAAGAACTCAACAGTCTTATGCGAATACAAAAAGCACAAGGAAGAAGAGAGTTGTTGAAAACAAGATTTTTTACTTTGTGTGCTCCTGAATTCTTTATAATCACAAGGAAGTGAGATTTCAAACCTCATCTTTACATATGGACACCCTCACCTCCACATTTTCTGTGAATCTCCTAATGTAGATAATTTGCCTTTGTACAAACTACTTGTGTGCTCCAGCAACAGATCACAATAGAAATAGGCAGTAATTCCAAAATTCTTCCTATTCAATTCAATAAATCACTTTTCATAACTGTATTTCAAGAGATTTTAACAAATAAAAGCAACACATTATTTCACAATGTCAGTTTCTAAACAACACTAGACACCTGCTGTAATTTTAGTGTGCATTTTCCAATCATTTACAAGTAATTACATTTCTAAGTTACACATTAACCATTATAATACCATTAAAAGTGCTCACATATTAAGCCAGAGCCATAGACAATTAAAATATTTTAAGTTTACAAACATTGTATCTTGCACAGTACTCGGTTGCAGTGGAATAAAAGTAGCTGACAGTTGAAAATTTAAAACATTTCACATGGGATATCTGAATTTCAGTTATTTATTGTTTTTATTTCAATAAACCAAAAAAAATTATGCTCTATCTTTTCATTCTTACTTGTCCTCAGATTAACTACTGGGAGTTCAATTGCAAAAACTACTTGAATTTGGCAACTTCTGGCACAGATTAAGTCATTTCTTTGAAGAAATGAAGGAGCATAGATAAAATTCACTTTGCATTTCTTTCACATACAGTAACGCCATCAATAATACATGCCCAGAGGCTCTTGGGTTTCTAGGCTCTTGGGTTTCTAGGCTCTTGGGTTTCTATTTTATGCACTATGAATAACCAGTTCTTGTAACTGTATTGAAATCAGGACATTTTAGAACAGAAACTTTTCATAACTTCATTATCAGTGACATCAAAGGGGGGGAACTGGGGAATGCCAACACTGGACAAGGCAATCATCTCATCTTTAGTAATGCAAACTTAAGATTTTGCTTCACTTGAGCTAGAACTAACGCCAGTTTAGGTTGTATGAAAAACCACAGCTAGAGCTGGTGTATGAGAAGGAGCTCCATGGAAGAAAGACGGGATGGAGATAGAGGGGCCTGGGATTTGGGCCTCGGGAAGGCAGCTGACCTTCCTGAGTCTGCCTGGCACGTGGAGAGAAGCACTGGGGCTGCAGGTGTTCCAGAAGAAGGCACTAAGCCTGGCATGCCAGTCAAGTCCAAGTGTTGAGACAAGTCAACTAAAACAAGCTTGGAGAGCAAGTGAGCGTGACAAAGAGCAAAGCTGCCTGGATCTTGTATTACAGCACCTAATCTTTTTCCACAAGATTTTTTTTATCCCCTTTCCATTTGACATTTTTCTAGTCCCCCTCACAACCCTTCAGCTTTTGCTGGTACAGACTCTTCCCAGGTCCCAGCCAGTTGCCTCCCCCCCACAAACCATCATGGACCACCAAAACTTGGGCTTTCTTTTTTCAAAAAAAAAAAAAAGTAAATGGTATTAACACCAACCACCTGTTCTTCCCAGAGATGGAGATTCCTGGAGGCCTGGAGGCCTGCCCCTTCCAGCCCTGCATAGACACACTCTGGCCAATACTTTGTTACAGGCTGAGCTTCATTTGAGAAAGAGTTCAAAACAGAAACATATCTGTCTTTCATTGCAGAACTGACATGGTAGGGAGCCTTTTACCTTCTTGACACACAGGGAAGGGAACACCATCATACATCAGGAACAAATACACGGATTTGAAATGCAAAGCTGTTCGCCATACTGTCTGTTGGGATTGTAACACTCCAGCACTACTTTCTAGGAGTAAACAAAAAACAAGTTATACTGGATCCTTACAACCACCACAGTGTTCCACTTGACTTTCAAACTTCCTAGAGCTTATTAGCACTAACATTTGTTTAAAATGCTTTATTAAAACCAGTGTTTCTTAAAGGTGCTTTCAGTGAAGTTTATTTCCAATGCACCTACTGTAAGTTATTCAGATGTTAATCACAAATTTTTCCTTCCAAACCTCTTAATTCCTGGGCAACTGTGTAAAGTTTGAGATAAACAGAGAATCTGAGAGTTTCGGTATGTTTGCCAATAGATAGGAGCCTGAAAAAACTACTAGTAAATAGACCATATGATATATTTAAAGAATCCATGAATACTGCTTTGAAGTATTTTAACTAGCATTTTGGATTCTTAATATTACTGACTTCCTGGTGCCACTTTCAAACTTTTGCTTTGTCAAACAGGTACAATTTCTTCCAATCTAGATCCTCCTTACTAGCGTTGGGGAAAACAAGTGGCCATCAAGTTCTAAAAGACTGAAAATACTTTGTACGAGTGAATTTCCCTTTAAGAAAGAAACAACCCTCAATCAATAGCAAACCTGGAAGAAGTTACAGAGCCTGACTGTGCATTAACCAGAAACAGACATCAGAAGTCTTACATCTGCTTGTATACATGGGATTACTTTATGATCAGCAGTAATTTTTATTCACAGAGGTTACTTCCCAACAGAGAAATGAATTAAGGTAAATTGCATTCTATTCACTACCCTTCTTCCACTATTGAATTCAAGAAATTCCATCTTTATCTGCTGAAGTACTTCCAAAACAAAACCCCCTAATATTAACATCCAAACCTCAAAATTTTTCCTTTTCCTAATGTCCTGACCCCATACAGAGGCTGATTTAATGTAAACTAAATATGTGAGTAATAATTATAACAAGTCTTCAACTATTAAGTCATCTTAAGAAAAAATAAATTTAGGAATTAAATAATTTCATTTGACTGTTTTCATGAGAAAACCTCACATTTGTATCATGGAAAAACCAAGTCACAAATGTGCACTATGGGTAGTACTTCGAATGTCAGTGATGATATGACCTAAGCAACAGTGCACAATTATTTAGGGCTGTCTTTAAGCCCCAAGAGCAAAGTTATTTAAAAATTATTTTTCCTCAGTGCATCTTCTGGATGTTTTGCTCATCAAAAAAAAAAAAAAAAAATTGTTCTTTCCAAATGAATGATTTTGGATACTCTTACTATAGTTTGTCAAATGTTGGTAAAGTCTCAAAATTTTTGGAGTTTTTATTTATTTATTAATTTTTTTGATTTATTTATTTTAACTAAGTGTCTGTGGGTTGTTTGTGGGGTTTTTTAATTTATATTTTGTTCCTTAAAAAGTCAGCAGGAAAGTTTTATAATGACTTTATGTGACAAATATATTTTTACCTTCAAAATCTATATCTGATAAGAATCAAGTAATCACTGCCTTTTACAAGAATTTTTTGTCTGTTTCCTTTAGGCACACAGCCACATGTATTTTTTGATTAGATTTTAGCACAACCTTTATCCTGAAGTAAACTTTCTTACAGACATACAAGCTTATTTGGTATGTATTTTCACGTTCCAATTCCCTGTGCAGAAAAATAAAACCAACAGCAACATTCCTAAACAATCTCATTTTCTTGAGTTTCTGATGTCCTTCATCACAAACAGAAGACAATGACCAACACCAGACCAGCAGAGACCAGGATGGAGCATTTCTACATTCCTCAAGCAGAAAGAATATTCAGTCTGTAGTCCTTTCATTACTGGTGTCCATAAAATCTGAGGAGAGCATGAAAGGTAGCAGAGAACAAGCGGAAGAAATGCAAGACACGGGTGCTTACTATGATCACTAATTTTTGCTACTTTCCTCACATCAGAAACTGCACAGGCAAATATGGACTAGGATCTACAGGAAGAGAATCAAAAGCTTTTCCAGAGTAAGTCTATAAAAGAACTTTCAGTACTGTACAGTTTTAGGCTGTACAAGACACCTAAGGTTGGCAGTTCCTCTGCTACTGGGAAAGTTCAAAGGCCATAATCTCCTCTGCAGCAACAAGCAATTGCTTAAATACATGGAGGCAGAGCCGCAGTTAACCTGCTCAAAACGGCCAGAAAACAACATCCTGTTTTGTTTCTCAATGGGAATGCATTCTTGGAATGCTCCAAGAGTCTCTTCCAAACTTTGGCCTCAGTCACAGCCCCCAAAAGCATTCCCCTTCTCATAAGCCCTTTCTAGCAACATCGGAAACTTTTCCTCACAGGACAGTACAATTTCTCTTCTGATCAACTGCACACACATGGGCTAAGTAAAACAAAGGTTATTTTTTTTTTTCTTTTGCACAGTGCCTAATCTATAACATACCTTCACATCAAGCCACGAGCTGGGCTCTGTGCTACCTGTCCTTCCTTGAGCCAAGTTGGAGACCACTTTCTGCAGATACATTCCATGTCATTTGCCATCAGCCTGTAGCTAAGAAATTTTCCTGAGCCTTCCCACAAAGTAAGACATTTTAATGTAATGTTATCTTGTTATCTCTAAAGGGGAACATCAGAAATTGTCTTAAGCTATCTCTACTTGGCTATAAGCTTGCTCTTTATCCTTAAAAATTTGGCTTCACTAAGTACAGTCCAGAATTGTTTTAACTTCCTACTTAGTTCCTGTAAGAGATTTCAATGAAAAAAAGTTAATAACTGAAAAAACATAGCATGGGACAGACTTAAACAATGCAAAAATGTCCCTTTGTGTACAACCTCACACTAGAAGCCCTTACGTAAGTATTGCCTGCGAATAACTTCAGATTGAAAAACTTCCCCCTGTAAGGGCTAATGGATTATACCAAAGAGCAACTAATTGTACACATGATGGATACATGCAGGTATCGTCTGCTTTCTTTAAAATTAGTAAGTGCGGCCAAGTCACTTAAAAGACCATAGATGTGTTTCTAATAGAAATTTTTGGATTTCATGTTGTTTCTAATAGAAAACATAAAAGTAGTCTTAGTCCTAAACTCTTCCCTCATCTAGACTCAGTTGTAGTAAGCAATCATTAATAAAATGCACTGCAGAAACCTATTGCTTCCAGCATTTAAGAGTCCCTTGATTTTCCAGAGAGATATGGAACTGTCATAATGGGCACGAACAATACTGTCTACAGGCATTAGGTGTGGAGTTGTTCAGTAAGTGTCATTAAACCCAGAGGCTTATATCAAAGACCTCTCAACTGTAAGCACAGGAAACAATCAGTTAAAGCAAAAAAATCCAGACAAATTCTGGCAAGGTACAGGAAAAACTCTGTTTCACTCATCGTACATGTTTTGAGATCAAACATGTGAGAAAAGCCTGATTCACTTGAGATTCAAGCTGGAAAAAGAGTTGTTTTTTTTTCAGTGGACATGAATCAGAGTTCCTTGGAAAAACTTATGAAGATGGTGCTCCGGCGTTCCCTCTGTAATCAGAGGAAACAACCCTAATCGTCTCCCAGAGTGCTTCTCTCCGACTGCTTTGAAAAAGATGAATCCCGCCCTTAGTGCCCATTAGGCAAGAGTTCTTCCTTCCTCAAGTGGAATGACCTCCTGAACCTCGGAGCAGCACGGCCTCCCGTTGGGAGCCACGGGACCTACGCCACTGAGGGCCTTAAAGAACTTACCAAACCCCGGACTGTACTCCAGAAAAAAAAAAAAAACAAACAAAAAAACAAGTCTGGAGTTAGTGATTAAAGCCAAGGGTGATGTATGAGGAGGAGTCAGGACACCTCAGGTTTCTGTTAGTGGCTACGAAAGTTTACCTATAAAATGCAGCGGTGTCTCGTATGTACAACAGTAGTCTTGCAAACAATTTTCTGTGCTAGGAACAAGGATTTCAAGCACATTAAAGCCTATTCTATGATATAATAAATATCTTCCTTATTATGCAATATTTGAATGGAAAGTCAGTAATATAAAATGCAATCACACATGACATATTTTACTGCTCTGCCATGCAAAAATCCCCATTACACATGGAACACCATTAGTCATTGCTCAAAATCCTTTTTTCATTTTGTACATTAGCAGTCGTAGTGGACTGATAGTGATCTCCAAGACAGGTTCCCAAATCCCAGTCTAGCTGTCTTTGTTGTTGGAGTTATTGCTGTGAGGCATGATGGCAGCACATACTGCATTTCACCCTCTTTTCTAATATGTGCATATACACTGCCTCCACCTGGTACAAAAATTAGAGTGTAAATGTTATTAACTGAAGTGCAGCAAGGTGACTGTGAACAAGACTCCAGTGGTTTAAGTATCAAAGTCTGCCACTGCTGAATGTGATCTGACCCTATGATAAAAGAGGCCTTGGTTTCATTTGGGGAATGGAGTTCAGCAGTTTTTCAGATCACAGTTTCTACTCTCTCAGAGCAGTGATTTTAAACAAAGGAAACATTAAATCTGATATTATGCTTATCACTCTAGTAACATCCCTTTGATAAGCACATTGCCCTTGGAAAGAATAACATCAAGTAAAAAGTTGAATATTACAGAACTTAAAATATTGTTTGACTATAACACAAACATTTAAACTGTAGAAGTATGGTTTAAAAAGTAGGAAGGAATTTTACTTGAGCAAAGATCATAACTATTTCATTTTCTTTAAAATACTGTACGAAGTTCAAGTGGAATTGAATTACGGAGAGATATAAGAGCACTTGTTATGGAAACCAAGAAGAGACAAACAGAAACAAGAGAATTACTGTGCATTATTCCAGTTTGTTGTACATATGCCCGTGAAAAACACCCTTTAATAGCAGTTGTTACATAGAAGTAATGCTTCTCCAAGATGTCACTGTTGGTGTTAATCAAGTGCACTCTTGCACTTTGGAAAATACATATGAAGACAATTTATCATCATCTTCCCCTACTTTCTACTGTTCTGAAAAAGTCTTTAGTATATTGGCTAAAAAACAGCAGGACCAAAACAAACCAAACACACCACTGCACACGAATCTACGAAAAAAAATAAAAATAAAATAAAATCCAGGACATTCTAGCGTGATTTAGACATTCAAGATCACATGGTAAAACTCTGCAGCTATCCATGTGAGGCATAACTAAGTTTATCCGAAACAGTTTTGGAGAAAAACCAAAGTCAAACAGGTCTCTAAAAAAACCCTGTTTAAAAAAGAAATGCTTACTGCATACACCATGGTAATCCTTTGCACAATGTGTGATCTTCTATTCTCCTATCAGATACAGAGGATAATTATTTATTCAGACAAGGAACAATGCACAATTGCAAAAAGAAGCAAATATTTAAGTTTGCAGGCCCTTACACATTAACCTGCCTATCAGGTTGTATCCTTGATTTAGAACAAGATCAACCTGCTTTAGGTTCTGCGCAAGCCTTGCTAAAATTGCTTGATAATAAGGCAGTAATTTGTTTGCCTGTTCAGGATTTTAAGAGAGATTAATCTGCTAGTGACATTTAATGGAAATTAAATCACAGGCATATTAAAGGATAATTGGGAAGCATCAAAGGAATTGCTCAACTATAGTCATGCACATCCTGTTCTTCAAAATTACAGTTCCAGAGACTTGTCAGAGTTCCTTTTAATTTCTCTGTAAGGAGAATGCAGTAGAATTTGGAGCCTAAAAGTTATAACAGAAAGTGAGTATTGAAGACTAAAATACAGAACACAGCTTGCAGCTGGCTGCTCCACAGAACCACGGAACAACTGCTGAGGGGATTGGGCAGCAGTGTGTCCATCCTCAGGCCGGAATGGAGCAGGAAGCACAGCCAGAATACAGTGGGGCCAAGGCCAGGCACATGGGAGACGGTCATTGTTAAACCCTTGGTGTTTTTATTCTGTCCTACCGAGGACATTCCAGTTCTTTTGAGTTATTTAAACAGTGGAATGGTCTAGTTTATGTTGTAATAAAACTTGATCTGTTAGTGTTTGAAAGCATTTTGGTCAATCTCAGGGCTGCTTGACTAAAAAAACCTTAACACAGGCTTCCCCACAGATGTTAACTCTTTCACGACAAGAACTATGCCTCTGCATATTCAGTCTATTTGATATAGAATAATGATACTTTCATCTCCTTCACATCTTCAGATAACTAAACTCTTCTGAAATTTCAGTTGAAAGAGACACAAAAGACGATGTATTTAATTACCCGCCTCCTGAAAATTATTTGCAGTCTTCTCAAAACACAGAAACTTGATACAGCCCTCTTTGATACCCTTGATTATTAACAGAGAGCAGTTTTAATCCTGATTAAATAACGAAACAAATCTGAGACAAACCCGAGACAAACCTAATAACACAGTGAAACTCAGGTACATGAGAAACTTTCAACAATTAATTTGGCCCCATGTTACATTGCACATCGTTGTTTTAACACCTCTACACTAAAAGAAGTAAAAATATTTTGAAGCAGAACTAGTTCACTTGCAGTCAAGACAGAACAACGATAGCCTGAAGGTACAATGGAGGTAAGCTGCACACAATAAAGAATATCACAAACTTTTTGATGCAAGTTTGATACTCGGGAGGAGAGAGGTGGGGCAGAAGGCGTGACTACTCTTCTGCATGTGTGAGGCCTGGCCCACGGCAAAACCAGCTGCTGTTTGGGTACAGCCTCCTTTGATGGTGGTACCCAGGCAAGTCAGACTTGTGACTCTCAGATAAGATGGATAATACACCAATGAGTCTGCACAGCCTGGTTAGAACAGGTGGATGCAGTTTCTTGTGTTTTCTTGCAAGGTGCACTAGTAATGCTGTTTTCCCCTTACAGCTCAGTACCTTCCTTGCTATTTTGCTGTAAATAACAACTCGTCCCCTGAACCACACATCCAGGCAAAGACTGAACCTCAGTAAGAACAAAAAAGCCCAACTAAGAAAATGCCAATGAATATCAGTATATTTAAACAGAATGAGGTTTGGAAATTGCATTCCATTTATTTGCTTTTTAGCAATACAACACCGACTACAAACTTGAGTAAGCACAGCAAGACTTGCTTAAATCTTATCCCAAGGCAAGCAGCACACTCACGGATGGTCATCAGCTTGCAGACCATATGCACTGGGAGGGGAGTTACAGGTCAGGACTGCTGTGCATCGGCAGGATTGCGTGGGAAAATGCATATGGCACCTGCTAACACCCCACAGGCACTTTCCAATGCCTTACACCTTCAAGAACACTAAATAAAGAAGTTAAATTCCTCGTTCTGAGATTTACAACTTAACGAGTGGGCAGATTGCTGTGCCTACATGGTGCCTCACTGAAGTCAGCGTGGCTCTGTGCAGGTGCTGCTGTCCATATGAATGTAGTAAACTACAGGCTCAGAGCTTATACTTACTGTTATGTATAAAAAAATCAAAGGCACAAAAAGAAGAAAAAGGAACTGGCTTGCACTTTCCCTGCAGTCTAAATAAATGAATGTTTTGGAGAGAAATAACAGAACTGATCCTACTTCAATTTCTCCCTGTACAGATGCCCAGAGAAATGTCTCCCCAGAGTAGCTTGAAAAAGGCAGCAGCACATATTTTTGCTTGCAAACTGGAGACGTTGGAGTAATGGTAATCTAGTCAGAGTAAACTATAAAGAAGCGTGATTCAGTACTGCTGAATCTATTTTGACTTATTTATGTAGACATGGATCCTTACAAAGAAGAGATCTTGGCTGCAATATGCCTCGCTCTGTCAGGTCCTCCGAGTCTGGCTCGGGGAAGGCGTGGGAGTGGCACAAGGCAGACAGCTGTTCCTGTAATCTTCACTAACCTCCTCTTTCGTAACTGTTAGGTCACATTATACCAAAAGCACATTGTAGGTATTACCTTTCAAAGCAACTCGGACTATACAGTTGTTGCTACAGAAATACTGTACGCTGGCAGAGGGCAGACAAAGCAGAGTTTTTACAGTCTGAAGAAGAAAGAAAATGGGTCAGAAGCCCTGTCTCTTCTCACACTGCCTCTCAAGCTTTTTGAAAATACAAGTCCCATCTTAGCTACCTGAATTTTCAGTTCTGAGGCTGGAAGTCACAGCCTGTAGACTCATTAGAACGAAATGTTTTAGTATGCTGCTTTGCTTTGTATGATGCCAGTTCAGCACCTTAGCATTGATTCAGAAGCCCCTTCCCATGAGCCAGCAAAGACTTCCAGAACTTTTTTCATCAGTTTTCGCATTTAATTACTTCGTCTCATTTGCCTCTTTGGTGTTTGAGAAACCTCAGGAGACAGCAAAGCTTAGTGTCACGACAGAAGCCATTTTCAAAGCAAGATTATCTCCCCACCACCCCCCTTTCCCTCCAATTGCATATAATTTCCAGGTTTTAAAAGAAAAAAAAAAAGAAAGAAAATAAATCAACAAAAAGGAACCTAACCAGCATTCAGGCACATGTCAACCTGATATTAGGGATGAAGCATCGTTATTCTCACCCCAATGCTGCCTGAGCATTCCTATGTGGATTTCCAGTACAGGCACACCTTAAAAACAGTTTTCCTCCAATAACATCTATCTTATGACAAAGATAGCAAGGCTCTTACATTGATATATAGCAAAGTTAAGGAGTAACCTTTGCAGTCTCTTCCACATTTCATCTTTGTAGCAGATATTATGCAACCAGGCACTTTCCCATCACATGTGAAGTTAACATACTGGGAAATTTATTCTTTTCCCACTCCAACATATGCCTGACAGATAATGCAGAGATGCCAGAGCAGACCATGACTCCACTCTGTCGTGGTTCCACAGCACAAGAGCAGCTCAGAAAGACCACATACAATTTTTCTGCCACGTTGTGTATTCAATATACATTGCCCAAATGAATCAAGTCTTACAAGTTTTAGCCTCACTAGGTTTTTAACAGCCAGAATAACACTTGTGGATTAGAAGACAGTTCAGGCAGGCTTAGCTGTGACAGCACAGCAGAGCACAGACCACAGACCTGCGTGCGGCCTCAGCCAGCATTCCTTCCCCTTGCCTGAAGAGTAATCCGTCATGAAGGCTTGTTTGATTTCCATAATAGAAAACAGTTCAAGAATATAGCAAAATATTTTCCAGCCACTTGGTTGAAACTGAGTATTTTCTGGTTAAAAAAAAAAAAAGTTGAAGTATTTTGTGAGAGTCTGTTAAGCCCATTGTTTGGGGACTACTTTTAAGCCTCTGTTCTTCAATTTCCTGAGTAGTGCCTTACGCAGCAGGCTGTAATCACTTCCATACTTCACAATATTTTAAATATGCCTATTTCAATCTACAGTCACAAAAAAAAAAAAAAAGAGGGTTAAACCAGTGAACTACAGCAAGTTTGATTTTCTATCCATTAGCCATTTTAAAAACAATATGGAAAGGGTATGACCTGCAACATCTTTTCTCTCCCAACTCCTTTTTAATGATGTTTTACATTAAAAAACCACTTGAAAGAGCACAGAGTTTAAGATCACTTTTCTGTTAGATATTCACTGAACAACAAGGTTGGTAAAAGTTACGTTTTCTTTCTTTTTTTTCCCCTCCCAATGACTTCTTTTTCTCCAAGCGAAGGAAATGCCTTCCACCCTCCACCCCCCCTTTCTGGAATTGGAGCTTTTATGAGCTAAAGATGCAGAAGAGTATCAAATCATCCACTAAAGCTCAGTGCTCAAGAGGAAGAGAAAACAAAAGCTTTACTGTGTCTATGATTCTTCCTCCCTTCTGAACCAAAAGCTTCTTGAGGAATTTTTGCTTTTTATTAAATGATCAAAAAAAATTCAACCACAAGTTTTATCTATCGGTGTCTTAAAAAAGAAAAAACAATCTAGATTTATACAAAACACAAGTAGGACATCAGCAGAAATAAGTGCAACATTCTTAAAAAAAATGAAGGAATTTGAAGGCATAAGCTACATACAAGCAAATCGATGTATGCTCCTGTACATGTCTGTCTTTCAAAATTTAGGCACTTTTATCAACATCTTTAGGTAAGAACAATAATACTTAAAACATTTCCAGTTAAGAGCTTTTGGACTGAATTTTAAACAAAATTCATAGCCCAAAGCAAAAGACCTTGAACAAATTCTGAATTAGTGCAAGAAAGTGCACAAGTGGTTACGTTTTCTAGTGACCCAGTTAAAACTTCTTTCTCCATTAAAACCTTCATAAACAGGGTGCACCATGTTTCTAACATTCAGAGAAACAGGCTTCAAACATATCATTCATCTCTTATATTGGTCTGCCATCTGTAGGTCACTGAGGAAATTCTTTACTTCTGGCATTTCAGACTGCTTTGTTCATTACTTTAGATTTTTTGAGTAGACAGTAATTAGAAGTATTGCCATGAGTAGTATCCTGCACACATCATAAAGAGCTGATTAGCAAATCATTCCAGATGTGATCATCATTAGAGACTGAACACTCCCCGTGGTGCACAGTTGGTCTGTTAGCCTCAGCTCTGAGGATTATTGAGGTGCAAACTGCAGCCTCAGGAATGGCCGTGTGTAACTTCTCAGCCCTATGTCTTTAGGCATCTTTGCTATGCCAGATTGTATTTTATTATTTTTGTATATATATATATATATATATATATATATATATAAAAATAAAAGGGTGTACACACAAACACATTCTTGCATCCCATGTGATTTCTCTGCAGGTTTTTTCCAAGTGTCAGACAAAATGTTTTTTAGGGATACTGCATGAATAAAAGAAAAACCCAACAGCCTTATGATGCAAAATACGCTTCCTGCTTTGAATGTCCTCAGTCAACCTTAGCTGCAATTAGTTGTGAGCGCTCGGATTCTGAAGCGAACCAGAACTGCTGCGTCTGCATATCATGTTCACAGATGTCACTTAGACTGCTCAGTAGGAACAAGTGTTCCTTTAGAGATTACTCCCTTTCTTTCTATCTGCTAGGATAGAAGAAGATAAAAATAACTCTGGAATAGTTGAGACAAGGCACAGGTAGAAGGCTCAGTGCCTGGATCTCCCAGATTTGGGCAGGTTGTCTAGCACATTTCAGGGTGTAAATTAAGTTATGGTCCATTGGGATTGTGGTGTATCACACCACACCAGCACTGACACACAGAAATTCTCCTTAGAGTCATGTGTTCTGCACTGCAGTGACAAGTCATTTAAGGATAAACTGCCTAGAGACACTTTCCTTCCATATTTCACAGCCTTTCTGAAATTAAAGGCAAAGGACTCTTTAGGGTTACAGACTCGTGAGCAGTTTCATGTGATACGAAGCTGCTCGTCAGTGACATTAATAATTTGTAATAAGCACAGTTCCAATGCCGAAATAAGTATGGATGTGAATCTGCATCCAGCTTCTATCTGTGAAACCACAAATTCTTTACAAGGCTGTGACATTGCTGAAGCAAGAGAGATGCTCTTTGTGTTCAAAAAGTTTCAGACCACTGAAATCTATTCCACACGGTCTTGCCAAGTTTCGTACAGCCCAGAACATCTGCGCCGCACTCTATCTCATTGATCTGTGCGCAGAAATATCTTGGCTAGTTCTGAACAGCTGAATCACTGGAGGCCCAGAAGTAGCCGAGAAGTCCCTGCTCAGACCAGTTGCGGTGGGACTCGGCTGCTTCCAGGGCTCTGGCCACTGCTGCTGCCTAAAGCTGTGCTGCACAGCACTGACATATTCACATTCACTTGGGGCAGCTTAGATCTTCAACACAGACTTTTTTTTTTTGCTGTGTGTGGGGCTTTTACCGTCTCTTTGTGTATGTTTGCAGACAGTGTACCTGGTCAGCACGGCCAGAGTTTGTGCCCAAGCCTGAAAGAAGTTAAGTTGATTATTGCAAAGGATAAAGGAAGAAGCAAACCCCTATAAACAACCCCCTCAAAACTTACAGCCTCCTTTGTGATCCCCATATATATCACTCCTCTATTCCTCTTCACATGACAGACTGCATTTTTCTGCAATACAGCTGTATGCTGCTGAAAATATAGCCCCCCACCTGCTATTCTGGCCTTTATTCCCTATAATTTAAAGGTGAAATATTTAGTCAAACCTCCTACTTCAAAGCATATTACAATCTTTTCTTTCTGAAAGCTGTATTGAACTCCTCATAATACAGACACACATCTTTGAAAACATGGCATCAAAAGTATATGCCATTCTACTAATTTATTTAAAAAAAAAATCAAAATAAAACCCTACTAAGATTAATTTCACCAATATTGAGGGCTCCATTCTGCCTCGGATGGTAGCAAAACTGAAATTTTGCCTCATTTTTAAAAGAGCACAAGAGGAGGCTTCCCACACTTCTGAAAATCAAGGCAGTGCCCTAGAGGAAGAATAAAGGGGGTCAATATTCTTTTTGGACATCCTGAAGTGAAATTTCTAGGGATTATCACCATCATTAGCAGAACCAAGTGCAGACAGCCTACATCTATCAAATAGGCTTCCTCACCCATTAAAGGCTCTTTGGGCTTATTCTTTGTTAAGAAAAAATGATTCTTACAACTTCCCAATCCCATCTGAGCATCTTAACAGCAAGATGGACTAAACTCCATATTAACTTAGAAAAGTCTTTCTTTATTGGCATGGTCTCAAAAAAAAAAAAAAAAAAAAAGATGAGTAAATATTATGGTGAGGATTGATCAGTAAATCAGATCAAAAAGCCAAGTATCCTCTTTCAGACAGATGTCCAAGAAACTTTTTGCACTTCAGTACAGAACTGATACTTCCCCTGAATTATCAGTAGCCTGTATGTAGTGATAAGCTCTACGGGTGCTTTCTTAGTAAAAGGTAATTTTTTATTAAGTGTGCTCAGGGGTTTGTTTCTTTCCCTCCTTCTGTGCAGTCCTAAAGATACTGTTTCCAGAGCTTGTTTGGGTTCCTGCTAGTTTCCAGCCTCCATACTCTCTTTTTGGAAGAGAAATCCACAATGCATCTGCTTGTGGTAGCAGAAGTATCTACTCTCATACATTAAGAAAAATGCATCCCCTCCTCTCCCTCACTGTCCCACAGCACTCCTCCCCCTCCCCAAAAAATAAAAACCCACCACAACCCCCCCAAAAAATTGTCATCTGGTGTCTGCTGGACCTTGGACTGGAGGATTACACCCTGCAGGCAACTAAGCACTTCAGTTCAGACTTCCAGACAAGTTTTTTTAATCTAATCCTAAATTGCCTCAGGAACAAAGAGTGCTGTAGCCTCTTGTTTCAAAATACAGATGGCTATAGCCAAAATACAAATTTAACTTTCATGTTGAGAAATGTTAAATCCAGAAGAGGATTTCCCATTGTGCAGTGCACAGCTGTGGGACACTTCAGCCCACAAGGAAACGCAGCATGTGTGCAGTCTGCAGCTCCAACACGAACGTGGCTCATGTCTTGGCCACTAAAAAAAAATTCCTAGCTATCCCATAACTACCACAGGATTAGATCTGTCACAAATCCCGAGCCAAACAGGAGAAAATTTGGGTCTGGAAATTTGAACTATCATTCAGAACTTGAGACAATGGGGTATGTTTCTGATTATTTTACTTTTCAAACAGATTTGTTTCCCTGTAGAAGCCTGCCTATGGCAAATAAATTGGAAACAAATCTGGAATTATATCATTGCACATCTGCGAGGTAAGTGAGCCTCTACCAGTCTATTCTTACAGCTTGAAAACTGAGAGCACTAAAACCTGCTGAGATCTCAGGTGAGATGAGGTGATCTCTGATGAAAGACCAATTGGATTATTATAAACAACTTGCATTTAAGATTAGGCCTTTTCTTAAAACACCACTATAAATAAGAGTTATGGGGTTCAGTGGGGGGGTATCTGGGCAACTACTCCATGGTTTGTACTGTAGTGAAAGTCAGTTCAAGGTTTCCAATTACTTTTGGAAATAACCCCTCTATAATTATTTCTGTATTTAAATATATATATATATACACACACTTGCTGATCAGTACAGGTGTCCTGTGGCCTAAATAAAAAGCACTTCATGATTAGATGGAAGACAAGATCAATATTAGCTTTGTGAAGAGGACAAACAAAATTGTCTGAATTCTCGTAATTTCTCTGACCACAAAAGTGACAGACCCCAATATATTCCAATACTCGACTGTTCCAGCTGTGAAAACAAACTTTTCAAAGTTCTCAAACAGCAGGCTTTCACATTTCTGGGAAATGAAACACTACTAGTTGTTTTATTTATGGTATCTTTGCTTTATGACAGTTAATGAGCTGTAATTTTATAAAAGAGAACAAAAACAATACTTTGTGCCATCACAAATAGCCATCAGCATTATTTATTGCAGATGTTTTAATCTATTGTGGTAATAATGAAACATTCATTGTTTTGCTACCCTGAGCAATCTGTGAGAAATTTAAAATTACAAAAGCTCCCCCCCCCTCCATTTCCCTGCTGAAGCTTCTGCTCCTTTCCAGAAGGTTCTGTTGTGGAAAGGATAATGACACGCTTGGTAAAAAACATAGTTGAGGAAACAGCAAATGTACAAGAATAGTTTCACCATGACGCCTAATCAATGCCTTCTGCAGAGTGCAACTGTTTTGTAGACAAAAAGGACACTAGAGTTGTGATTAGAAGTTGAATATTAGTCCTCAACTTGATAATATTGACTTAAATGAGTTTCACAGTACTCTGTCAGTGGTTTTAGTATTGCAGCTTGAAGACTTACAAGAGCAAGTTGAAGACCATCAATTCAGATGCATCCAGCCTCTGTTTTCATTAGGAACTACTATGGCTGTTCAAAAATTTTATCAAAGCCAAGTAGACAGGCATGCAAGAAAATACCTACCAGAGTCTGTACAGAGAACAGTACATTGACCCAGTTTCCCCAAATTTGGCCAGCAGTTGTGCACGACAACCTGCCTTGAATCACCAAAGGGTAGTGCTGGAACCTGCAAAAAGGCAGGTCCTTCATGCTGATTCTTTGGCTTTCTATCTAGTAAGCAATGACAGAGAGAAATCTGGGATGATTTTACCACTTGGGCCGCATCAACTTTCACCCAAAATCATCAGGGGCAAACAAAACCAACCCAGTCCCTGAAGGCTCTCAGGAACAAGTTAATGTTCCGGTGAACATTCCACCTCATTCCTCTGTTAGCTCAACTAAAGGAGAAATGCAGCCCCACTCGCCTGGTTAAAACAAGGAGACAACTTAATTTATAGCAGGTTTAGCATCTGTCAGGCAAGTAACAAGACAATCATTCACAAGGCTCTATACCTAAGAGAGCGGGCAATTACTCAGCCGTCTGGAAAAGACAAAAGAAAAACTGAGAAATTTAGTGTGGTGAGCTCATGTTCCAGCAGTTGACTTTCTGCAATAACACTAAGGAGCAGGGAGCCCAACTTCCACACTTCTTCACTGTTTGCCAGCACTGTAGTTTCAGTTGAAGTCAAGTTTAATCACAGAGGAAACAGCGAGCTGCAGAAAATGGAGATGTGTTGAGGAAGAAGACCTTCAGCCTGAAGCTGAAGTCGTTTTGAGATCACCATTACATTCTTACTGTCATAATCCAGTCATAAAGGAACAAGTAATTTGCTTGTATCACAGCTAAAACATCACTCTTCAAAAAAACTGGAATTGCCTATTCCAGTCTCACTGAAAATAGCCCCTATGTTACAGCTGCAGGAATGCAGTGTTCAAGCTCAGAGCGTGCAATAGCTTACACTCATTTCCTTGCTCAGGCCACTTGAAGGAGTTCCCAGCAAGTAGCACCTCCCTGACCGTGTGCCCCAGACCTGTGTCTTGCACCTATTCATCTTATCTGGGATATCTGAAACTGCTGGATGAAGCACAACCCTCTGTACTTACATTCCTACCCTAATCCTTAATTTCCACTGCTTATACGAACCAGACAGTGCAAGGGGACCGCTAAGGACCCAGAATCTTGCCCTTCATCACAGCTCATCTAAAAGGGTCTTCATTACCCAAAGAATCCACTTGGCATTCAGTACTAGAGAAAGCAAAATCAAGTTTTGTGAAAGGCTGTTACAGTGACAAAAAACCATGTTCTTAAAAAGTGCTCCCTACGTTCTCTTAACAGCTTCTGTAGCAACTATATATATAATCTAACTGTGAACTCTTCTCATACATAAAATGACAATTAACTCCAGTATTGTTATAGTCGAACTGCATTACATTTCTTAAAGCATTTCTGAGGATATCAGGTGCTATTTCATGTACTTTCACCCCTGCCATAGAACAGCTATTATCTCAGGATAGCTCCCTTTCTCAGGATAGTTTTGAATATATTTCAAAGTTCATTAAAAGCCACAATCACCTAGCAACTTCCATCCCTGCGTTTCCCACAGGGCAAGTCCCAGGTATGTCCTCAGACTCCTTCAGTCCTTATCGATCTCCACAATAGCCGTATCTTCACAGCTCTCCGTTTCCCCTTTGAATAGCTCAGTGATACTATCTGCTGCAGAAATACTTAGTCTCTTTAGTTTCAGGTTCCACAAAACTAACTTAAAAACTTAGTAATATTCATGTTGCAACGGAGATCTGGGCCTTGATGTTTGATTTACAGCTTCCTAGAGTCTGTTTGCCCGAGCCAAGAGACCTTTAAACGGGTTATTTGCATAGAGGTTTTTCATAGACTCTTTCCAGCAGGTATGCTTTCAAATGGAAAACAAGGTAAACCTGCTGATCATTGTCATCAGTGGAAGGAGATTCCCCTCCCTCAACCAGAAGAAGCTCTTCAAGCGAGTTAATTACACTGCTAATGGGTTCAAAAGACAAAAGTAGCATTCAAAAGTGACCTTAAAGGAGCCGCCCCGGTGCAGAATATGTAAACAGCCCTCATTCCCCTTTTTACTTGAGGCAAACTGGTAGATAGGCCGGCGATATTTGCTAATGTTATGACTAGCACGTCAAACTTTGTTTATTTGCTTTAAGCCGAGGAACCTACGCTGCCGAAGGTGAGCTGATGCCATAGAGCAAGACCACCAGATACTTAGTTTCAATAGAGACTTTTTTTTACATGTGTGGACACCTTACAGGGAATGTTGGTTGATACATTAAAAGATACATTACAAATAGCCAGGAAGAAGGTTCTGACAGCGCTAGAGGTATGTCAGCATTAAAGGGCAGCGTTCCCTGTAAGCATACTGTGATTTGCTTTGCAAGATGGTAAGAAATATGATTTAAGAACTGTAATTTTGAACTCCAGTGCCCAAACCCTTAGTGCTAAAACATGCACTGCCAAACCATGACATTGCACGCGAAAACACCCCTACAGCACAAAAAAAACCCCCAACTAACCAAACAAAGTAAAAAACAAAACCAGTGGGCCAGGTGGTAACTATAGCACACACACCGCAGAACAGCTGTGATTCCAAACTCAAGACTGAAGTGGATTCAGTATCATCACAAGCAGAAAGTGATGAAGGATGAAGGCTTAGTCACGAACAATCCCCCCTCAGAAGTAGGAGGGTCGATCTCACGCTTCACAAAACTCTGACGACCATTTAGAGGTGCTTTTTGAGACGGCAGATATTGACACTAAAAGCAAAACAGAGAAAACGACATACAAAATACCAGCGGGTAATCCTGAGTTGTTGTTAAGAGAGGTAATTGCTAAAGAGATCCTTAGTCATCTTGTTGAAACTTCACACCAATCACCTGCAAACATGCCTAGTTTAACCAGGAAATAACCAACCTGAAGAAACAGGAGTTTTGTGAAACCATCTCCTTGAGCTTCTTTTGAGAATGTTTTTATAGGAAGCATAATGGAGGATTTTCCAGTACAGTAAGGGTTGCTGTTCCCATAGTTTCAGAATATTAGCAACCGAATACACCATGCATTATCCTCTAAGAACTTTTATCACAATTATTCATAGTATTTATTCAGAATTTTAAAATGATTAGAAACTACATACATTGAAACTAAACGCAATTATGATTTACCCACCTTACAGTTAATGGCAAGATGCAACTTTGCTCTTCACTGAGCCAAATGTAACTTACTCAGATGACAGGGCCCCAGTGTCATCTGTCAGATGTTAAAATCACCAAGTACACTTCAATCCCTTGCAGTCAGAAGGGTTGCATCTCTTTTCAGCAACCTTACTCACTTCAGTGAGGTCAACAAGGCTCAAAGTTTGTTATACACCACTTTCCTAAAGACCAGCGGGGGAAGCTTTGGAAGAGAAGTGAATTTACTGACATTGATGTTCAGAACTAGGTAACAGCAAAAAAGTTTTGACTCTAGATTGACAAGATCAGAACTAGAAATGTGCCCTGTGCTGTGTTAAGCTGTCAGCCTCACCGTGCCTAGAACCCTGTAACCAGAGTAAGATGGCAGTAACATTAAACAAAAACTAATTTTTTTAAAAAAGATGGAAGGAAGGAAACTCCAAAACAAGTCCATAAGAAAAGCTTTAACCACAGAATTTTGAACAACACAGAGAAAAGGAATTAAGATCAACTACAAAAAAAAGAAAAAGTTATTTTTGTTCTGTGTTCTCTTGACAATTTAAGTTACCAACTCAAGGTTATGACAATGCTTTTATTTCCTCAGAGAAAACTACCTGGGAAATGTGTTCCCACTTCACTATTTTCTTCTCTTGGCCCCTGCAAGGCGACACACATTAAGGTCTCCTCCCTCTCAAATTGTTTTATCTCTTTCCCAGTGCAACTCAGCAGTAACCCCCCCAGACTGGATTGCAAATATTCACCAGCTAAACATCACCACTAGGGCTACAGAACTACACAAAAAAACCTGCTCAAGAGTAAACCAAGTTCATACTGGAAAGCCAAGAGTAAAAGCCATCAAGCCAAAAAGCAATATGTGGTATTTTCATAACATAAGTAAGATATGCCTCTGTTTTATAAAACAATTTTGCAAAACTTACCTTCAACTCCTACATCGTACATCATTCCAAAGTCTTTAATTCTTTAATTCAAGACCAGGCTGCTGATGCACTGTTGTCTCTGTTCCTACTCTTCTCTAATGGTGGGACAGATCCACAGCTGGTACAAATCAAAATCATCGTTAAAATTCATTCCTGCCAGCAGTGGAAGGGGCCTCTTTTTACTTTGTAGCTTGGAGTACACTCCATCTACTCTGCCATTTGTCATCTCGTGTGCAGCAGCCTTGGCCCAGAAATGGTTATGTTCCTGATAGACATCCTCTCTCCTTACTTTAAATGGCACCTGACGACATATTTGCCCATTGAACTCTTGACAGTAAAAGTAATTTAAAGATCTGTGACATATAAATTATAGTTATTGAAATCAGATGCAAGTTTTGAGTATGACAAGTAGGGATTTATTACTGCAGTGTAAGGGTATTCTTACACTTATTTCTCTCCGTTGAATGGACTCAAGATAATTCACAGCTGTGAATCGAAACATTCAGCCACTTTAGCAGCAATCATTGGTTGCCCTTCATAGAACACAGAATCCAGACAGACAGACAGCTGACTACCCCAAAGCATGAAAATTCCTGAACCATTCCTTTCTCTATCACCTCTTTTCTGGATTTGATGATCATATGAATGCTGTTGCATATAAAACTTACTAAAAAGGGCAAGTAGTGGTTTAAGATCAGTACTTTTTGATACTCACCCCACTAAATATACTACTGGCATTTCCCATAAGAGAAGAACATGGGGAGCTGCTTTCTGCAGCAGAAGCATGGAAGGCTTTTTGTCTCAGATATTAAAATGAAACTGTCTAAATAAGTAATCTGTACAAAGTGAGATTTATACTGTAACTTTATACTACATGTGAGTAACGACATTATAAAGAATTAATGCACGAGTGGAGCTTTTCTACATTATTTTGATCATCCTTCTGAAATTCAAACTCATAACCTATGCATGCACATTTGGCAAATCGAGCAAAATTTCTTTGCACCTGTGAAGCATGAAGAGCTGATTTCAAATCACCAGAATAACAATTGCAGCTGACAGCTATGTAGCTTGAATGGCTAAGGTCCAAGTTGAAATGTTTTCCTACTAACAGTTTGAGAATTAGGAACTTTTTGGACTTTTATATATGCATTTTACTACAAAGTTAAACCACTAATGCTGAGGGCAAAAATGAAACCGAGCTTTCTCACAGTAATGAAAGTGTCTCGTTGAAATAAATGTCGCTTGCATTCTACAGTATATTATTCTAATAATCTTAAAGTTTGTAACAAATATTCCTTAAATAGTTTACAATACTCCTTTTTGTCTCATCTCTGTACTTTCTAACTCTAAAATGAATCTGTTAGTTGTCAGAAAAGTATGAATATTATTGAAAACAACCAAAGTAGCAATCTGGCAAAATTGAACAACTGCTCCCTTTTAGTGCCTTTTTTTTTTTCCAAGAACTAATAACTTTTTAGAACTTTTACCACCGAGATCTTGATATTTTTCCATTCTGCCATCCCACATGAAAGTGAGTGGTTTTAATTAAGCAAAAATGGCCTTATTCGTTTTGAATGGAAGAACTATTTTTCTGTGTTAGTAAGCACACAAGTCTGCTTCCTTTGAATAACTGCAGCAGGTGTAGTCTGGAAGATAAAATCTACCACAGCCAGATATTTCAGCAAGTACTTGTGCCCGTGTAGCTCTGGAAGCTACTGGTTCTGTTACTGTATGAAAACACGGAAATCATACACTAAATACACAAAATACTGTTGAACACAATGATCTTCAGGGTCCTTTCCAACCGAAATGTTTCTATTATTCTACGAAAATATGCTTCTTTCCCTGACTTTGGGAATTATCCTAAGAATGTGCTGTGTGAGGGTGCAGAGATAATTAGACTGCTCAAGTGCACTGTTAAGTTAGGCATCTGCATTTTTCTGAATGGGTAAAAACCCCTTGGTTGCCACAGGCTTCTTACAGATGCTGTAGCACAGGGTGTGAAAGGACTGAAGAAGCTCAAAAAGCTTGCAGAAGTTTTTAAAAAACACAGAACTGGTATAGGACGAGCCACAGAGGTTTTGTCAGGCATTGATACTGACAAAGGGGATTGTGAGAAGAGTACATTTAAACCCAAATCTAGTTAAAACTTATTCTGTGAATACTCCCCCACTTCAGGACTCCAGCCTCTGTAACTGCTGTGCTGAAGTACAGCAAAGAGCTTGAACACAGCTTTATGAATATTCACAGAGCAGAAAAAGTGATGTGTGATCAAAGGCAGCTGGATAATGCAAATACAACCTAAATGCCGGATCTTTAATCTGAATTGTGGCATTTTGAGAGAATGCTCATCAATGATTAAGTTAGTAGCATGTTGAGTATTTGAGTGTGAAATCACGTTCAATGTGCTCGGCAGCTTTGGTGTATTCTTTAGAAATTTTATTTTTTTATTTTATTTTACTCCAAATGTCAACCTTCTGAAATTGGTATAGCTCAGCTGCAAGGCACTGGCATTTTTATTTAAAATATTATACTTATACAAATGCAACCTGTCTTCCAAGAGCTCTACAAATGAGCAGCACACTGTCAGGCTGGCTTTATGTTCCCCATGTCTGTGTATTCGTACAGGAGACCTGGGCCTTTGGGCTCTATTTACCTTCAAGGTCAAAACTCTCAGGTGACCACCTATAACAGCTCAACTCTGAGCAAACAGTAGAATCAAGGGGAACGTCAGGCAAAGCTGGGCTCAGACTGGCTGAACCGGGGAGGTTATGAGGAGGCTTTTGCTAAATAGAAACTAAGTTGTTGCAACAAGGTACTGCTTAAAGCAGCTGTAACTCTTCCCTGCTGAACAAGGTATTTCTATCCTGCCTTCCACGAGGCCAGCTAATCCTATGAATGGTGCAAAAAACATCACAGAAGAACCTGGAATCAGTGTTTCATTGGGAACAGTGGCCTTGACCTCGCCAGTGGTCACAAAACAATCTTCTGTTGTTCTGATATAATGGTGGAAACTGAGTTGTTGTGCCTGTTTCCTGTTCATAGGAGAAGTCACTTGCTATAAATGCAACTAGTTTGCTCTCAGGTGAAAAAAAAAAAAAAAAAATCAACTACACTGTGGAAGCTACTGAGAAAACCAGACAGAAGGACAGGCTGATATCTCCAGATTTTGTGCAGGTGCATTATTACGCTATTTATAATTGTCTAATTTTTGCTAAAATGGAGGGCTTTAATCCTAACATTTAACATAGCATGTTTGGAAATATTATGTATCAGATCTTCTCTAATCAACTAATGAGAAGTTTCTTTCTGCTGCTTTTCATTCCAGATCCTCATTTCATCGTACTAAGGAAACCAAGTTTATAGCTTAGGACTTCTTTTCTCTAGAGAAAGTAACAATTATCCAAGTGTTGAGTAAATGCTTCTAGTGAGGGACATGTATGCTGCTGTGCATGCTTTACAAGTACTATAACTTTGTTTTCAAAGAATTCATTCCTTTTGGTAAATACTCAACCACTGAGCAGGTTTTACTTGGCAGACTACTTACCATCACATTCTACTTTTTTAAATATTTCCTTCTCCATGTAAGTGATGGAGACTGCTGTGTGTCATCTTAAGCCTGATTTATTGCTTGGTAATACCTTATTCTTGCTTAGTGAATAATATCACTTAAATGCAGAGCAGGGCTTTTTATAAGAGCCCAGAGACTCAGATTTTCTAAGGTGGTCTCAGTACACTACTGTGTAAGTGAAATCTTCAAGTTCACGTGTCAGTGACATTGATCTGACTGTAAGCATTTGGTTCCCAAAGAAACATGCTTTATTGCAGATTTTCCCTGCCTCTGAGTACACTTTTTCCTGGTTACTTTGGAATTATGTATTCCTACATACGTTCTTGGCTTCTAGGACATTTCCTGTTTTATTGAGGACTCCAAGCCCACAGCAGAGACATGCTGTACAAAAATGTTGTTGCACACTGAGTGGTCCAAAGGCAAACTTTACCCTAATGAGCTTAATTTCCCCAGGCTCCCTTTACTGGCTCCTGCAAAGGAAACCCTCTGCTGAGAAGCTTTGGGATGGCTTGGCTAAATTCAGGCTTTATAGAAACACCACCCTTATTTAGTTACTACCTTAATTGACTTATACATCTGGTCTCTTGGACTCCAAACAAAATGTTAAATCATTTGATTCTTCTAGAGCCCAGAGAAAACACATTTTTCCTCCATCATGAAAAAGCTGCTGTAAATTTTGAAGAGCTGCTCAAGTCCTGAAACTATAACTTAAATTTTTATGCTCTTGCTTACCTTCATGATCACGAGTTTCTAACACTGTGAGAAGAACTAGATATTGAAAAGAATTCTTGCACAGCAGGAGACAACATGCTGCTATATATATACATGCAGTTGTGTAGAACTATCATCAGAAACTGTGTCAAAGCAGTTTTATCAATAAAGAAATGCTTAAGCAATCCAGAGTTACATTTGCTTTCTACCTCTGCTGCAATGTCCTCAAAAGACCGTATATGCCCAGATATTTCTGGATTGACCCTATTTCCCTAGCTGCTCATAACATATGGCAACACTGTCAGTAACTATCGTAAAATATATCTGCAGCCAAAAACACCTACAAGAGAATACCCATATATAGACTTCTCACTATATACTGACATATCAATTTTTTTTTTTTTTTTTTTTTTTTTTTTTTAGCAACACCATGTTCTTATGAGCAAGAATCTCATGACAAGAATCTGGAAGACTGCTAACTTTCTGTGGGGTTTTTTTCAAATTCTAATACATACTGTGTCTATCATTGACTTCATCCATGAAGTAAAGTAAGCAAACACAGAACTACTTATAGCACCTTGTAGTGATGCAAATAAGATGGCTCAACTAATATCTTTAGATACTACAATTACTAAAAAGTTGCTATATTATACATGTTGGGCTGGAGCTACTTCAGAAACAGAATGCTTTTGATTAAATACCATCAGAAAAGGCTGAATTCCAGGATGAACTAACTTTTCAAATTGCCTTTTGATGCATCACAGTTAGGTGACGACTGATGATTCCGATAGTTAAATTAAGTCATGACAATGAGTTAGAAAGGGAAAACTGGCTCATTCTAAAGATACAAATTTTCACAGAGCAGAAGGTGCCACAGCTACAGAAAGAAAGGGGAAGAACTTCTCAAAGAATCTCTCAGGAAACAAATCAAATGCATTTGTTGTTCTCTAGGTACAGGATGAATCCCTCAAAAGTAAGATATTGTACAGACCAAAGCATCTACAGCAACAGGATGATGGACAGTACTCAACAACATATGATAATATATTGAACATACATCAAAAGTCACAGGTCTAACCTTACAAGACTCACAGTCTGATATTTTAAGATTAAAAAAAAAAAAAAAAGGTTTGAACTTTCTAATCTGTGTGGGATAAAATGCATGTCAAAGACTTGCTCTGGCACCTGCCTCATCATTTTCATATTTCTCCAACAGTTCATATGAAAAGGGTTTCTGAAATATAGCAGACACTCCTGGGAGACAATCTGACAAAACAGGCTCAAGTCTGCATCCACCAGCACAATAGCATCATTGCTTCTCAGTCTACAATTTCTACAGTACCTGGGAGGTGCTTATGTACACAGACTATCAGATGTCCAATTAAAGCTTAAAGGTGCTGCATATAAAATACAAACTAAAATGTTTACAGTCATTAAAAAGAAGACATTAATGTCATAGTGTTATATGAAACTAAGCAGGCTTTGCTAAGAAAAACAAACACTACTATTCAGGGCCATGTGATTTTTAAATCAAATATTGGATATAAAACCATTAGTGGCTGACATGTAAAATGGTAATATTCCCAATGGTCTCTAAGAAAAAAGAAAAACTAAGTCAGTGAGAATTTATTTTCAAGGAAACAAGTAGTTAAATTCTTCTTATGTTGATGAAACACACACACACGAAAAAAAAAACCACACTTTATTGGTACCTGAACATTAACAAATCACATCAGCAGATGTTAAAGCAACCAGAAACTGATTGTGAGAAAAATGTTGTCTTTGGATATTGTTGTAAAGGGACAACTGATGTTAAGAAAGAAAGAGAGCATATTTGTAAAATTTTATCAAAAGAACTAGAAACAACAAAAAATTGGAACATACAATTATTAGTTTCTTCAGTTTTTTGGTTTTGTTTTTTTTTATTATGACATACAGAGAGACTTTATAGTGGACAGAGTAAGTTAAAAACACATTTTAAGTAATATCTTAAACACCAAGCATAAAATTAACATCTTGTTGCAATGTCCTGTAACCTACTCTGTTTTTATTCCTTATGTTTTACGTGTTGGCTTCTCTTTACACAAAACAGTAGTCTTCCTCCATTAACAATACACAGACCCCATCTGTTTCTCATTAAATACCCTACTTTTTCTGTGTTGTGTCTGTGTTTCTGTTGCAGAAATTGCTCAGAGAAAAATAAGTTTCGTAACTAAGGGTTTAGGTAAATTCTTGAAGCCTCCTCAGCTCTAATTCACACAAGAAAAAGAAGGGTCTGGGAGACATTTTTTCCTACTGACTCCTTAGAATTCCCCTCACCCTGCACCATCCAAATATACCCGAGGTAGCCCCAAAGCGTGAGGGAGCATCTCTGTGTGCTGTGTGAGACTCAAGATCAGTTTTGGGAGGGCAAGGATGAAGGTATGAAAGAGAATAAGACCTCCAAAAGGTAGCTCCTTTCAGCAAAGCCTGTTAAGGAGAAAATGCAAATAAAAAATGCAGAGAACAAAAGCCAGTGCTTTTTGTGGACTGCAATATATCAGAGGAAACATTCCACAGCAGTAATTTCCCAGCTTGACAATTCAGCCCATTGGGTAGGCTGAAACATATAAAAACCTTGATGAAAGGCCATATAATTGAGAGTAGCAAACTGATTGATTCTGAACATATGTAAAAGAATAGCAAATAAATGTATTTGTAGCAGCTGCATTTTTCAGCTCAAGTCATGACAATTTTTCACACAAAGATTTACTAGACAGCATACCCAGGATTTAATTTTTGTAATTCATATATTTTTCACGTTAATTATTCAAGTATAGACTTTTAGTAGGCTATGAGTAGTCAGTGCCTACCTCCTCTCAAGTTTCTGGTACACAAATGAAAAAGGCTTTTGTTCTGTTTCACTCAAATTCCTACTACACCCTGTATCATGGAATATCTCAGACACATCAGGATCCTACATGTAGCATGAAAACAGGAGGTTGGGTAGGAGAGAGAGACTCTATGAGTGTCCTTTCTGCAGGAAAAGTTGGTGCCAAGGACAGAGGTTCTTGCTACAAAGAGTATGGGAGAGGAAGGAATTAAAAGCATGCACGTGCACGTGCCTTTAAAGATACTAAAACCACCTAATGTGAGACACACTTTTATAGGTTTTGTTGCTTCTGCTGTATGTGAATGTCCTAATTTTTTGTTTTGTTTTTGTTTTGTGTCATAATCAATCTTTAGTGAAAGCACAGGGGTGTTCCAGGGATTCTGCAGAAGAAAAATGGCAGTTAGTCAGTTTGTACCACAGAACCAAGTAAAACTAATGATGGCAAATAAATGACCTCGTCTGTTCTTTCGTTATCGAAGAAGTAATCCTGTTTTTTATAAATATATTCCTTGTAAATACTGGCCATACACTTCTGAAGAACAAATTCTCATTTATTACTCAAAAGAATGCAAATATGGATAATTACACAAAGAACAGCCATTCCTGCATCATTTGTGAGGAAACCTGGTTAAATGGGAGTTTGCAAAAAGCAAGCAAATCACATCACTGGTGATGGGGTCGCTGGACAAACAGCCATTTAGAAAATAAACTTGAGCTCATAAGTTCTTCTTCAGCATTGACCAAAACAGATGGTTGTCTTGAGTTTGCTCTCTTGTAGTTTTGGAATAGCAAAAGAAAGAAATGCAGCAAAAAAATAGCAGAAGAAAGAAGGCATCCATGACTTCCACTTCTGATTTGGTGTTTTTACAGTTTAACACAAAAATCCAAAGATTTCCCAGGAAACATAAAGTACATATCACCCTGGAGGTGCTCTGTGTAGAGCAAGCTTCATGTTTATTGTTTTAGTTCACTATTTTTCCTATGTGCATCCTTTCACATTGCAGAAATACCTCCTTATTGACACTGAGTTCTGTTTCTAAAAAAATGCGTGCCCATTATCTAGATGTGATTGTGGTGTCTTCATTCATCAATCCCTCACAAAGAAATAAATATTTCTATGAGTATTCATTGCCATAAGCACTTTTTTTTTCCCATCTGTAACATCAGTAGACCAGTGTAACGTCATTATAAAGCAATTATTTCACTGGAGGGCAGACTTGAAGCGGGACAGTGATGAATCAGGCAACTGTTCATTTTTAAGGATGTACAAGTAGCAAACCAAACAGATGGCACATCAGAAAAATATTCACCACCTATAAAAATGCAATGAATTAACAACTAAATTTATACTTTTTTTCTGGAAAAATATATGAATATAAAACAAAAAAAATAAACAAAGGACTTTGATTTACGAAAGTCTTGAGGGTGTCAATGGATTCTGATGCTCATCTTACTGTTGAAGCTTTGAGACAGGTATGGACAAGCATTGTTACCTATAGAATCTGTGTAAACAAAATAGCCCCTCCTAGAGCCACATATTTGCAACTCATGATTAGGAATTCAAGACTTTTGTAAAAAAAAATAAAATTAGAAGGAAAGTTTTTTATTTTGGCTAAAACACTTCTCTCAGCCAACACAAGTAGCCCTGAAACCCTGCTGTGTTCCAACTTGAACTTAATGCAGCGGCAGACAGATTTTCTGATCCTCCAACATGCAGCTCAAAGTTTCTATCTTGCCAAAATTCAGCAGGTACTTCAGAGAGCCACATGAAGTAACTCTGATGGTGGAAATAGCAGTCAAGTCCTCAGTTCTCCAGGAGGTATGAAGGAGAATCCCAAGGATAGACTAGAACATTGATCACAGCAGCACCAGGTTGCTCATTTTCATTGGGAGTGCTGGCTGCCCAGGGGCTACTGTCACATGGGTTGGCAACATTTAGAGCAGGTCCTGGCAAAGAGGCAATAGATTGGAAAAGCTTGAAAAAGCTTCAAAAATGACAACTGGGGCACCAGAAAAGGGTGTGGTATAGAAAGAGGGTGGAAGGGAAAAGCAAAAGGGAAACTGATGCATGAGATGAAGGGATAAAGATACTCCCAAGCACATGCCCAGGCAACACAGCACAGTTGCCATTCCCTTGGGGGATACAGAAGAATTAAGAATCTCCTTTTCTTTTGCTGGATGTGGGAAAGTAGGCTGGCAATGGGATTTCAGATTCACAGGAAGAGGAGAAAGGCCATCAAAAGGAAAGCATCCCTTGAAGAGAAAAAGGAAATAGATGAAGTGGCTTTGATTCAGAGACGTTTCTCCCCGGGTTCATAAACAGTGCACCTGTGAGTCTCAGGGGTTTCATTAGCAGGGGGACACAAAAGAGTTCCAGCTCTCAGCCCTGGAGGTGAGCAGCGACTACTTAAAACTCCCTTGTGTTGGGAAACAGCCTGAAGATGGAGGAGCTGAATGCAAGGACAAGGCTTTGAGATCACCATAAGAGGAACAAGGCAGTTCATTACTGTTCTTTTATGTATCTTGAGACTTCTTAATCATGTTTTTAGATGCTTGGAGTTAATAATGGTGCTCTTGGCAGGAAAGCAGACTTGGAGCACCATAAACTGCTTATCTAGGTACTGGGTGGTCCTCATGTTCCTCTTTGAGGACTTATGCCTAACAATTCCATGTATCTCTCCAAGCAAAGAGGCAGAGGGAGGTGAATTATTGGGGAGCCTAACTATCTGAGATAAAAATAAAAAAGGGAATGCAGTCCTGAGGATTTTAGTAGAGTTCATGTAGAGAATTGTGTTAACTCTTCCATTGTCCTTAGAATACAACTAAAATAAAGAGATACAAATAAAAAAAAAAATAAAATTACTCTTGTAGCTCTTAGGAAATGCATGTAATGTTTTACAGAGTGATTAAAAATAAATTATCATCACATATATTTAAAGGAGAATACACACAGGCTGGCTTTAAAATATGACACAGGAAGATCCACAAAGAAAAACGACAAAAAGCCACTTTTCAAAAATTATTATTGAGGAATAATAAATGAAAAATAAAGTTTCTAAAAATTTACAATTAAATAATTTTACATAAAAATTGAACAAATAAGAGCAAAAAAAATTACACTTTTTTTCTCTTCATGTAAGTACTTCAAAATCACTTAAGGGCTTTCTTGAAATTGTGGATTTTGTTACAGAAATCTAATATCACGACAGCTTCATTGAATATCTATCATATGCAACACTGCACACTGAAATTCAATTCAACTCCACTCAAATTTATTAAAGGTCAAAAGTTCTGGGGCACCAAATGTTACAAATTTTAATTACTCTGCAATCTCTATGCTTTTATGAATCAATGTCATCTCACTTCAGTTGCTACCATAAAATCTTACTGAAGCCATTTTATAAAAAACCAGTTCATTTCATCCTTACAACTTAGACAAATTAAACTTCTGAGTAACTTTATTTCTCGACATAAGAGGTCATTTCCTAGATGCTACAGACAGTATGATGAAAGTGAGACACTGAAGTTAATACCACAGACTAAGTAGCTGGCATGAGAAACTGCAAGTTAGTTAAATGATAACAAGCAGAAATTGTTTTATGCTCTTCCAGATTCTCTTATTTTCTCCTTCTTATCTTTCTATTCCTTAATCTTAACTTTCCTTCAGCCTTCAGCTATTTAACTGTCACCTTGACACCTTTTTGTTTGCTTCCAATTCTCTCCTCTTTTTCTTCCTTTTAAAACATCTCCTTCTTTTCCTAATCTCTCTTTTCACCGTTCCTCTAAGTTTCTTATCAGCCACATCTACTTAAGGAGAAAAAAAAAGGCTCCAGCATCTCAAGGCACTATCTTCTCTGTTCAAAGTTCTTATTAGGCACTGAGTTACTGGACATTAGAATGCCTGTGATAAAACATTTTCCTCTATCGTGTGAAGTAAGATTTCTTATAAGAAATACAACTTACCTGAAAGCACAAAAAAAAAAGTACTTTGAAAGTGGCCTCAAAGTTGGGAAAATCTGTGTTGAACCTTTGTGGTTACACTTTGGCACCAAAGCTCACTAAACGATTTTTGGTTTGCTGTTCTGTTTAGAGCTCCCAATGAAGCATGCAGCGAAAGATGATAATATTAATAGGCAAACTAACACATTTAAATTATTTGGTACATGTCAGGGTTAAATACTGTAACAAAAGAGCAGATTTGAATGTCAAAGACTACTCTAGCTGTTCAAGAAGAACAAATATTTCATTCTCTTCTGTAAGATAAGGAACTTGCTGGTTCCTGTAGGATTTCTGCAGGACAACGGACACGTTATGAACGAGCCATGTCCAAAGGGGTATTGTTGGACTGACCTCGCCTAAAGATACAGAAGGAATTTGACTATGCTGTAAACGTGAGAAAGGAAGAAAGCAAACATGGGAAAGGAACTAAGTGGAAACATATTATTGCCATTATTGCTATTATTGTTGATTATTGCTATACTAGCAAGGCTAACTGATAGTGCATAGACAGATTGCTTTTAACCAATCATAACAATATAAAGTGTATGAGGAGTTCAAAAGAACCAATACTAAACTATTATGTATGAGGTAATAGCATAAGAGAAATGTATAAAAGCTAAATGCTGTGTAAAGTAAGAGAGATCTGCTTTACGATCACACTGGTCTTTGTGCAGTTACTCCGTGCCCTCTCTGCCACAGGTTCCTATAGAAGCACGCTAATTTTTAGCAATCTACCTCACACTTTTTGTCATCAAACCGAGAGAGTTCATCTGTGCAGAGAAATGAATCTCTTGTTTGACAACAAGAGCACATCTGCGTGTCGGAAAAAGCACGTCTGGGATCACTGCAGCACGTGACACCACCGGATGACACTAATTACACCTTGCTGTCCTCTGTCCCGAGACACCCTCACGTCCAGACTGTGTGAGAGCTGTGCATGGGCTGGACACACACCACGGGGCCAGCACTCCTGGCCCCACGGTGCCAGCAGAGGATGCCCCTCTGTGCCAGGTGAGGCAGGAGGTACGGGACACGCCCGGCCGGGATGGACACTGCGGGACGCCTTGGGGAGTGTGGGCTTTCCACCTCCTCCCCGACATGGTCAGTACGCACGTACCAGGCTCACGGGGCTAAAAAGTTATTTGAAGTATATATTCATTTGATAGTCAAATATAAACCATGGAATAACTTGCAATATTGAAGTCCAATGCACACTGCAACATGTCCAAATTGAGGTGAGTCTGAGGAAACTTGGAAAGAAACAGTTAAATTTTGCATTATAAGAGAACTAGGACCTTGCTTCTTTATCAATATAGGTAAAAATTACGAGTATCGAACACCAAAATAAATTTACAACTTATCAACTAATAATACAACATTTTTAGCAGAAAAAAGGGAACAATTTCAGCATATTCCCTCTATCTAGAAAACGCAGGACTGGAACTAACTGAGAAATAACTAAAATTTTGCAGACGGGTTTTAGCACCACAACAGATAATTGTTAAAACTTAATAAAGTAATTCTTTATGTACCTACATGTAACTATGTATGTAAGCACACATTTCTGTATATATATGCCCATGTCAACCCACAAAGAATCAGCAAGAACAGGTATCATTCTTCTTTACTAGTGAGTGATATATTAGTGACATTCCTAACAGTAATAATGGTTAAACAAAGACTATGGCATTTGATATTTCTAGTACCAACCACAGTAAATAGGCCAATAAAGCTGATCTAAATATCTTTGCCCGAAAAACAAAACGAATCAAACAGTAGAAAGGATAGTTTTAATGCCATTTAAAATCTTAAACATCGTAATTCTATTCCTACCAAAAGTAAGGAAGACAAATTTCTGCTCCAACTATTCACTCTGGGACAACCTTGAATTCCAATCTTTACATGATAGCCAAAACCTGACCAAAATATTAGAATTTTATTCTCAATAAATTGAGAAAATATATTTTATTCACATATTAAGGAATTTTAAGTTTTCCTAAAGTAAGAAAATTGCATAGTAGTTATAGTAAAACAAAAAATATAAAAAGTTATAAATGTTAGAAAATATGCTTGTACGATCTTTAGTGTAAACATTATATGCATTATACAGCAATAATAATCACAGTATTGTTCTACAGTATAGTTTTCTGGGAGATAGTTAGACAATCTTAATACTTTGCCACTTCAGTATCAAAATAACAGGGAGATTTTGTGCTTTTTCCTATGATCATAGTCATGTAAGTCATAAAATACTGGCATTCAGACAGTAAGTGTTGGCTTTCTTAAAAATGAAGTGAATACAAAAAAGTAGTCAAGTGACAGTAGAAGACATCATTGCCTAAGCAACTAAGAAATGGTATTCTTTATATGTTTACACATTTTAATATTACCTCTAAGGGATGTGCTGTCCCCCCCTTGTGTCATCCCAGTGCTGTTGAGATGAAAAGTACAAATTCATATGGGAATAAATCCCCTTCTTTTCCTTCCATACGGTATTTTTTGTTGCAGTTGTATTTGTCAGAAATGACCATTTCTCCCCACTCTCCCCAAATCTGATTTCACTCATTAGAGCCGTGGTGGGGCAGAACTAGGCTACAAACTGCCCAGCTCCAAGACCCTTCTATGGAAGTGTAAAGAACAAAGTTTCCACCAAGGAGGTGTAAGCTCAGTTAAAGCAAATACCACTCAAGGAAATGAGAATTTTGTTGTGGTCCTTGCTGGATCACTTTGGACCTGCCCTTCAGAAGCATCGTTAGAACTCAGATCATGACAGCTTTTCTGGGCAACTCCTTTTCTTCTTTTTGGAGGAGCATCAAAGAGAATCTGAAGAACTGCAAAGTTATTTTATCTTCTGGAAGGCAACTTAGAGCAAAACTATTTTGAAATCTCTCTACATTGTAAATATAAAATACTTTCAGAGGATTTCTAAACTGCTATATCTGCTTTAGATCTATTTAGATATTTAATGCTTTAGTGAAAACTCTGGGTAAGAGATACAGAAAACAGCCACGTTCTCTTTCATTTACAGTCATATTTTTTGGCTTTGGTTATGGAATAAAATAAATATAAAACATACATTACACAACCACAAGCCTTTTCAGAATTTTTTTTATTAGAACTTTAACTATGATGTGCAAAAACAAATCAGCAAGAGAACACCTTTAAGTATGTTGTCAACTTATAGGCAAATATATAAAATTAATAGTACTCAACAAATAATCCATCAATTATAATTACACAACATTTTGGCTTTCTCCTTTCTCAGAAAGGAGATATCTACTTCCCATAGTATCCAGCTCTGCATAATATCTGCATTCTGCTAGCAGAGAAATTTTGACATCATGGATAGCGAGGCCAAATAGTAACAATGCAAATCTCATTCCTGTAAAATCTCTCTTGTTGTTCTTAGTGAGACTGCTGCTAAAAGAAAAGGAACAATAAAGTCTAATCTACACATCTTCTCTTTATTTCAAGGACAGCTGATTCTTTTAACACATTCGACAACTGATCTCTCTAAGCAGTTAAGTAACAAAGTAGCAAGATGATATAACTACTAATTTATATCCTATTCTTCCTTTAACCAAATACTGGCAATGTGCTAATGGGCTGGCTTGAGAGCACCCTGTCCTGAGAGAAGAAAGCAAGTAATTTGAATCCATAAAGTCTAATAGCTAACTACAGGTGGCATTAAATGATCTGTTACAGTTGCAAAACAATTTTCAAAGATGTGTTGCCCTTAAACTCCTGAATATTTGTGTCATTTACTCATCGTGGCTAAATGCCATCCCAAAGTGATTAACTTCATTAATGCTTTTGAGAGACATTAATATCTTAATATGCCTCCATCTATTTCAATTCTTCATAGGAAAAAAAAAAAATCAGACTAAATACTCCGAATCACAAACTTCCAAACACCTGAAAGTCGATTAATCAAAGCAGAATATACAGGATCTTTACCCCGGCAAAGGGCACTTTTTTCACAAAATATAAACAGATACTTCTTTTAGAATGCTACTGTACAAGAAATGTACTGTGCAAAGATTTCAACTGACAAACTTCAGTTGAGCCTCAGTTTCCACAACCATTAAATTAAAGGGCTCTTTTAGTCATAATGTTCATATATTTATAAGTTGCAGGTTGTTATGTTTGTACATCACTTATGTTCACATTAGTGGCCTACTACTTCGGGCAGTGTATTTTTTAGGTGTAAATTACTTGTGGGTGGACGAGGCAGTTCTCAGTTCCACTTAGTCCAGCACCTCTTTCCTTAATGCTCCCGATTTGGGGACTGAGTGAAGTGGCAGATTTATTGATATGGATGTTCATACTTCAGGAAAAACAAATACTTCTCGAGCTGCAGATCGGCTTCCAGATAACAGTACTTTCAAGATAATACCCATCCCAAAGATACCAACAGCCACCCCTCCAAGTTCTGGTTATTTCAGGGGTTTCCAGCACATTTGTTTTCCAAGCAACCACACCACATTTAACTGAATTAAAGAGAAAACCTTAATTCCATTTTCAATATTTCTTATCTTTTTTTTTTTTTCAATACGAGTATTTCTACCAAAAAAACCCAGAAACAAACCAAACCCCCCAAACCACTGCAGAGATTTACAGACATAATGATAAGACTATATTGCCCATCACGGGCATATTTATTTATAAGTAGTTGGACAGGAATAAAACATAATGTCAATGAGAACTGAGTTGGCTTTTAAATGAAAATAATCATCTGGTTATTTCAGTCAAGCAGCTGTGTATGCAGTAGGAAGTCTCACTCCCAAATATTATGATGACTCATCTACTTTCCTTTTCTGATAGTAAATGTTCTTTTCTCTTTTTTAAGCGCAGCGTTGATAAACCCTGCGCAAGCTGCAATGCTACATTACATCCCCCTTTCTAAATCTGTAGAATTTAAATTGCAGTTACCCATTTATACCCATAAAATCACCCAGTATAATCACTCGGGTTACGAGGCTCCTTTACACAAACAGCAGAGCTGCGAGATTTGCTGCCTTTATCAAAGCCAACATTTGAAACAGCATGCAAAATGTTCAGACTGGAAATAGGAAAGGTACAGCCTGGACATCTCACAACTTCCTGGGAAGAGAGGAGTTAATCAGCACAGGCAGTTCCGAGAGCTTGCAGTGAGACACAGGACTGTACTGCAGATGTGTGGAGCGCACTGAAGGTGTGGCCCGTGCTTTCTACATGCATATTTAAATACTTAAATTATACGGCCTTAGGGCTGTTATTAAAGAACAACCTCACAGAGAGGAAGAATTACACAGAGAAACGAGGCCTAACACATTTCTTCAAATAGAGAGCTGAGAAGAAGAGAAGGAAAAGCCTGGGTTACTCACGATTCTTTTCACCTCTCCACCTTGACCCCGCTTTTATTCTAGGCGCGATGTCCACAGCAGCAGTTATGTCTACTAGCCCAAGCAGCAGCAGCAGTGACAGCACAGCCATGCCAGGTAACAAAAAAATCAAAAAAAAAAAAAAAAAAAAAAAAAAAAAAAAAAAAAAAAAAAAAAAAAAAAAATCACCTCTACCTGGAGTACTGATAGAGATGAATTAGATGACTTTCCTTAGTAATGAATAATTGGAGCTAACAGCACTTACTCAGCAGAGGCAGAGGGAGATGTAAAACATTATTCCTACTAGAAATGTTTATTCAAAATTTCCATTGCATCGCCTATTTCCTCTATCCAGGGAATGCAAAAACAGAAGAGTTGTAAAGGCTTCCCCTAGCAAGGAGCCTCTGGCACTCAGACGCACGAGGAGATGCAGTGGCAGCTTTCTGTGGTCCCTCAGAAGCCACCGGCTCCTCACCTGCCTCTGCCACCTCTCAGCCCTTCCCAGTGTTTATCAACATTCCCCACAGCACCCTAGCAGGGGACACAGCCAAGCTGAAAACGGAGGAGTTTCTTCTCCCTCACTTCCATATTTCACTGCAGTTTCACAGAGCTGATGACACGGAACGCTTTCATGTTGACACTCAAATCTCATTACATTTATCAATGGCCACAAAAAAACAGTTTGTCAATCTTCCCCCCTACCCACAGAGGGGAGGCAAAGGTAAAAATAGAATGGATCCGAGACGAGAAAGAAAGGCTTAAAAAAAGAAACTTTTTTTTTTTTCTTTCTTTAAGCTGTTCAGTAACTCTGTCTCTTATTCAGCATAAGTGTCTTCTATTTCTGGGGAAAATAACACAAACAATACCACCTCCCACGCAGGTTTCTGTCAGCAGATGCTGCATAAATGGAACAGTTCACTGACAGTAAGAGAAGCTCTGAGAAATTGTCTATAGAATCTGTGCTGCCCAACAAACCTTCCCCCTGCAGCCCACCAGCCTCTGGGCACCCAGAGCCCAGTGCAAGGAGATTCCAGTGCTGGCAGCACTGCCAGCAGTGCAGCGGGCAGAGATTTAACCCTGTGTCTGTCCGTACCAGGGAGCCAGATCCCAAACCTCCCCGCGGCGACTGAAACGGTCTCAAGGAAAAACGGGAACACAAATTATCTGCTTACCCTTTCACCAGAACTATGAAATCATTCCACACGACTTGTGAAGTCCCAGAAAAGCTTCATCCTGAGAGCTGAAAATCACTATAATAAGACCAGAGGGCTTTTCACTCATGGTGACAGAAGGCTTTAGTCTGCACAAAGTCTACATTTATATTCAATAAAAGCAACTGCAAAATACCTAGTTCTTTGGCATCATCAGCCTCAGGAATACTTAAAAATTGTTACTTACTTTTACAACAGTAAAACTTATTTTCTTGATAGAATAGCAATGAAATAGCATTCTCCAACCTGACCTGCCTCGTACATTGCATGATGCCTGTTGAATAAGATGCTATGGATATAAATGAGCTGCAGCATTAAGAGTTTTTTTGAATAAAGCACTGGAATAAATTTCTAGATACAATTTCAATTACCAAGAAAGGAGAGACAAAGTAAGTTATTTCTGTCTTAATAATGCATTTTATTAATTTACAGTGTTCCCAGCCACTGGTATGAGCTGAACATTATTACTGCTATTGAAATACTCCACAACGAGTTAGGGTGTGACCAGCTGAAGCCATTCCTTTCTAAACATTCTCATGCCAGTGATGGAAACTTCCCAAAAGAGGCCAGGAGGAATTTTTTCACCTGGAGCTGGCAGACCTCAGACGACCACAGAGATACCGTACCAGAAAGTTTCAATGGCTATTAAAGTGGTTATCTACAAAACCTTTAGAAGGAATGCTCAGTTTCTTCATTTGGACCAGCTGGAGAAATTAGGAAGGGAGATGTGCTCTTATTTAAATTTGGGTTTACTGTGTTCAGTACAAAAAGCGAAGTATTTACAGCAGAGGATATAAAGAACCGGCCAAATCTCCCACATGTTAACACATTACAAGCAGCCCCCAGTTTTGCTCTGAGCCCAGAAGCCCCTGCATGGTTGCTCCTCCTGTGCAGATGACCAGGGGTGCTGGGTTATGCCCAGGGCCCCAGGACTGTATCTGGGCAGGGAGAAGGTCTCCACGTCCTTGTCGCAGGGGAAATTCTTGATGTAAAGCTTTGGTTTCTTTGTGATCATTTTATTCATCAGGAGTCACATCTATGGGGTGAAGAACAATGGGGCATCACTCCTACACATGCTGTTAGGCCTTTGCCCCACAGCAAAAATAACTCCTATGGTAACACACAGTATGAAAAGAAATGCTTACGGGGTTCAGATTGTCCTTTTTTAAAGCACTTCCCAACTGCACATCCTTTGCCATCTGAGCTCATGCAAGGGAAGCGGGTCAATAATCACTCTCTAAAGATGACTCATCATGTCACTGGTTATGTAAGACACCTGAATGTACCAAATTGTTCACTGCACCAAAATACAGCAGAGGAAAAAAAGCCCTCAGTTAGTACAAGGCACTCCTTTAGGAGCACATGAGCAGTAATGCAGAATGGTATAGTTTACTCTGAATGCAGAAAAATTGACTTTTCAAATGACAGTTGCAATTTTGAGCACCGAAATCAAAAGGCTTTGAGATCTTGCACTTGGCAGTGCACTGTTCGAAGGACAGAAGATAAAGATTTTCAAGGAAAAAAAAAAAAAACCACACTAAGTGTGGAATTCCAGAATGAAAAAAGTTAATCTGAGCTAAAAATTTGAGCTGCCTCATAGAAGAAAGCCCTGCCTGGTAGTTAATGCTTGTTATCCTTTATTTGGTCCCAGATCCAAACCTCACTGAGCCCTGTGCTGTGCAAAAGTAAACTGATGCATCAGATTGGTGTTTCACCAGCCGTCGGCTGAGCTCTCAAGCCCCACAGTTGTTTTGTCTAACTGGCAATGTTACACAGAGCTAGGGGAAAGTGCAGGCCAGACGTCTTTTTGCCTTACAAGATTGATGGAAGGGGACTTTCATGGACACAGACCCCCTGCATGGGCATTCTGCACAAGTCACATCCATTTATCTCATCACGGGAGAAGGAGCATTCGCCTTCAGAAAAGCTATTCCAAATCCTGATGGGTGTGAAGGGATGCCCAAAGCAGCATCCCATGAGTGACCATTTTTCATTCACACAAAAAAATGCAGTCAGATGGGGAAAACTCATAACCAAAAATGTTTTTATGTCTCTCTATCTAACAGTGTGCCCCATGTACAGTCTTGCTGGTTGGCAGGACACCGGGCAATTACTGCTATGGAAGCAATGCCAGTCCACCACCTTCCCCATTGGAGTAATAGCAAGTAAAACCAAACTGATTAAGCACTCAGAGGTGTGAAGCCCAATAAAAGGTGGCCTGTGATTATGTGATTCAGTGTTTTTTATAGCTCATTTAACTAGTTTCAGTTTCTGCTGTATAATTTCTGCCCCTGTGAGTTCCTCAGCAATTTGAAAGCTTACTCAAAAGCAGGATAATTCTGGAATCAACCAGGTGGACAACTCTTTCAGAAATGCAGTAGACCCCTTATCTAAGACTGGATGCCTTCCTGACTTATGTGTTACAGCTCAGTCAGAAGTTAAGCACTTGAAGATAGAATTACAAAATGAATTTATGGCCTGTGTTATGCTAGTTCTATCTAGCTTTAATATACATCATCCTCTCAGATCTTCAGACGTATTTAATTTCTTTTCTCCCCAGCTTTCATTATGATTCAGCCCTTTAAATTCTGGTTTACTGCACTATAGATAAAAGTCACTAGCAATTTGCTGCACAGTTCTTTCCTTGAATCAAGAATCTTCCACAGAGCTTTTTATTCATAAAAAGCAGAACTATTTCTAAAGTTCTCTCCCCCTTCATTATGGACTTCACCTTCTTCTAAATGGTAGCAGAACTCTCTACAGCATCTTGGCATGGGCTTCCAGGGAGGGTGTGAAACAGCTTTCTTCTGCATCCATTCACAAAGACATAATGAAAGCTACAGCCTCTCCTACTGGAAGCCTGCAAGGCTGTGAGGTCAGCCCTTTTGTGCACAGAAGTCCTCCTCCACTCCTCAAAGCCAATTCCTTACACAGGGGCATCTCTGTCGCTTCTGAAGAACCCACCACTGACTGTGTTGGAAATTGCTAACCTGGGAAAGCTTTTTTATCACAGAATTCACGTGCTGCTTTAGTGCTGAAGGAGGACAGACTGACAAGGCAGAGCTTGGCTGGGCACCACAGCACAGGCTCATGAGTCATCCTCTCCTGGAAGTCACACTAGGGCTCGGACAATCCACGAGTCAGGGCATCTACTGCTTCCTCTCTCTCTTATTGTGGAGGGTAATGAGGTGCCCTTTAGGGTCCTTAAATTTAAGGCATCTTTATCAAGTTCGCAAAGCAAAGCATGTCTCTATTTCTGCAGCACATCTATACTTAAACAGCTGCCACATACAGTTCTGACATTGCCTTTGACACGTCTCTGCAACGGTTTCCCATTTTAGAAGAAAGACTAAATCTGGTGACCATCAGGGAGCCCCTGTGAGCAGCCACACAGAGACTTTGAGGCATGACAGGACAACAGTTACAGAACTCATTAAAGCTAAACATTAGCCAAGTTTTATTTTGCAACCCCTGTGACTCTAAAAACTCCAGGGAGATCAACTCAGATGCAGCAATGTTTGCCATGAAAACACTGTAATTCTGTGAAGTGGAGGGCACACACACATAATTCAGCAGCGTGTGTGGGGACCAGACCTACACACCATTTTACCCCTGCAAGCCCGGGGAAAGGGTCGAGTTCCCAGATCAGCTTGGCAGGTTTTTTTAGTTTTGCTTGTAATACAGAACTAATTAATACATCTACTGAACAAAAGAACCTGAGACTTTCTGTAGCTCATGGAGTGTACAAAAGTTTACTGTTGCCTTAGTATTTTCTTTAATCATCCAAATGCATAAAATTTTAAAAAAAAAAAAAAAGCCAAATTTACCATTCTGTTGACATACCTGTTATTTTTTCTGTGTACTTACAGAACACCAACAGTGCACTCAGCACTGTGTAATCATATAAACTGACATTACCCCTCCCCTAAAGACTTCATGGTCCAGCACAAATGTGTCTTAAAAGTTATTTCTTCTATGAGGGCATATGTTTGTTTCTTAATTTCCTCACTTTCGAGCCTTTAAATTCTCAACCATAACATTATGCATTTTTGCTAGTTTTTGGTGGCAGAGGAAAACGAAAGTGTTCTTCACAAAAAGACAGAAGGATTTGCACAGTTAAAAAGCAGTTCTGATACATGTTATTTAATCTTGAATAAAGTTACGTTTGGGTAAACTGATCTTGGTTTGGTTCAACCACCCTTATTATATATATATATATGTATATATATATACACACACACTCATTAATTACAATTAATAAGAAATAAAGTTCCTTTTAATGAAAATTGGGTAAGACATGATCTGGCTTTTGAGGGGAAAAGTATATTTTGCTTACCCATGCACCTTATCAATTTGCCATCTATTCTCATACCCTCAAGGTAAGGCAGATATATTTTTTTTCCAAAGAGACTTCAAAACACAGAGATCAAAGAATCTTACTCAACTTATTTTTTCCATCTGGATGCAGAAGACTAGGAATTAGACAAAGTCTGTAAAGCTAAGTCAGCAACTATTACATCTTTTACAAGAATTTCCCCATTGCTGGCCTGTATAGTAAGAGAAAAGCAAGAATTAAGACTTTACCTTTTTCTGATCTCATAACACATATTTTTTTATTTGTTTGCAGAAGACACTCTAAGTCCTTCTGGGCGCAAATGAAAGGAAAACCTGATCCAGGAACACATAACAGAGAAGGGTTTTTTTGTTCTTGTTGTTAAGAATGCAAAGTGAGTTTCTATGAGATAACTCCAAACTTGCACCTGGGCAAAAGAATCATCCTTTGTAAGCAACCTAGACATCTGAGAAATTGTAACTAGCTACATGAGAGAGTGTATCTGAAAGGCCGTTATTTGAGAAGTAGTCTCAATAGCTGGTGGTTATCTTGTCCTTCATACCATGGCATCCCAGGAGAGCTTATGCATTTACAGCCACCACTGGGAAAAAAAAAAAAAAAAAAGAAAAAAGAAAACCCCAAAATAAAATAGTTAAATAGCTAAGGACCAGAAGAGCAGGACACTCCAACTCCAGCTGACCCAGGGTGTCTGGGTGATGCTGATGTTACCACAGGCTAGTAAGTCCAGTTCCTTCCTGTACCTTCTCCTTCTACAGCCACAAATTGCTTCTACACACTACAAAACTACTTCTTCTTTAAAGGTAAAAAGTACCAGCAGGCTCCAAATCCCAAAACACCATCAGTAAAGAAATCACAGCTTTCATGAAAGCACCACATCTCAATATGCCTTCTTAGCTCTGGCACTAAATCAGCAAAAGGCCTGAGTACATCTCAAGAGCTCTCAGGACCCTCATACCATGGCACTTCAGTCTTTTAAAGGCACTCTGTCTCTTACTGGTGTGACCCCAAACCAGCCTCCTTCTTCTAATGATTATTTAGCTTTTTTCTGCGTGACTCTACAACTAGCAGTTCTTCACAGTTCTACATGAGCTGATATTTCAACATAGGCAGTGTTTTATGTTAGCATAAATGAGGAGCTGGATGAGATTACCACAAGAACGCTTCCCAGATCATGTTGATAGTAAAATTTTATAAGATAATGTTGGCGCGGTTAACATCAAACTTATGGATTAAATATGTCCCAAACACATTTAATGTATTCAAGTCATTTATCATTATCTGTTCTAACAAACCAACAATATTTATCCTATTAATTCAGGCAAATGTAGAACCGTTTACTGAGTGGTGGAGAATTACAAGGATATGTTCAGACAAAAATAAACACAAGAAAACTAAAGTGAATATTGTTTAATGTAAAAATATGCCATCCTACTCAGCTCTCAAAATAAACTGCTAAACTGTCGTCAGCCCTCTGCTTTTCAAAAAAAATGATTGTTAGGCTAATCTGTCAGGCCTAATTTGCATTTCTATATTTACTTTTTTTCACACATTTTAAATATAATGTTAGTGGGCTTCAAGAAAGCATTCAGAGAAGGTCGGGACATTTTATGATTGCGAGGTCGAAGACACAGCTCATTGCATTTTTTTCTTCTTATTTATGCTTTTAAAACTTCTTCCCTTTTTGCTAATGGCTCTTTACTGAAACCTTATTTCCTTTTTAGCAAGCTCTGACTTCTGCATTCTCCATCTCAGTGTATTACTCTTTTCTTTCCAGCGTATCCTCCCTTATCATTCCTCATCTCCTGTATCTCCAGTTAACCAGCTCCTGCTCGGCGATGCGGTACCACACGAAGAGGTTTAAAGGAAAAGGTAGTTGAGCTGAGAACTGTGCCAAGGTGAGTGGATAACTGATGGTGACAGACCAAGGCAAGGGTGGCATTACCTCAGCTACTGATTTTGAGTAGGTAACATGAGATAAACATGTAACACAACTCGTACACCGGCCCTGTGCTACAGTTCAGCTCAAAAAGCTAGAAATTGGAGCCAGCCTGCCAAGTACATAAAACTCCACAAAATTTATGCCAGAAGATGGAGATATTCCTGGTACTCATTCTGTTCATTTAAGAAAAGAAATTGCTTTCTACATATTCTTGCTGAATAGGGTATGATGCTGGAATATAAAATCAGCTAACTTTATCTAGGGTGGGTGGCACCAGAAGCATAGGGAACTATTGTGGCAGATGGGCAGAGAAGAAGAACTTTGGCAAAATGTGTAAAAGCAGGTATAAGAGTCTGGTTTCACTTTTTCTGCATCTGCCAACACTATTCAAACCTAAACTGCGATGCAGTAAAAACATTACAGTATCTTTATCCAAGCACGTGAGGGCATTCCCTCTGCAGTGCTTCCACACCGATCTTCAGAACAAGAATCAAGGTCAATGTCTCACAACCTAATAAAAAAAAAAATCCCAACTGAAGGACAACTTAAACATGCAGATGCGTTGGTGTCAATGAATTGATTTTTTTGAACATTTTTGGTTTTCCATTTTGTCAGGGAAAACTTAATTCTTCAGTGTTGAATTTTGTTATTAGGAGACTAAGTAAATTATAATAATTTTAGCAATGACATGGCTTGTGTCCCAAATGGTGCAAACAATTCACTGACCTTAATATAACAGAGCTATAGCAAACTGTGAGCAGCTGGCCTCCTCTGCTTTGATCAACATTTTCAAAGCCTACTTGAGAAAGATGGATGCTCTTTCCTATTAAGAGAACAATGGGAACTGAGTCTTCCATGTATCCAGAGAGAAGGCAGTAATACAATCTTCAGAAGTCAATGGAAGCTAGTGGTCTGACTTTTTTTTGTGCCTTTGAAAATCTCCCCAGTGAGATTCTTTGGGTGAATTAAAGCCACGGGGTAATCTCCTAAATTGGAACAGAATCAATAAGCTAAATGAAAACATTTACCTTAAATTCTAATTTAAGCCCTGGGCCGATGGAATTAAAAGTATCGTATCTTTAATAGACGTACAGAAATAAGTGTTTCACCGCTAGCTGATCTGTCATAAATAGCATGGGGCTAAAATTACCACCTAAAAAGTCATGCAAACTCTATATTCAAGTGAAATAAAACACAAATATATTGAACACATTTTTTCTATGGGTTGAGATACATTAATGCTAGGGGCACAGGCCACTGTGCCTGACTTTTGTTTATATTTCAAACTAAAAGATACTTTAAATCTTAGCTGATTCAGGGCAGCATTTCATTTTATGTTTCATGTTGTCCTACCATACACAGATGTGTTAATGGAAATCAGCCCAATAACAAAGGTATGTGTTTTTAATGAGTTCCACACTTTCTAATCTAGAAAACCATTAGTATAAAATATTGATGTTTAGAACGATATCATAATAACTAAGACACAGGAAAACAAACATTCCTAAGTATATGAGCTACTTGAAATTAATAACTTCAGTAATAAAATCAATACTTTCCTCATAGTACTTAGTAATTGCTTCCAATATTGAATTGTTTTCTATGGCACCATAAGGCTTGCTTAAGATGTGGCTTGCTGTTATTATTTTTATCTGTCATAAAGAGAAGCATTCTTCTGGGAAATCATTGAAAATGCACATGTGAAATAAAAAGGAAACCACTGGAAATATCCAAGTAGCTGTTTTAAAGATTATAAAATCACAACTTGGAGACATCTAATCCTGATCCATTTTCCTTTGAAAAAAATGAAGTGCCCATAAAATGCAAATGCACCTTTCAATTACTGGTAGATTTTTTTTTATGGGAATAAAAAATTGTACATTTAAATGTAAGATGTGGTTTTAACAAAAACTGTGACTCTAATAACCAAATTCTCCTTTCCAGTATCAGGATGAAACATAACTAAACTATGCTATAGAAAAGATGAATTTTTGAGAGGCAGAGCTATAGTAATATAATTTGCCAGTAGGTTTGTTTTGTGGTTTGGTTTTTTTTTTTTTTTTTTTTTAATGGAAAAGATGATATGTTCTGTATAACAAAAAAATAAGTAATATTAATCAAAATAAAATGAAAAGACCCTCAACTGTATTAAAGGCAGATGAGAGACTGATTATCTTACTTTCTCATAAGATGGGAGAGATGATTATCACCTTTCAGAATTATCAGTATAAATCCCTGTTTATTGCAATGAATGCAACCCGAATGCTGTAAAATGGTTTCTGTGACTGCAGGTGTTGCTTCCCACAGAAAATCTATTTTTTTCTCTAATTAGTAAATCTAGTCTATTATTCTTATTCTCTTTCTTTTTTTCCTTAATTGTTTGATTTTCCGTGTTAGCCAAGTTAACACATTCACTTCTCACTTACATGTGGACCAGTTGTCTGATACATTTCACAGATCCCTGCTCTGTTGACAGCTATTCTAGGTGCATTTGGAGCTATTTTAAAGATGAAAGCTGTTAACGTGACTTTCTCAGACAGGCCAGTTAAGGCAATAGTTTCAAATTTACAAAGCCTGTTAAACAATAATTTAAAAAAAAAAAACAAACTTTTTTTTTTTTTTAATTTTAATCAGATTTTTAAAACACGAAGTCACAGAAATCCTGTTAGCTTTTCACATAAAGGGCTAATTTTTTTAAGTATAAAAACTATATTACTATTAAAGATTATCACATAACTCAAGTATATTTGCTTGTGCTATGGTATAACATGGAAGGTTTTTGCAAAGAGTACAAATTAACCTCTGAAATGTGCTGGGTTTGCAAACAGTGCATTTGTACCGCAGAGTAAAACTAGAGTCTGTAAAAAATGAAGCCTGTAGAAGTCTGCCTGTGCCTCCCAAAGAAAGTATTCCTGTCTTCTCAAACTGAAGACTTGACATTAGCAAAAATGAAGACCGCGAGTGCCATGGAAGAGGTGAGTGAGTGCAAAGTGTGAGTGGCAGGGCTCGGGAAGGGTGAGCACCTGCACAGGCTCCAGCCTGACACGGTGGCAGGGATGGTGTGGTGGAAGCTCACACTGGAAACAGCCTGAATATGACTTTTTGTGGGGCCCTGGAAGTAAGTGAAAGCGTTCCTGGCTGACTCCCACTCCGCATTTCTTTCTTTCCATTGCAGATTGCTGCAATTTGGCTCAAAATATCCAATACAAGCCCAGAGGGCTGGCTCAAGATATTTTTTTTGGAATTAATACATACTCAATGTCCATTGCATAAACGAATCTCAGCCTCACTATACAGAAACATCTTTAACATTTGCATTGTTTTTGCAGGGAACCACTGTCTCTGAAAGTGGTTTTTTTCTCTCACCATATTCCAAGACCCACCATTAGCTCTTGCTATGCAATGGGACTTCATTAATTTGAGTTAAAAAAAGAAAAAAGTCAGTCAAAGAAAAGCCACGGTCAACTCTGACTTAAATCAAGCTCCACAGAAATCAAAAGCATTTGGTTTGCACACCTCAGGGCAGATTTCAACTCCACATATATCAGTATGACATCTGGAAGGAAGGAAAGAGGGGTAAGAAGACCCTTTAAGAACAGCACAAAGCTTTTCCCTGCGCTCACCCTTGCTTTCATTCCCTCATCTTTCTTCCCTTTTCTTCTCCTCTCCATCCTCTACACTTCACATAGCACACATGTCACTGGACAGCTTGGGAAAGCCACGTGGCATAACTTTAGCTATAACAATTCAGTTTGTCTAAGTAATTTATTCATTTAACATGAAGTGGATTGGTTTATCAGACCTAAAAATACGGAAAGATTTGTCCTCAGCTGAATTACCAAACCCATCCTCTTCACTCTTTTTTTTGTAGGGATTCTTTAACGTTTTGCTCTTTTCCTCTCATTGCAGCAGTTCAAGCCTTTTTCTTGGATGTATGTATTTACTTATATATATATATATTTGCAATATATATTTGGATTTGTATTTGCTAATTGTTTACAGCAAGGAAGTAGATATGGAGAACAAAATGAAGCAAATGCCTAACACCTTGTTTTGTAAGGCGATAGCTACTCCTCTAACTAACTGCCACCCTTTGTGACAGGCACTGCAAGGCCACCTGTAGATCCATTACCATTTATCTGGAATTTAGTCTATTAGCCTTAACACCACACGACATAATTCTGTGCTTACAACATATGTTGGCAGTTTCTCTCTGTGAGGTCCATTTACTGAACCTAAAGAGCCAGCACACAGCAAAACTGTGCAGTGTAAACACAGAAATCCCCAGAGTAACTTTATATTTGTACTCCACATTGCTGCTTGACTTGTTTTGAGTCAGATATATTTTAAATTCAGGATTCTGAGATGTTTGTAATTGCTTCATGTACTACCACGCTTACTGTGCCTTTATGTAATACAACCCAATGTAGATCAGAAATTAGGAACTACAACTTGCTGTGTCACAGTTTAGAAAATGGTATGAAAGAAGAAAAGGGTAAAAACCCCTAAACAACGACTGAAAGAAGTAGGAAGATGGAACTCACTTTTTCTGGAAATAGCAGGAGTTATAACAGAAGTATTTAACAGAGTAATGAAACAGGTCTAATAAATTTGCAGCTAAAGGGAGATGTCTGAACTTTATTTTGTGACTAACTCAAGCTCATCATACTGGCTTTTGAAAGTTAATTCCCAAGGAAGTCTAGAAAGCAATCAGTTTTGAAAACTGATTTTTAGAACACTTTTTTATGTTTCGTTTAATGAAATTTAGACTGTAGATGTCACTGTATCAACTGTTGCTAATGCAAATATTAGTGATTGTAAACGGCGCCAATATGGCCAGATTAATTATAAACAACAGAATCTTAACGTGGAGAAATAACAATTTTCATTTGCATTCAATCTACATAACAAACAAATCTAAGAACACTTGGATCCAAAGTATGTAGGCAGCTGAAATGAAGGCTATGACAGGTGACTGTAGATGTTATGAAGATTATTATTCCTACGTAACACGAAACATTTTTTCCCGCTACATTGCAGAGAAGTGAAAGGCTCTGGGCATTCTTCCTAAATGCTTCGCTATCAAAGACTGATTTGGCTCTGGAAGTTCCAATTCTAAAGGTGAAGATTCACCAGACCTCTAAATATTCTTTTGGTACATGGGAACATTTTTTTTCTTGTGCAATGCAGAACAACTGATTAATTGGTATTTGCAAAAGTATTGATTGACTGGATAAAATTTGTTCTGGGATGGAAGCCTGTGCTTTTGAACTTGAACCACTATATGTTGATGAATAGATATTTGGTCTTGAACTAACTTGTGAAGTTCTGCATCAGCATTTTACAACTGTAGAACATATTTCATTTTTATTGGCAAACCATGACTCATTAGAATAAAAGTCTAATTTATGCATAGCCAAATGGTACAATTCATCAAATAGGAACATATGAACCTGGAAATAGCCAACATTTCCAGCAGTTTCAGAAGTTTTCACCATTCTTGAAAGGGAGAGGTAATGGTTTTTAAATTTTCTAGAGTACATATGAATAGCTTCAGGAGCCAAATCTTTTATTCTGTGTTTCAGTGCCAGCAGATGGTTCCTAAAAAAACAGCCTCCCAGTTTTTACTCTTGAAATAGTACTCCATGCAAGATTTCTGGTTCTGGCAGCACAACATCCATATTTTCTTCTATTCTTCTTAAATCTTAAGAATTCCTCCAACTGCTCATTAAAAAAAAAAAAAAAAAAAGGAGCATGAGAACATGCTATTCCTTTGAGCACACAGAAGAGAACTGTAGAGAGGAAAATCATAGGGCAGCATTTGAAATATAAAGTGGTGAGAAGGACTAATGAAGAATGAAGAAAAGTTTTAATACCCTAAATCAAAATGAGGATCAACAAGGAAAATGAAAAAAAAAAAAAACAGCAGAAAAAGAGATTTATTTTTGGTCAGATTTTTGTCAGGAACTTTGTCAAGCTGTGAAGCTGATAAGCTATTCCAAATGGTCTTTGGCACAAAAAAAAAAAAAAAAAGAAAACGGGAGGTTTGAGAGCCAAGAAACCTAAAATATAATGACTTTCTAAACCAAGTTCCTCCCATAAAACAGTGATCTCCCCTCCAGTAAGATCGGCTGCACTGTGTTTGCCACTCCTGTCTGAACACCTCTTTTTAATTTACAGAAGGTTAAAAAATGTTAAAGGTAGAAGAACTTTTTCTCTTCATAATTGAGATACCTGAACAAAGTGCTAAAAACCTGCTTATTTTTTTTGATTTAATTTGGCTGAAATCCATAAGCAAAAATTTATTGTTTGGTACTCTTTTTATAGGAATTCTCTTCAGTAAAATTCTGCTGGACATTCTACACCAGAGCTTGTTTCTGAAGCAGCCTATATGGCTATAATTATTGTAGTCTATAATTAAAGACAATATAAAATTGAAGTAATTTACACGAGTTTAAACAAAAGTTTGTAGCTTTGTTTACCAAGAAACTTTCAAGAGCAGTATTATTTACTCAACCTATAACATAATTGCTTTGTCATGGGTCCTGACAAATAAAGCAGAATGCACAGCTATATATACTCTACTCAGTAGACAGGAGCAAGACCACATTAAATGTATTACAGCCTTTAAAATATCTCTTCTGTATGTTGTGCAAAATGACAGTCCAAAAGTTTCAACAAAAGTCTAGTAAAGTTTTTCATCACTGAGACTATGACCTCGCTGTACATTTTGCTCTGACAAATGAGTATACAGTTTGCCTGATTATTATTTGTTATTAAAAAAAAAAAAATAAATGTAATACACTGAATTGATTTTTATTCCTGATTTTGCAATCTTAACTATGGAAAAGGACAATTACCAGCTAGGAGTTATAAAACTGCCAAAGCTTGAACCTCTAGTTTTTTTCATTAGTGTTAGGCTCTAATGCTCAGTATGCACTGAACAAGGTTACTGCAGCTAACACTAATTAATAGCAGTTTATGCTCTACAATGCAACTCTCCAGTTTTAATTTTATTAGAATGCCATATTTGGTGAATAATATCAGTTTGGACTGATTATATTCATTTTTGCTCCAGCCACGCAGTGGAGTTTGGATCATCCAAACGGAGCAGCAAGTCTTCAGTTAGCCATGGGGCTGCTCCTCGCCCCATAAACACAAAACCAAAACCAGATGTCACAGATCTGCAGTGGAGATTTGAGGATATCTTAGGACTCTCAGGCACAAAATAAAACTCCAATTAATTTATTTTTTTTTTAAATAAGGAAGTAGAATTTAAGCATCTCAAAACGCTCATGTAGAGTGTTTTAAGTTGTTTCTACCTCATTCAATACCAAAACCAATCTAACCATCTTAAATACGGATACTATTCTAATTTTTTTTCCTCACCCTCATTATCTCTAAATTAAGGAAATTTGAGAGTTATACAGTAATAATAAACCTTGAGCTTCGAAGGTAATAATCCAAAATAAGATACATCAAACTTCGGATGCTTTGGAACCAGGTTGAAGTTATTTTTCTTTCGAATGAAATTCTGTTTAGCTTCAACTAATCTTCTCTTGCTTAAAATATATTAGACAAACATTTTGAAAGCAGAGGATCTACAATCCAGATGGTGCTAAGCTGAGAAGCTCCACACATATGAACATATTATGTAGCTGGCAGTCTCAAATACATCCTTTACGAATACTTCACCCTTAGAGATAATTTAGCCACGAGGAGGTCAGTGGAGGTTTTTCCATTGTCTCATACAGAATTTTGCCAAAGACTCTGAGGAAAAGAAGTGCGTCTCAAAAAGTCCTTTAAATAACACGGCTAGGGAAGAAGAAAAGCATAGCTCTTCTCTGCTCAGAAATTATAAATTCTAGAATATATGCATGCAATTAAAATCCCAGCTAATGTTGAAGCATTACTATAAAAATCCTAAAGTATAGTATGTCTTCCCTCAAGAAAAAAACCCCATAAACTTTCTGTGGCAATCTTTAGCCATGTACATAAATAAGAATGTAACATATTTTAAAGTTTTAGATTGTTCCAGTTTTCTTTTACTAAATACTGCTAGAGTTTAATGTAATATCTAATCATTTTAGAAAAATCCAAAGAAGGAACTCAAGCAGTTAAAATTTGTGTGATGACATTTATAACAATGGTTAATAATTAAGTACTAGCTAGATTGATTTTCTGCACTCTATAAGAATCATAGACAGCTGCAAAATTTTAGAAAGGATTACTAAATGTGGTGAAGAAGTTCTCTCTTACTGTTGTCAGACAGTCCTATAATGTTTTTTTCTTATTAGTGTACAACATGCAGTTTTCTGTATATAACTGTTAGGCATATTTCACAACATCACCCTCCAGAAATTTTCTATATGTTACACCTGCAATTACAGACAATTTAATATTGAACTAATTTACAATAATGCATCCGATGTCTTTGTTTACCAATAGTTTTCAATGCAATAGTATTTACTCAAAGTTTATTCTGATTTGGTATTTTTTTCTAAATAAATTTTTCCAGTAGAAACCCCTCCCATGGTTCTTATTACTGATATCCTCCTCCTCCAACTAATTTAATACAGGAGAATGTGCTACAATCTTCATTGTTCCTAAAGCAATTGCTAATTCTAATTTAGTGAGGTTTACAGCAAACAATATACTAACAAAACACATTTCTATTACATTAAATATTGCCTTTGATGTTTAAGTTCTCTTTCATTACGAGTTTTATAATTTAACCCTTATCCATGAAGCTATCAAGATGCAAGACTTGAGTGGACTAATTCTTACAGCAAAATTTGCAGATACGTAAATAAAAATGCCCTTTACCAATAATTTTAGTGTGTGTTCTGTAGTAAATAATTAGAATATTTCTCCAGAAACAAGATAGAGGATAAGCACATACATCTGCCCACAGAAAGTCCTCAGTGGAAACTTCAGGTGGATCGATACTGTCAGTCCTGAGAAAAAATCTCAGACCTCACAAAGTGCCTACTGTACAACTGACTTAATGTACAAAAAAAGGAAATAAAAGTGTTGAAAATATCCTATATAATTGTCTTATGGAAGAAAATTTCTGTCTTCAATATAACTTACAGAATACAGACGATAAAATGGCAAAGATGATGGTGAAGTGATAAAAGCACAGTTGATAAAACATGTCTCTTAGATTACTACATGAAATAAATTCAGGCAAGACAAATGAGGGTTTGAATTGATACATCATAGAAGTCAGGAATGTCAAAATTGTATTTTCTAAGAGTTCATTATGAAATGTAACTAGCACTGAAATTAATCTTTGTCCTCTCCAGAAATTACATTACAACATATAGCTCAGGGATGTAGTGAACTACTTAATATCTATCCACAGAAAGCAAAGGGAAGATGAGTTACCACAGGGAACCTTATCAGTTTATTTGCCATCTCTTCATCCATCTCTTCTGGCTGACACCTAAAGTGAACTCACAGATGCCACAGTGCACAGTCCAGTGTCTCAGGATGAAAGTGCTCTGTGGGCAGGTCTGTAGCTGCTTGATGAGCAGCTTATTCAGAAAGATGAGGGGAGCAACTACTTTCCCATATGACTGCCATGTCTTTTGTTCCTAAGTCTACCCAGGGGGTTATTCCACAGCTCCTTTTGGTTCCTCAGCTTCAGTCAGGCACTCCTGTCACCCAAATTCAGGTCTGAGCTTTGCCTGTGCCATGCCACCCCCACGCCCATACGTGCACTCGGGGATCAGGAACCTCTGGAGGAGGAATGACAGCTCCTTGACACCTCTGAGGGCGTTCTCCTTCCCCCAGACTAGGTATATTGAGCCTGGAAGGAGATCAGAACCAGATACCCCCACTTAAACATTCATAAGCTGCTTGCACAGCTTTTGGGCTGTCAAAGCAAACAAGTGACAGTACAGACCAAAAGTTTATGCCCAGCTTCTGAGTCTCTGCACTTACCCACGCTGCACAAAAGGCCTTTGACCTTGAAAAAAATTTAGTGCCATGGACACCCTCTCTCTCACTCTTCCCTTTCTCCATCTCAACAGGAAGGGTAGAAACTCTGAGTAATTAAGAATCCAAATCATTGCCAGAGAGTTACTCAGTTACAGATATGCGACTGACCACGAAAATTTTGAAAGGTCCTGATGTGATAAGTAGGAATAAACTGAAAATTCTTCTAATGACCATATCCATATCTTTGTAAGTTGTGAATATATCATGGCACAGCACAGAGAAACCCAGACTCAACATTATATTCACTCAAAGAGAAAAAAAAAAGCAATTGAAAGTCAGCAAAACTATAATATATGAAGTAGAGAGCTACTGCCTGTCAGTATAATCCACTAACAATACAGTTCTCAAGCTCCATCCTTCTGGATGTAGGAAAAAGAAGCCATTACTGCAGTGGGAAGGGACAATATTCTTCTTTAAAGTCAGGGAGGCAACTCCTGTTTGCTGGCAAATATACTCCTAAAAAGAAGTGTGATCAAAGGGACAATCCAGAACAAAGCCAAGTCACAATTGCCTGGTTTACTAACGTCACATACACTAAAGTCAGTGTGATACTAAAAGAATGCAGCATTAGGCAGCACAAGACCTCCACATTTTGTGCATGTAAAATACCTTTCCAAGAACATTCAAATATTATTGTCGCCATTGTGATGTGTGCTACTAGAAGAGTAAAATCTGATTACAAAGATGACCCTGCCCATGCAGAGTCCTGTGCACACTGCACATGATGCATTAAAAATGGAATTCTGTAACAGCTGACAGGACAGGAAAATGAGGGGAGGAGAGGAATGAGGACAGGGAAAAAAGAAAAGACAAGGAGTCAGGGAGATGTAGACCCCCAGGCACACAGCAACAATTTATTCAACCTGCCTGTTAGCTGTCAGGTACTTCAAGTTCACTAGAATATGTTCCTGTACTGATAAAAAAAATGTGTCACAGGGAGGTAGAGGAAAAACAGAGAAGCATGTTGAAATTTGTGGTCAGAATTCATAATTCCTATTCAGCAATGCCTAGTAAATGAAAGAAGAACAAGCAGCAGACCTTCAGCTAGGATTTTGTTACTGTTGTTGGGATGGTTTGAGAGATGGTTTCGTAGAGATGCACCTTTGTTTGACATTTGCATCTCATCTCCTCTATGGCTGCCTGCCATGTTCTTTTTTTAAATTTTGTTTTATTAATTCCTTACATTCGCAAAATATTTTTAGGCATTCAATGTCCAAACTTCAACATGTCTTTGAATATTTATTATTTTTGCTTAGTATTGTTTCTGTGCCTTGATGAGGAGCATGCAAAAGAACACTGAAAAAAAAAATCGGGAGTGCCAAACAAATGTACACTTTTGGCACAAATCTTCAAGGCAATGTACGTTTGCACAAGCACGTTACCTTTTCATTTTTTGAAACAAGTTTCTAGGGGGCAAAAATATCCAGAGGAGCTCTAGGAGGAATTCAGAACTGAAAACAAAACTGCTATTTACCTATAGCTGCATGCTTCTCTTTTAGTAATAGATACAAATCTGAAGTGTCTTGTTTTTTTTTGGTCAGCTTACCTTCATTCCCTAGTTCATCATCCAAATATCTGCCCATAGCTAGTGTTTCCTAAAGGTGTTTCCCTGTATCATAAGCCAAAAAAAATTATGGCATAAGGAATTGTTGGCAGTTTGGGGTTTTTTCCCCCCTAGTGACAAGTAATACCTCCCAACAGATGCTATTCATTTCTTCTGGGTGAGCTTGATTCTTACTGGGTTTGAAAGGTAATAGAGGCAATGGATTGATGAATGGTGTAAAGTAAATGAGTTGAGAAAAGTAATACTTTAGAAAAACAGGAGTGGAGCTGGGGTTTGAACATTGTGGTAGAGACAAAAGTGTTCGTGGTTAATGAAGAAAATAACTGGAAAGGGTAAGTTTTTCAGCCTGCCTTTGCTGTTCCAATTAGAAGATCCAATCTCCCATATCCACGGGATGACAACTTAAAAGAGATCGCAGAGGCTGAGAGAGCTCTCGGTGTCACACCCTAATGCTACTTTCACAAAGAATTTATGAGGACATGGCGGTGAAAAACTGGAGTCTGCACATTCCTCTGGCAGAGAGCAGGAGGATTAGAAAGACAAAACGATACAGCAACACACACATAAATAACCCACACGCATAAAATTAAGACACAGTGTTTAACACAACACTCTTGCAAATGGAGTTGGAACACAAGGTGCTGGCAATGGTGGGTTTGAACAGAAGTGCTAAGTTGTGGCTAAAGCATCTAAAATAGGATTTTCAGAGGCACTCAATGTAGATTTGACTGATTTGCCAAAAGCAGCAGGGATTTTTGATGCTGCCTTCAACAGAAAACAGAGTTGTATCACAGCTTCCTTTTGCAAACAGCTCTGCTAATGATAGATCTCTCTGACAAACCAAACACCTTTTCTGCAGTACAAAATTAGCCACACAATTAGCTTTGCTACCTGAGCATTTCGTTGCTAAAAATCCCATGTTAAGCGAGGTGTCACACTGAAATCAAAGGTAAACCTAAACCACTGTAGCTTTCTGGGACCTCGTGGTTATAGTAGATTTCCAACTGGGGATGTTACGTCAGGGCTTTGGGTTTAAATTAAAAAGCTCCCAACGTCTTAAGAATGTGCTTAAATGAGAACGTGCCTTCCTCTGTGTGATAAATACCTGCAGCTATCTCAGCATAATCAGAAGGGCCTGTTGGTTTGCACTCACTGAGTAGAAGGAAGGGAAGGGAACATGGATGGGGTTGCCCCCTGATCATGTCCTTACCTCTGTGCTTCCCAAGGGTACAGGAAAAGAGGCAACTGACGCTCAGAAAGAGTTGAGCCATCATTTAGCTTCCGTGTGATTATGGTTTTCTTCCATGCCATTTATTTTGCACTTGCAATTGTGGAGTCCAAATTCTGCTGGTTATCCAGAATTTGGGATAAACACTCTCCCCATCGCTTCCACCACTACAAGAATGAAATGAGTCTGCAAACGCAGACGGACTGAACTTAAAGCACATCAGCAGATTTCCCCAACAGTGAGGAATATTTTCCTGTAGAAAATTCACTTCCCTTTTTTTGGATCACATTTAGTTGCATAATTAGAGGATAAATGTCTCTCACTCGTACTAAATTTTCAGAGGCATGTCATAGGGTTGGATTTGATTTCTCACCTTACTGTACATGCTAACATATGATCAGATAATATTTTTATTTTAGAGTGCTGCACCTCAAGCAAAATAAATATGCCTTGATGTTCTACTCTTAGGTTTAAAACTAATTCTGTTGAATCAGGTACTGTGTAATATTGTACATCAATCTTTTTTTACTCTTCCAGGAAATTAATTGTAGATTAGGTGACCTAGGTGCTTTGTCTTTTCTTTTGTGATCATTATGAGACCAACCTGTCAACAAAATTAAGGCAAAATTTCAAAGATGAAAAGGAAAATGCACCTGCCAAAATGCCTCACTAATTACAAATAATTTTAAAAGGCAGTTATTAAATACAATTTGTTCTGCATTTCATGTCAACGGAATATACTTGAACATTGCAAGTCCTTTCTCACCCTTTTTTCTAATCACAACTTCCTACATTGTCACAACTTGGGAATCCCAAGGCATTATTTTTGCAAGTGCATACATCTACATGAAAAAGTGACTATTCAATTTATGTCATCGCTGGTACGCCCCATCATTGTTCCCACCAGCAAAGAGAATGTTATGTCAACAAGATGATAGATGGCCTGGAGTCAGTGCTGTGCAATTAACCTTTTTTCAAGCTTATTCTCATTTAAGTGGCATAATAGAATTTGGTTTTCCTTTTCAGGGACTTTCAAGTTATGAAAATTATTATACAACACGCAGAAGCCAAGCTCTTTCTGTGTTTCTTATTAAATAATTCCACAGTTTTTGTACTACATGTGTGCTTGTCAATCAAAATAAATACAACTCATTGTAATTAGTCCACAAAAATATAACGCTAGATAACAAGGCCCCCCAAATAACAAACAGGTACCATTCTGATTTTGTGCTCTAATTTGTTTTCTGATTTCCTGATTATGACATTAAAATGCATGCTCTTGAAGTTTTTAAACATTCCTCTGGAAGCTTACTCATTACAAGAGAGCTGAAAGTTCTTCTTTAAAAGAAGAAGAACAAAAAAGCTTCAAAATTCTGATGTTATTAGTGTGGGCTAGGAGCTGACTAGGGAATTTCAAGACTTGAAACAAAACTGCAAGAGGTTGGAAGCGTGGATTTACACACAGAGATGCTTTCCTGGACACAAGAAAGGAGCATGAGTTCAGCTGAGTCCACTTGTGACAGCTCCCGCTTAAAAAGGCTAAGTGACTTTTCAAAGTCACACAGGGATGACTTTGCCTTCTGATTTCCGTTCCCTTGCTCCATTAGATCTCCACAGTGCTCCACGCTCACCCTGACAGCAGGATGTGCATGAGCTAGTTGTGACTGACAGCTTGCTGTACTGTCATCACTACACAAGAAATATTAAAAGAAAAAAAGGAGCCACAGTCTTCAAAGCAGGTTGCAGAAAACCTTGAAATACTACTTCCCAACGTTATAAATACCTTGCAATGTCAGTCAAAGGTATAATTTTACCCCTTGAAAACATATTCTGGTTGCATATTTAACTTTCTATTTTTTGTCCTACTGGGAAGAGGAAATAAATAATGCCTACCAGAATAACAAAGACTTCCTTGCAAATCTTTGCTCGTGTAAAAAGGTGTGTGTGGTTTTGATCTGGGTTTTTGTTTTTAAACCTTGGGTAATCCCACTGCATTACATTTCACAAGATGGTATTTCACAGAATAAGAGAGTATCTAGTAATTTTTTCCAAACGAATTCTTAAATTGGCCTGTACTGGTCAGAGCATTTCCTTTCTGTTGGTCAACCTGTGTCAGATTCAACAAGAAAAAACCCTGTACTGTATTGCAGGAGAGATGTTATCTGCAGTAAATTATCCTATTCCTGGTGTTACCTACCTGCAAAAGAGCCAGAACATCACAAAATACCTGTAGAGGCCACATGGTGAGTATGGGAGCTCCTCGTGACACAGGCAGTCAGCAATGAGGCTCTGACATTTACAATTTTAGAGAAAATACCTAGAAATAGAGCAGCCAACTCAGAGGAAGAAACGGGGAATCTTCCTACAAGAACTGAGCAGGACGTTGGAGTAAAACAATTTAGCATTTGGAGTCCAAAAAGATCCAGCAATACTCACTTGAGCATCACTCCAGACTCATCTTGGAACGATAGTCCTGGCTGACACAGCCATCAACATTCCCAGAGACCAGAGGAAGAGGTCTCTTCACACCTTTGCAACCAGCTGGCTGAAGAAACTGAGCTCATCTGACAGAGCAAGAGGTACCAGGAGAAGCTACAGAGCACAGAAAGGGACTAACAGTGGGAATAAAGAAGATTATTAAACAGATCCTTAAGAAATGAATGTCAAGCTTTTTATTTTTACCCAACTAAACACATAAATTATAATCAATAAATACAAAAAAATGCATTTACTGCTGGAGTGTACTGCTGGCATCCATCATTTGTGGATTTTTTTTTCCCCCCCAGGACCAGTGTGAATGGGTATTTATTAATTCTTTCTTACAAAAGAACTGACAGTTCTTGTTATACAAAAGAACCTGCAGTGAATGAGGAGGATTATGGACTAATTTCATATATCTTAGTGTACAGTAAAAATTAAGATACATAGTTTAACTGCCTTCCCCTTGCCTTATGTAATGGTAGTCTTTCAGTTCGGGATCTGAAATATACCTTATTACTTCTCTCCCAATTTTGTGTTTCCTTTTCTCTCCATTGCTGAAATGAACAGTTAAAGACTGATCATCCATCTAAATGCACGTATAGAAAAATGTAAAGTGCATTATTTGTTTTTTTTTCTTCGCTCAAAGAAGCAAAAGCAAAATGCATGTTTTACATGCTCATCCTGTGGTTTCACAGATGAGGCAGAGTTGAGAAAACTTCATGTCTTGCAGCTTCCTACTCAATTTAATTAATCCTTCACACCACTATGAGTAAAGTAATGCATAATCCAATAGGACTTCATTTGTAATTTATCATCAATTATTGTCCTTCATCGTAGTGTTAAATAATACCAACCTCATTCAATGTGTGAAATGAGTCCCATTGATTCTTTGTCTTTATAATTGAAAGGGACAGTCCCATCAGTTTCAATAGAGGTTACTTGTCCTCTAACACATCAAACAAGATTTAAAGCTTAAATATCGAAAAAAAAATTAGAAAAAAAAAATCCATCCCAAAACACAAAAAAACCCCAAAGCTAAAATTTATAAGGTCAGTGAAACAATAATATTAGGTTCAGCTGCCCAAGCATCCAGGAGACAAATAGCACATTAGCAGCCTGTACGTGATTTTGCCACGAAAATCGCAATAAAAGAAATGACGGTAACTTAAAATCAATGCTAATACAGAGAAGTATGACAATACACATTGCAGGCCAGGGTACATTTCTGAAAAATGTCCTTTCATAACTGCAGCTGTGCCAGTCACACCCGAGTCACACTCTGATTGAGGTCCCAGGGAATGCTGCGACAGCAGAAGCACCGCTATTCAGTCGTGTTATTTTTGGCTTAGGAAGAGAACCTGCTTTTTAAGCAAGCAAACCAAGCCATAGATAAAAATGACTCCCCCCTTAACGAGTATTGGAATTGCCAAAGGAGCTTACAAATACGAGGCAACACATTTACTGGTCAGGGCAGTTAACTTTTTTTGCTGGAATCAGCATGAAAGGAGTGTAATAATACCAGCACCTCCGCAGATGCTCAAGAGACATAAATGTATGAGCAACTATTTCTTTGATATTCAGAGGCTTGTCCCATTACTATCCATTGTTTCTAGAACATTTCAGTTGTGTTCTTTAGCAACATGATGTACTATCTTGACCAGGAATCACAAAGCAGAAAAAAAAAATAGCACTTAGCTATCTTGGAGAAACCAAACACCAGTGTATTCTTTGAGTGCAATATTACTATTCATGCATGAAAGAGCCACTTGTGACAAGCAGTTATGGATTAGAATTGATTCTTCACATTAGGCTTTCAGAATGAACCTTTGCCTTTAATGTGTTACGTGTTTCCCTGGTGCAAAAGTCCAGTTTTCTTCCTCCCCTTTATGGAGAGGAAAAAAAGTAAGGCAGAATTGTATCTGTAACGTCATATTGCCTTGGGACTCTAGTCACTACTGCAGTCCAAAGCCCTGGATTCTCTTCACCCTTCACATGTTTGTTCACATTCTGTCTCTCTTGGCAAGAAAATTCATTTACAGGGTAGGGACTGGCTGACACCTGAGTTTTGCTTTTAGGGGAAGCAGGAGTTGAAATGGTTCAAGCCCAGTTATCTAAGGCAATACAGATATATTGCCTTGAATTTAAAAAAAAAAAAAAAGATGAGAAAAGGAGCTTTAACAAATTTATCAGGTTAGTGAAATGCTCGACTAAAATCGTATAGCTTAATATTTTGTTACACATATTTTCTGCTTTCCATCTGAAAGTATTATTTTAGTTACTGCAACAGGAATGCATCACCTTAACAAGGTCTTTGCACTTAACTAGGACTCTTACCTCATGTCGTCTGCTCTATCTTAAAAATCTTCCTTGAAAGATCAATACAGTTAACAATTATCTGACCTGAGGCTTAGCTCAAAAACTTTGTACCTGAGCACCATTTTCACGTCTTATTTTCTCCATAACCATGTCAAGCATATTGTTTCTCTAAATACTGGCTCTCTTTTCCTTAAATGCTCTTAAAGGATGGACCTTTTTTACACAGAATGGCAGTGAGAAAGCTTTCTGGACTATTTAATGCTTACAATAAATATCTAAGAATTATTTTTTTTTCTTTATGAAGCAGCAACTGAGCTTCATTCACAGACTCAAGCAAAATTAGCAAGGTAATGAGCCTTGGCATACAGAGTAATGCAAATACATGTTTACTTTCACAGTTTTATCTGAAATAATAAAATTATCCTCTATTTCATATTCTCGTCTTTCCTACCAATGTTTTAACAGAACATAAATAGCACGTCTTTAAAAGTAAAGGACCAACAGAAAGGAAGTATCACAGGCCAAAGATTTTCCCAGCCCTCGTACTTTGAGGAAAAAAGGGAAGCAACCTTTCCTCCTACACAGGCATCTACACTGCAGTATCTCAGGTTTCCCCACCTTCTGTGCAATACTGACTCGAGAGCTTTGTAACACTATGGGAAGGTCAATGTTCTTGGGCTACCTGAGGAAGAATTTCAAATGCAGAAGTTGATATGAAACCCAAGTGGTCCCTGACACCAGCACGACAGATTCACAAGAGAGGATATCTCAGGTAAAGGTCTTCAGGCTTTTACACAAAGCAACTGCTATAATTTCCTTCTGGGAGGTGGAAACAGAAAGCTCGCTCCAAAATTCAGCACGTGATCTATAAATCAAGCCACAGACTCAACAGTAACATGAAAAGAAAAAAGAAAGGTAAGAGAGGATGATGATTCAGGGCATTTGAAGAAAGGAGCTAATAAATAACCGCAGAACAGAGGATAAGAACAAAGAAAACAAGGTGAGGAGTGAGATGACTAAAGGGAGTGCTAAATAGAAAGCAAAAAAACAAAATAAAGAATTTTTACCTTCCTCTTTCTCATTTTTGATAGCACAGAAGCATTTACAGTGTTTCTAATCACACTTTTCCAGTGTGCACTCTGTGGCTTCCTAGTCTTCTAAGATTTTGCTAAATACTTCCTCTAATTTTCATTTTGGTGACCATGCAATGCTCAAGGCACTATCTCCAAGTTTGTGCTACAATACTCTTGCACTAGCTTGAATAATTATTTCAGTATGTATTCCTTTATTTTCTGCATTCAGGAGTGAGTCTTTAAAGAGCTCCACAGGCAGTTTAAGGCCCAAAACTGTCTTTACACTTGGGAAGACCATGAATCTCAAAATAAACACATTCTGTTGTCTTGACTGTCATAGAATGGTCTGTGATTAACAGCGGATGTTTTGTTTTTCTGCTCAGTTTCCTACTTTCAAAAAATGTCGAGCCTATGCAAAAACTTTCCACACATCAAATGAAATTACAGATTTACAGTATACTACATCTTTTTCACTGGTTGCTTTTTTTTTTCCACAGTCTAGATGGACAAGGTAAAGTGATGTAAACTATTGCATATAAAGGTATTTTTAGAGGGTGCTAGAATTAGATAGCTTGCTACATTATTGTGTAATATTTGCCTTAGGTTCCTTGAGAACAGAAGCAAATGGAAAGTGATGGGTGTGTTGTCACTGGAATCTGAAGGAGACTTTATGTTTGCTATTGTTCATTTTAATGTCCCAGTAGGGTTTCTCTATGATATCTGGTCAGCATTCTGAATTTCATTCAGTCTGCTGGACTAGACCATGAAATATGAAACCATATAAGCAGAAATAAAAAATTCTTAACTCCTTTCTGCCCATTTCTTCTTATTCAAAAAGATAGAGTACATTAATGCCACCTCAACAGTAAGCTTCTAGATATTATATCTACGTTTTTGTATGTATTGAGTATGTCTTAGTGTATGACAAGGGAAATTAGCATATCATGAAAAGTGATTTCCAAGAAAATATAATAATACTACCACAGCAACAGTTGAAAAGTTCTTGACTGACATAAGTAAAATTTCTAGTTACAGAATGTAGCTGTTTTTATGGTCCTTTGAAAGGTTCCAAGTTCTTAAATATTCTTTTAATTTTTCACTAGGTTCTTATGGTCCACTGAATACTGTCCTTCTAAATAGAACAACAGGAATACTTTTTATTCCATTATCCTGGCAATGGCACCAGGAATATCTCAGATGGCATGAACTTTTTCACGCAAATCAAAACAAGTATATTTTTTTTCTAAACTACAGAATTTTAAATACTTTTTATTTCTATATAATTCTACTTAAACTTAATTGAATCAAATTGTGAAGTAAGTTCTTTTTACAGAAGAAGAATCTACTTATTTGGTTCCAAAAATGTCGAGTCACTGTTTGAAATACTTTTAAACCTATTTTTAACCAAATTATCATTATTTTTTTCTTTTATAAATGAAATTTATGTTAAAGTTTCTAACTGCATAAGTAATATTCAAAATAAAGATTTTCACTTCTGGTTTCAAGGCAATCACAGACTTTAACCTTATTAACCAGGCGTTCCGTGAGCCTCCACTAATAGATATCAGCTAACTGTCTGCTCAAAATTTCTACAGATATGTTTTTCCAGCTTTGCAGAAAAGCACCTGAGGATCCTGGTGGACATCAAATTGACCACGAGCCATAAACGTGCCCTTCCTGCAGAGAAGGGCATCTGGGCTGCGTTAGGAGGAGTTCTGCCAGCAGGCTGAGGGAGGTGATCTGCCCCTCTGCCCAGCACTGGTGAGGCCACACCTGCAGTGTCCAAGAGAGACATGGACATCCTGGAGAGAGACCAGCGAAGGGATGCTGGGATAATTAAGGGACTGGAGCTTCTCTTCTGTAAGGAAACACTGAGAGACTGGGACATACATACCAAAAAAAAAAAAAAAAAAAAATGCAAAGAAGTGTTACTGAACTCTAGCATTCCTGTGGCCTTCAGAACTTCAGATAACTCTGGCTCTTTAAACTGCTAAGCAGTATCTCAAATATAGTGCATGTTCTTTGTAGCAAATACCTTATACAATCCCAAGGTTTATCTTTAAATTAAGCTAGCCCTCAGAAGCTTAACATTTAAATCAGGATTACTTCTCCACCAAACCAACACAGGCTGCACTTGAATATTCCAAATCAATGCATGACTAACAGGATTTTTTCCTGCCACAGACTGACTAAATTCAAATATAATCTTAGCTACTGCTTCCTTTCTACTGATTACAGTCAAGGATGCAGGAACCTTTGCTGCTTGGGTGAAGTCCTTCTGATATCTTAATGCAATTTACAGTACACCCTGGGATAATCCTTTGTTCGATATTGCTGGAGTGGCTTTTTCACTGACCAGCGGTTTGAGGAAAGCTCAAGACCTTATTAGTTAGCAATCGTTAATTAAAACAGTTTACTTTTAAATTCATTTTCACACATATAGCCGAACAAATTGTTTTAAATCTTTCATTCTGAGAGTATTAATTTTAAAAAATTTCTTAAAATGCTTAATTTTACCCAGACTACACAGACTGTCAGTACCTCAGTCAAAGGAAATCCAGTCAAATACGTATCCACATTTATGTACATGCAAGTACTTCATTTAGTAATTTCAAAGAAAACAGCTATATCTGATGTCTATTTTATATCAATGGAAGCAAGAGACAGCTCTGGGGTCCCCAGCACAGGAAGGACATTGACCTATTGAAGTGAGTCTAGAAGAGGCCACCAAGATGATCAAGGGGCTGGAGCACCTCTGCTACGAGGAAAGGCTGAGAGAACTGGGATTGTTCAGCCCGGAAAAGAAAAGGCTTTGGAGTGACCTAACTGCAGCCTTCCAGTGCCTGAAGGGAGCCTACAAGAAAGATGGAGATGGACTTTTTACAAGGACTTGTAGTGGCAGAGTGAGGGGGAATAGCTTCAAAGTAAAAGAGAGTAGGTTTTGATTGGATATAAGAAAGAAATTCTTTACTGTGAGAGTGTTGAGGAACTGGAACAGGTTGCCCAGAGAAGCTATGGATACCCCACCCCTGCAAGTGTTCAAGGCAATGTTAGACGGCTTTTTGAGAAACCTGATCCAGCAGAAGTTGGCCCTGCCCATGGCAAGGGGGTTGGAACTGGATGATCTTTAAGATCTCTTCCAACAGAAACCATTCCATGATTCTACGAAACATCCTCCAGCTTTGTCGTCAGATGAAAAATTTCTTCTTAATGTGAATGATCAATTCCATAGTATGCCCTTCCCTAACAAAGCATCTGCCCCTGCTGATGGCTCTTCCTGTTCTCTGGCCAGTAGGTGAGGGAAGGCAGCTTCTCTTAAAATACAGAAGTCAACATATATTTTGGTTGCCACTAAAGTGCCTTTCATCCTTGTAATTTAAGGCCAACATTTGCAGGATGATTCAGGTTTTACATTCTGACTGTTGAGGCAACCACGACTGCTTAACAGTGAGTCAAAGCAGGCAGATTATTTCACCCTTCCAGAACACCACCCACTCAGTACAGGCAACAAAGGCAGGTAACAATTCACACTTTCAACAGTTGGTACGGACGTTGCCATTGTTCTCTTTTTGTAGACAAAAGGCAAAACCCCACACCGTTACAATGTTACTGGTAGATCTTGTTATATTTATATATTTTGTATGTATCTGTTTGCCTCTTCCAGAACAAATAAGGAGAAAACCTCAGAGATAACACCAACCTGCTTTTGGAGTAGGGACATCAGCTGCTATCAAACTGTTTCCACAGCATCAAGGTCAACAAGTAGAACCTTCAAGTGGAGGAGGACTGTACTAAAAATCTCAAGGCTGAACTAAAGTTATTGTAATCTGAAATGCTGCAACTACCTAGTTCTATAAGCGCAGAAAAACAATTATTTTTGTTTTCTGGGCAAAAAACCTCCAACACTTTATTTATGTAAGCAATTGGCTGAATGACATTTTAAAGCAGTAACAGTACAGTAAAACACTCTGCAGAGTATTTTCTGCGTTTTCCAAAGTAGCTTAGCACAAAGTCATGCTCCAACTTTTTATTTTCTGTTTTACAAGTGGGAGTTTCCTTCCCATTCTCTTGCAATGCTACTGAGGAAGGTCAGAAGCTCCCCAGTGGCCATCTTTTGAAGGCAACTTTCATTCTTGTTCCTCAAAGCTGCTTTATATCAGCACACACCAATGTCAAACGCAATTACTGAACATAAAAAACTTCCTAATCGATGGGAAAGTCTAAACCGAAATAAATGTGTGGAACTAAACCATTAACTGAGCATTGCTCAGCACAGGAAGTGTTCTAGTGTTTATGCTGCAAGACGAATTAACATATTAGCAAGGAGAAAATCCAAGATGACGTCTGCCAAACTAGAACTTAATCTGCTCCGGAGCAGAAAAATTAGATGGAAAAGATATTTCCATCCCAGTGAAGCATTAAGCAAGTTGTAAGAGGCTTCTTTTTCTATTGTGGATATTTCTATGCACTACTTCCTAATTTTAAAGCAGGCCAGCCTAAGGCTATTACCTATCAAACAGCCAAAGTGGGCAGAGTTCTTCTCGCAGTACATTTTACATCTACGGAAAGAAAAAAAATCTAAAACTTCTGTTCATTTTAGCTCTTATCCATTACTGCCATGGAGTGAGTGGGACAGATTTTGCCAAATAATGATACAGTCAGTCTGCAGGTGGAGACAAGCACAGAGAGCTCAGTAGCTGTGATCACTGCAGTGACCTGATTGCAATATAGACAGAAATAATCCATACAAATATAGAAAACCCCACTTTAACCAGAGACTTCAACCAGATGGTGGGCTTTGTATCACCTGAAAGAAATCCTAATAAACAGGACAGAAAGCCAGAGTACATTAAGCAGCTGTAAAACTCAGTTTAGCCTGCAGTGAAGTATAAAAGTAAGAACTGCTGTGCTGTGGATATCCACCCAATCATTTTCACAGAAAGCACCCTGAAAGGTGTTACAGACAAGCTTTATATCAAGAACTGATATTAAGACAAGCCAAAAAGCAGTTCAGTCCTTTGTTTAGTCACCAAAATTCAAGGTGAGTTACGTAAGCTGGGGAAGAACAGTTGCAATTTTTCGCTTGAAATGTTTTTCATTTGCTTTTAGCAGATATCTTCTGTAATGTTCGTAAGTTCATGATCTGTATCTGCCAGAATCATAAACTTACAACTGATTAAGTGCTATTCCTTTCCATAAAACTCAACCTGCTACTGAAATTAAAGACAGAAAATTTATTACAATGGACTTCCCACTTATGTAAGAGCAAAGTTTAAGAAACGTACTGTAATATACGCTCACACTTAATTTTCATCTGCTGGATAGATTGCTGTGGAAAATACATTGAAAAGCATCCCACATGTTATATTAAGGACTGATGGCATTTTCACTACTGGCAGAAGTGATGATAAACACCTGTCAGCAATAGAGGGGGCGTGGACTGACTAGAGGCTACGAGAATTTGCTTTAACTGTTTATAGAAAATCGAAGCACATGGTCAACTGCAGAGACTAGAAGGGAGAATTATTCCTACAGTGGGGTCAAGGTCAAAGTGACCATCTCACTGAATAATACAGATATCATCATGCAGTACAAGGTTTTACTGAATGCTTTGTTTCTTTCAGAGAACTGAAGAAATAAAGTCCCTGGGGGAACAGCCAAGGGACCTTTCCAGGCACTGCCCTCAGAACCCACAACACTTTTTAGTTACAGGACAAAGTTGCATCTTAAAATTGCTACCTCACAGCCAGGGGTAAGGACAGTTTTGCCACAGGTATTACTAATGACCAATTAGTTATGCCCCCAGGTTGCTGGCTCGAGTTCTATAAGGATTTTTCTGACTACAGAAAGAAAAACCTTATGAAGTACAATCAGAGTCCCCACACGGTCTCCACTCTGACAGACAACAAACCACTTGTGGAACTTTTTGATGAAATGTGAGGGGGTGTTATCCATGGCATCTGTTCAGCTGGGGCCCCGGGTTTGAATGTGGCTGTGCAAATCTGGGATAATCAATTAGGTAGGGTGTCAGGATGCCAGCACAGATGTCCTCAGTCAATTGCAGATAATCATCGTGTTCTTTGAAATTTCCAGAGGAGATTGCATTACTCTTGGGACACCCTTGACCTGCCATCAGGAAAGGTTTCCCAGATAAGAGGAATAAAAGGATCATATCTTTTCCTGGCGCAGCAATATATGGTGCGGGCTGTTCATAACCTTGAAAGGCTTAGAGAGATGCACTGAGAGCTGCGTCCACACTGCAGGACACAGGAGCAGTGCTCCACTCTGCCCCCATCCCCTCCTCCCCAGGATGAAATAAATACTGCAGCAGGGTATGAAATACATCCAGGCACTTACTACAAGATATTTCTCCACGAACTACATATCGTGACAGCCTATGAAGGAGGAGTAAACAGTGGCATCAGTGATATCAGCAGACATTCTTTACCCAGCAAGACCAGCAGCTCTCTGGATGTGTAGCTTTTGCAGGGTCAAACAAAGGGAGAAGGTTTTTAGTTTCAGTCCACGCTTATTCAAGATGGCACTTTGAATATAAAGAACTATGTGTGGAAAAATTAGATAAAACTTCCTCTCGCAGGGTAAAAGAAGCACTTTCTCTATTGGTGGTTCAAACTATACTAGTACTGACTTCAAAAAACTTCCTAAGTAAGAATAAAATAAGTTTGATAAAGTTTTTCCATATCATCCAGCTTCAAATGTGGCGTCAGAAATTTTTTTAGAGCTGATCAAGGGTATTAGTGGTAAGATGGTTGAAAACAAAGCTTGTTTTCATTAGAAGCAGAGGACAACTTTTGAATCTGGAAAACAAAATCTTAGTGAGAAAACACAAATAAAGCACATTTACACTTAATCCATCACTGCACAAAGGACAGCTATCACAGAAACAAAAGTCAAAAATGGCTATGATACCAAGGAAAGGGAGCTGGATTCAGAGAACTGTTTTGAATTCTGGTGACTATATTCTCATTCTTAGTAAAATTAGACAAAGTGTACTTTTGATTTTTTTTTTTTCTTTCATAAAAGATATGTTGATGTACAGTGATGGGATAAGCAAGAGCATCAAGAACGTGTCCACATGGGAAAGAATATGCAAGCAGACGAGTCCTTTATTCAGCTGAGATGCATCTGGGAGACCTAAGGACAGAAGAACACTCACTTTTGCTCAGAACACAGTTTCAACCCCCAGGCAATTGCTTAATGGGCCAGGAGACAGCAAAAGCAGGTATGGGCTATTTGAGACAACCTCTAATGTCTCTGACTCCCACTACTTCAGGAGAAAGCAAAACAAAAATAACACCTACAAAAAAAATTACAGATTACATCAAGACTCTTAGACAACCATGATAAATACAGCAAAACAGGTATGCTAGAGCCAGTCATGTCTACATTGCAGTCAGGGCTGTGTAGCTGAGAGATAAACCTGCCACTCCTTGTCTGGCTTGGGTTTCAGGAGTCAATCATTTGTGACAGCAGAGAGCTCATCACAAGTTAATTCATATATAAATAGCTTCTGTGACTGTCTTTTTAATATATATGGGCTTACTTGGGTATGCTCTGTATCTCCTGTACTTTGAGGGTATTCACACTTCACATACATTTGCTCTTTTATCACATGGTTGACCTAAAGCTGTGAGTTCCTATACTGAATGGTATATAATCTATTTTTTTTTTCTACTAAGCACTACTCGAAGCAAAATAAAACATAAAAAGTAGTATTGTCTGCTGTTTCTGGAGTCTCTGGATAGGTAGAATTAATTTTTCCAGCAAATTTTTGCTCATTTCAGTGATACTATTATGAAGAAGGAAGAAGTCAGGTTGAGTGCTCTGTGAAGGCTATAATCTCTGTTCCTAAGTACTGATGTAAAGTGTCAGACATTCTAAGTTGCAAGATATTATTCATCTTCATACAGTCAGGCTGTAGAGACAAGTCTGTGAAAAATGAAGTATTTCAAATACATTAAAGAAGTTATTTTCCAGAGTTCGAGCATCCTACTGTGTTGGTCACTTTTTATGACTGTTATGTGTAACAACGCTGCCAATTTTGACACTGATGTATCAATGTATCAATTCCTCTAAACCAGAAGTTAGACTGTGTAAAAATGTTTGCACAAAAAATTGAGATGCTTAACTTGCTCTTTCGTTGTAGGGAGGGAAATAAAAACACTCACCCTTTAGTCATGAGCTTTGACAGTCTGCAGAAACGTAGAAGACATTGAGTTTTATGCCAATGACATTGATTAGATATCAGTGTCTTGCTGGACTGATTTAATTGTTTTGGATTAGGCTGGAGCACCCTTATTCCATTATAAGTCACTGTGATTATTTGCAGAGAAAAGTCCTATCCAGTGTGTATAAGAAATGCAGGCCCCTGACACACTGAGCGAATGCAAAAGGGCTCTTCAGACAAAAATTGCACTTCCCCCTTTAAAATTTGGGGTTTTTTTTTATGTACTCTGCAAGGTTCTATCCTTTAGTTGTATAACATGGTGTTGTTGGGTGTTTTTTTCCTCCAAAAAACCTCCCAATGTTGTCATTAATCTACTCCAACACTTCTAACGCTGCACACTCCCTTTAGCCACGAAGGCATTCCCAATACCAGACTGCTCGTGTTAAGACAGTCCAAGTGACAAATGAATTGCATATTAAGCTTTAATTGTAATTAATTACAAGTACACATAACAACGCCCGTGTTCAGTACCATATAAAATCAGATTGGTTTCTAATAACACCTATCAATGTGCAAGGTTTAGATAACGGTACAAATTCATAGAGGAGAATGCTAAATAAAATATCTGTGAACTTCATCCAAGTCTGTTGACCAAAGAAAGGATTCTAATAATGCCTTTGTAGTTAAATGCCTGGTACATGTTGCCCTCTTGTGGAACCTGGGATAAAGTACAAGATCCTCTGAATTTATTGTTATGATTTTGCAGGGATATTTTAATGCCTGGAATGTAATGATTTATTAAATTCACGGTGTGAGTAGTTTATCATGATAAAACTGAGTATATTCTGTAAATGGCTGCACTTGACAAGCAAACCTAGGTAATTAACTCTAATAAATCAGGCTCATGCACTGAAAATTGCATGGCCTTAGAATATCAGTCAATGTTTCATTTGGAAAAGAAAAAAAATCATATATAACTTTAGACTTTTGTCGAAGTTACAATTTTTGCTAACCATCCGAAATGATGTTTTAGATTTTTTATCTGTTTTTTTTTTATCTGTATTTTAGATGTTTTATCTGTTGAAAAACTCAGGCTTACCTCACTTATGATTGCTACTATCTGTATTAGATATGACATAAATAGTATCCCTTGGATGCTTCATATTTCACTATTGCTCACATTCTTGCACACGTAGAGTAATTAAAGTACTTTCAAAGAACAATACTGTTATTTCTATTTTTTTCAATACATATTTAAGAGACAAATATTTTTCTTATCAATCAAGGTGAAAATTAAGCCTGAATTAAACATTTAAACAAACATCAGAGAAGAAGAAAATAGATTTTAATGAAGCTAAAGAGAAGAATAAAGAACTTCCAAGTCAGTTTAACACAGCATCAAGATACTTTTAAAAAAGCTAAAAATTGAACAGTACCTGAATTTTCCCTGTGAAAATCCGCTCATATAAAAATATGAATATTTTAATTCCTTTAGAATGTCTCCTAACAGAAGGTAAATTATATATATATATACACATTTACATGGCATTGTATATAGGGCAACTTTGGATACCTCCAAGTGGTTGTTTTTGGTGTTTTGGGGGTTTTCTTGCCATTTCAGTTTGATTTCAGCCGTGAGTCAGTTTGCCACAACACTTGTACCCTTGATCAAAGATTTCCATCAGCTGTGGACAAAGGTCAGGTGTCCATGTTAATGTTATCGGCGGTCTCTGATACTGCTGACAGCAAGGTGTCACTGCTACAGCCACAGGATCTGATGGATTTGGTGTGACTGCTTTATTCTTCACCCACTGAGGTTTTATTTAGTTTGGGAAGAGGGGATGAAGGGAGGTTGTGATCAGCTAACACACTTCAGCTCACCCTGTCCCATGACCCTTTTCCTAGTGCTGGCACAAACTAAACATTTTACTTCATTTGCTTGGATGAAATCAGACCAAGAGGCAGGGGGGCTTCAAAGTTTAACCGGTTGGTATCCCTGGATTGTCTCACCGAAAAAAAAAAAAAAGTAAATTTACAGGATGTTTGAATTCTTTTGATATATGGGATCCTTTATGGAGAGTGTGAGTAATGGCCAGAGTGTCATTGATAAATATTTGGATGAATGGAAGTTTTCAAGCTTTGTGTTGGTTTTTTTCCTAGCAACTCTCTCTTTTCTTCCCACCTACAGTTTTTGGCTACAGCTTCTGCCTGCTCTAGGAAAACAGGATTAATGAACTACGTTGACTGATAAGGCCCCAAACCACTTGCTAGCATCCTCAAATGATTATTCTATATCTCTTCTAGCTCAGTTTTTTAAGAAGAGTCTTGTATTTCTTGGACCCTCAGAATTTCATCTAAAACATCCTTTATATCTGGTTCTGTGCTTTTTTAGTATTGGAATGTGTAGGCCTGTGTTTGTGTACGTACATTATATGCCTTCTAATAGATGCTTATACATAATTATTGGATGTAAATTCCTTGAGTGACCCTTGCTTCACAGAACTGTGTTATAAGGAAAATAGCTTCTGCCATTTTTAATGCACTATGACTTCTCTATCATTAAATATGTAACAATATATAATCTCAATAATATTAATATAGACACAAGAGTACTTCATAAGGCTTATGAGGGGTGATTTAAAAAGCCTTTTTTTTGGTTTTTTTTTTTTCCAGGTTCTATTTATCAGGGGTGGTCTGATCAGTTCCTGGGGTTGACTGACCATGTAGCTTCACAAACATTAACTCTGGCTCGAGGGAAGCAGAAGGGATGCCTGGCAGAGAGCACTGGGGAGAACACAACCATTGCTTTTGCCAGCAGTGCCGATTTACTCTGACTTGATGGAGATGTGGAGCGATACCACAGTTAGATGACCTGGGTAAATCGAGGCTTTAGTGGTTTGGGGTCAATAAGGCCCCGGCTTTAAACCCCAAACCACCTAGGTGCATTATGAAGCATTAGGCTCACGTGCTCACAAAGAACAGCAGCACGGACACAGCCCTGCCCTGATGAGCTCCTGTGACTTGATTCATGAAGGAGCATTATGTAGCAGAACTGATCTCCACACCAGAAAGTTCAAGAGACTTTAGCAGCAATTGCCATAAGATCCAAACTGAGGATAAACAGAAACAACATATTAAGGTGACTGCTTTTATATTCTTGCTCAAGAGCAGACATAAATACAGCACCAGTGATATCCATGTGGCAACTGCTCTCATTTTCAAACGTCAAAACACAGTTTCTTCTGGTTTCTTGCCTAGCCAATTACATCTTCATCTTCTCTGTCTGGCATATCATCCAGGAAAGGTACTATTTACCAGAGTCATGAAGGCATTGACAAGGTGCTTGATATTTCTGTCGATTTTGACAAATGATTCATGCAGAGCAGAAAATCATCAGTGCCCCAAAAATGTTCTATCCTTGAAAAAATCCCAGAGAAATGCGAATACTAGTCCTTCACATGCAACATGTACACAGATGCACATACAGAGGGAACTAAGCAGAATCTCTAAAATAACTTTTGGCATCTACGCAATCCAGACACAGGCCAATCAGTGCTAGCAGTTTGTGTCTTGACCAGCCTTGCTGGCTTGTTCAGTCAAAGTTTTTATGATTTCAGTGCAATTACAACTTCACAGTGGGGCTGCCCTCTCTTCAGGTTGTTTCTGCAGAGGAGAATTAGAAAGTTGTAGAAGCAGAAATTTTGGTGTGAAGATGTTTGGTGTGAGATGCTCCAAGGAAAAAATGTAGGCAATATCCAATACTGTGGTTATTGTGGGGAGAGGATCCTAAACTCCAGTATTCCTGCCATCTCCCTGATTTCCTCACAGCTTTAGGCGAAAAACCAGACATAAGCTTCATAAATTCATGAGTTATATGAGAAGAAAAGGATAAATCTTAGAAAGCTTATCTACACTTGAATGGAAAAGAAAAGAAAAAAGATGGGATTCTAAGTTCATGCTTAGCAAGTGAATGCTCAGGATTAAGGCTGTTGTAATCAAGAATGAAGATGACAGTCATAGCAGTTTTGCATTTCATCAGTGCAACTTAGTACAAAAGCAACTCCCGTGTGGCTTGGTAGATTTTTACTGATAATTATGTCAGTAGTTGAATAAGCAATGAAGGGATGACTGTGTCAAATGTATAAAACCACTATCTGATTTGCTCTTAAAACATGTCCTTAGCACCTTTCATATTCTGAAAATCAGGGTTTCAAACAGAGCAAACACAAGTGCTTTTTGGTTTCTATCTGTCATTGACTAATGCAGAAACACAAGTTGTTATTTGCAAGTCCCTTTTACCAACACACTACTCAGCCCAAGGACTATTAAAAAAAGTCTGAAAACAGTCCCTTGGAGGAAAAAATGAAAGTCATTCTGGGTATACAAAGTACTTCCAGTCAGATAAAACATTTCATGGGTCATGATCAATGTTTCATATCCTGATAAATTTAGATTAGCAGCCATATTTCTTTACAAAGGTAGGTGAAAAAAGCTTCGTGTTCAATAGACCTGCCAACGGCTGAAGGTCTCAAAAAGCTTCTAAGGTAGCTTTTCCTTTTTTTTTCTTCTCCAGAAATCAATATGCTTTAAAATATTTTACCTTCAAGAGTTATTGCACTTTAAGAAGATTGAATTAAATGCTGGACTGTTCTCCAAGATGTTTCTTTAATCTAGCTTCCCCATATACAATGCTTATTACTTCCAAAGATACTACAACCCAACAATTAATGCTCAAAGCGTACAGTCTTTTCTCGTGGATAAATTTTTGGGTTTGATATCCAGAACTCAAATAAAATAACTTTATGTAACACACCTCTTGGATGGTAGGAAGGGGTGAGAGGCCACTACATTAGTCCTACTGCCTTCTTATTTGCTTTCCTGCTAGTGTAAGATTTATGTGGTACGTCTGCTGCTGACTTTGCTTCATCGTGAATGTGCACATATAGCAACTTTACAATTAAAATCAATGTAAAAATTTCAGATCTCTTGTTTTGTTTGTTAGTCTGATAGCACAAAGCTCATCTTTGCAGTACCATCTTGGCAGAGCAACACCTAATACATTTTGTTATATTGAATGCTGTTTTAACTATCTTAACACAAGGCCTATATGAAGGACTTACTACAACATATTAAAGCATTTAATCCTCTTTCTGTTCTAAAACTGAACCACGAGAATAATGGTATTCAAGGAAACACGATTTGGAATACAACAAGGAGAAGGAGTATCATCAGCATTTGGTCCACCATCTCCCCAAAGTCATTAAAATCAGTAGATTCTGAATTAGAGCATTAACCCCCAGCAACAGCCCAAGGATTAAAATGAACCTAAAGCCCAGTAACAAAAGGAGGTTGCACCTCTTTAATCACAGGATTTATAACTTCTCTGTCCTTTCTTACAGCTAACTGCAGTTTCTATATTTTCTGCTCTTTACTTTTGCCCCATTGACTCTTACACCTCCAGGGAACATGATGGGTAACAGGAGCCACCATCACAGCTTGAGGTAACAATGTCACACCTCTTAAGAGGTACATGAACAACATGATAAAGAAGAGGTCCTGGGCAGAATACAGCAGGATTCACCACCATTTGACAGTTATTTACATAGGCCTCAGAATGTAAATTTTATATTTACATGAAGTATGATTACTTACTTTATTCACTCATATCAAGACATCACTGAGAGGTATAGGAAAAGCTTGCCCAGGGCAACCCTCCCACCCCCTGAAAAGGACAGACACAGGGCTGCTGAGTTGTTAGTCTGTGCCACAGTCCTGGAAAAACAGTCCAGCTCATAGTCAAAGGGGAGTTTAGGGCCAGTGGCAGTAGCAGACACTGCTGGCAGGCTGCATCTCTCATTTTCAATTTTCCACCCACAGGACAAGGTGCTAGCCTTATCACTTTTGCCTACCTAATGGCTATTAGCATGGCCAGCATAAAGCCAGAAATTTTCTCTTTGCTCTTCAGCCAACACTCTGTCAAAGCTCTTCTCCACAGCAGCTGGGAGAGGAAGATTTATTTTTGCCCACATTGTTGAGAAGCCCTGAGTCAGCTCTGCTAGAATGATCCCTCATGATGAAAAATTTATGGCTTTTGCTCTGCCTCCCTCCCTGCCTTTTAATATCCTTCCCTTCTCCCCACAGTGCTTTTCCCAACTGGATTTGGCAACCTCCCCAATTCCCACTTTACATTCTCCATCATCATTTTCAAAATAAATGTATCATGCCTCCATTTAAAGACCTCTATCCTTTGTTTTAAGATTGATGGATTTTAAAGGGTGAGCCAAATCCCTAAACACTTTAAATCAATATTGTTCTTTAAGAGTTGCTTTAATCACTTTGATGAGGTACCTATGCAATTTGTAGCAAACTTGTGGAAGGAGTGAGTTACACAAGACAAAGCCGTCAAATGTGAAGTGCTGAGATGTTGGAATGTGCAAAATCATCCAAAATAGTCAGCAAAGCACAAAAATTGACTATGAAATAAGGAAGTAAATCAAGTAATAACCCTCTTTCCAGCTGCCTGCATATTACCATTCCCTCCACCCACCACAGGGCTCCAGCCCACTAGGGTTGATGACAATCAGCAGCATGGATAAGAGAAGGGAGCTTTCCACCAGTGCCATCTGTACAAGAGCAAAGCGTGAGGGGAAGGAAGGGTCAGCCAACAAACCTACTTGCTGGTACAGTAAACAAGCAGTAAGTCAGCGTAAAAAAATACAACTGAGTTTACTCCAGAATTTTTTGGGCTTAATTTACAATGAAATTTTCCATCGCAGAAGTCACAGCTCAAAGAAACATTTAAAATAAATTGTTTGTTCCAGCACAGTATTTTAGAAACAACTTCATGAAGAACAGATACAGACATTTTCCTTCAGTTTACCTGGGGACTTCTCTAGATCTCATTTTGATCTCTGTACTCTCTCTTGCATTAGTCTATAAATAAATTCTTTTTCTGTGATCTCAAAGAGCATTTCTGCCACATCAACAAGCAAACACGAAGAAGAACTGACCTAGATGGTAACACATTTTTGTGTCTTCTTCTTTTTTTATGTATATTCCTTGTTTATGGGTGGCACAAAATCTGTAGGAAGTATTTCCCATTCACACTCCGCCTCCCCTTGCCTTTGGAACGGGGGAATGCTGCATCTGTGCTCAGAGGATGCCAGATCACTGCCTGTGCCTGCCTAGACTCAGCTGGCAGGAAGCCCTCCGGGGTGGCACAGCAGCTGGTAGGAACTGGGACAACACTTCAAGTTTCTGCTTTTTTCCTAAAACTGCACCAGCCATAGTCAAGATGTGACCGAAATATCTGGATTATTCTAAGTTACATATTCATAGAATCACAGAATGTTGAGTTGGAAGGGACACACAAGGACCCACAGCTCCTGGCCCTGCACAGGACAGCCCCAAGAATCACACCATGTGCCTGAGATTGTCCAAATGCTTCCTGAATTCAGGAAGGTGTGGTGCTGTGACCACTTCCCCGGGGAGCCTCTTCCAGTGCCCAGCCATCCTCTGGGTGAAGAACCTTTTCCTCTTTTCCTGCCTAGACCTTCCCTGACACATCTTCAAGCCATTCCCTTGGGTTCTCTCACTGGTCACCAGAGAAGAGATCAGTACCTGCCCGTCTGCTCCCCCTCAAGAGGAAACTGTACACTTCAATGAACCCTCAGGAGTTACTGAGCAACATGGAAGTACTAAAAGCCAGTGGGATGCAGATTCCAGAGGAATACATAGTATTCTAAAACAGTCTTTTGTGATATTTCAAATTTCTGTCTGCCTGTCTTAGCAGAAACATATTCTGACTCATTCTTTTCTTTCTTCCTAAAAATAGGTCTAGAGCCTTTAATGAAGAACTAGTTTCAGTTCAAGGACAGGAATTCCAAGTAAGTCATAAGTGAGTGGTTACCACCAGGCAGCAGAGCAGAGAGCTACCTAAGCACCTTCTGGGCAGCAGGGAACAACTTCTGGGAGACTGTGGGAGCTGGATCCCAGCCAGAGCTGCCAAGGGAACTGCAACCAAGACCACATGCAAGGACCCACCCACAAAGACACTACAAGCAGAGACAACTTTACAGAACCTTCTTATTTTTATTGCGTTTGACCAGAGCCCAAGTGCATCAAGTGAAGCAACTTGAAATACATTACACCTCAATTCACTAAAAACAAAATGAGTCATTCAGGGAACAACAGCCAGGTGAGAGGAGCACGAAGCATCCTCCAAGCAGAAGAAAAAGAAACAGTCTGTATGCTGCATGTCCAAGTAGATACTAGGAGTCTACAGCAACCTGACCTTCACACAGAATATGTAATGTCTAGCAGCACTGATCTGTGAAATGCCTGTTGACAGTGGAAGATTTTCAGAGAGCAAATAATACCGAAAGAAATATCAGCAAACAAACTAAGATATTTAATCACTGCAAGATACATTTTTTTATGTTTACTGACTGGATCATGCATCTGCTGATCCAGTATTTCAGAAAATGCTGTTAACGACAGGAGTATACCCTTGTTTCTATCAAGAGGAGCATATTTTGTCTTCATGCACTTCCTGATGAAGGCAACAGCATTCCTAGGAAAACAAGTTGCAAGACTTTTCATTATTTAGCTAATTGCAGGCTTTTAAAAGCAAGTGCTTCTCTAAGTGGAAATGTCTGTAAGCTGTGTATTTTGTCAAAAAGGTTTTTCTTAATTAACATCACAAATGTTTCTGACAATTGAAAAAGATGCCAATAACGTTGACGTTATAAATTATGAAACTTTAGCTGTTTATAGAGTAATGGAGATGGAATGCTGAGTGGATGCATTGCTGACACCCTGGAGGGTCAAATACATAAATGAATTTGTTTCATTCTGGAAATAAAATAGATCTAACTGGATTTTCTTGTCTACATGGAAGAATGCAAAACAGAATCCAATAATGGCAAACTGATATTAAAAATACATTTTTACCAATAGCCAAACAATGCAGACAGAGCTTTGTTTATTTACCATTTACTGTTTTGTAACTGTAACTTGCAATGAATATTATATTTTAGTGTTTTGAATCAACCAAAGAGGCCTCTGAGCTTGTGAAGGTGTCAGCAGGAATTCCTTCACAGCTATAGCCCAGTGGGTCATATACCCATTGGTATATATCTACATATACCTGTATACATAGGTATATGTGTATACAGTATGCAAGGTAAAATTGTACATCTCAGTTATGCTTGGAATATGATGATGAAATCACTGCAAGGATTGAAAACCGATAAAATTATTTGCACTTTGAGCTTGCAGTTTTTTAAAATAACGTGCCGGGGGAAAATAAGGCTCTTTAATTACTATTGACTAGAACAGGGTAAGGAACTGATATAAATTTCTTAGCAGCCTTCTCTGTTGCCTTGTCTTTTACCTTCTTAAAGAGCCATTTCTATACAAGACATAGAAAAAAATTAATTATGCCTTATTTTCTTTTATTTCCCCTTCTCATTTTTCTTCCCATCACACCCAGTCTTGGTGTGGTTGTCTGCGCTTTATTTTTGGGCAGCCCTATCCCTCACCCCTTTCATGTTCATTCCCATGCCAAAAAAACATGGACAACCTGCTGCTTTTCTCTCCCTACATGATTATTCGCATAACTTGAAGTGCAAACATTTAAGAAAAAACAGATGTGTGTGTTGCTAGAGCTAAGAGGTAACTCAGGTAGTTCACAGAAGTAAATAAGTTGTTCATTTTGAGGGAGTCAACTAACACAGGCTGATGACTTTACAGGTTTTGTACTGTTCTTTAAATGTCCTGAGCACTGCTGTTGGAGAAAGGCTGGTGTAGCACAGAAAATGAATGGTCAAATTCAAATTGTCACCTGTTCCAGGAGGCACTAAAAAGGCAACAAGGACAAAGAAAAAGAAAAAAAAAAAAAACAAAAAAAAACCTCACCATGCTTCCTCATGTAGGATGAGAAAGGAGAAAGAAATCTGGGCCAGATTAACTTTACTTGTTGGGATAGCTCCTTTTTGCCGGCTGCTTCATGATAAACTACTCTGTTGTTCTGAACTGCAGGCATAACAACCCCTCCCCCTTCTTTTACCTCGTACCCCTTTAGGGTCACATCGTGTTTGCTTGAAGTTTTCTGCAAAACATGGACCGTATGTTTGCCTAAACACACGTGTGTTCTGCTCTAGACCACAGTGCCAAAGGAAGTGCACTCTTAATGAGGGGCACTTGCCCTCTCCCACGGTGAAAATGTTCCCCTTCTAAGGACAAGAGCACGAAAGTCTGTTATTTCAGCATTACTAAAATGGATATAAAAGCCTTTTGTAAGAAGGAAATTGAAAATCAGTTTTATTCAGTGCCTTTTTTCCTCTTCTTCATTAGCTGCAGTTATGCAATCATTTTTCAATTTTTTTGTGTGAGTGTGGACAACATCAAGATACATACATTAAAAATTTTGATTCAAAATGACAAAGCAATAGGGGATGCATACGTGTAACCAAAAAGGATTTGAGATTATTGCATGGCAAACAGATTAGCTCTTCTTTTTGAGATGCAAATTGCCACATTAAATTTAAAAATTGTTTGCAGCCGACTAGAAAAATATCAGAGCTGTGCTTTGCCATCTCAATACACAGTTGAACATACTTATCCATCAGAGTTTTTACTACTGCATAAATAATGTATATATACTTGACAGTTCTGAATAGGGATGTTGATTTTAACTTAAACCCCCCAAATAATCCTATTTATCTGAATATGGAAGAATACAGATATGACTGGATGCTGAGAAATTATTGTGAAAGGAATAAAGACAAGACTGGGTGCTGAGTGTTACAAAATTCAGACTGCATGGGATATTTTTTGATGTCTGAACCATGATAAAATCCATTGACTTTAATGGTTGCAGGAATAAGTTCACAAAGACCTGGCTTACATGATAAGGGCCTTCTCTACCAGCAGTAGGCAATTTTCTTAGATAACCTGCAAACACACCGAAAATGAGCACTCTGGCTGTGATTTTTACGTAGTGGATTTTCTCTTTTGGTCATAAGTTGCTTCATATCAGAAAATAAAGAGAAAAAAGATTGAAAATGGAATGTTTTATAACACAAATAAATTTCACATTTGAAGGTGTAAAAAGAAGCAAAGACCCCGTTCTACAAACATAAAGTTGGTTGTTAAGGTTACGAGCCATATCTCACTGAAAGCAAAACAAAGCAGCTTTTTTTTTTTTTCTTTACTACATAAGTGTACAACTCTATATAAATAGAAGCAGCCAGGATCATATTTTCCAGAGAGCAGAAAAAAGAAACACCAAAAACCATGGAAAGTCTGGGGATTACATTTCAGAGGTGAACTACTGCACTTCTGCATTCTCTAGTGGCTGTTGGGGCTGCAGTTGAAGCTCTTCGAGGATAAACACTCCATGGACCAAAGGGGAAGAACCACAGAAACTTGTGGTATGCTTGGACAAAGAACGTGAGTAAAACGTGAACTTACCATTCAAAATGTTAAAGAACACAAAGAAAAATAGGCAAACACGATTTTCCTGCTTCTCTTCAAAACAGGAGACAAAATCAAGTATCATTACTGATGTTTTAAAGGTGCTGAGAAATGTTAGGAAGAACTTCAAGACCTTCTAATGATGTCTTTTTTTTCTTTCTTTTTTTACCTTTGGAAAGGGAAGGACAGTCAAATTTTCTTTACGTCCCTAACTCTTCAAGTTACCACAAAGACCAGAAAGGTCCCAGATCTGAAGGAAATGTGAAAGCTTGGTATCATAGAAGAGATACAATGTACAGTTTCCTGATCCATCCTTTTCCTTGAGATTTTGTACTACTCAACATGACAACAGGATATTTTAATCCATATGTTTGTCAGAACTATCAACAAATCTATAGCAATAATAATGTTTTCTTTATCAGCTTTCAGCTCTTTTATGCTTTTAGGGGACAGTGCCCGGAGGCTGATCAGAGACAGTATTAAAATTGGACAAGAAAGACCAGGAGAATCTTGGAGCATCCATCATGTACATCAAACTCTGCAGTCTTTAGGCATTTTATGGAATTACTTTATGCACTTCTATTTCATCTGTAAATTGATTGCAGCATACGAAGAGACAACTTTAGATTTTGAAATAGGAGATGAGTCTACTTAGGTATGAAGAAAAGGTCTTCCATTAATCGCAAAGTAGTGTCACTCCACTGAAGTGAAAGAGTGTGGAATGGAGCACGGAATCTGCTCCTTATTGAGCATAAAATGTTGAAATTATGTACTTTTATAGCTTTGTATGCTCCCCCTCCCTCCCCCCGCCCTGGAATTTCCCTCTCTGTCTCTTTAAAACCTAGTTTTTCTCCCACCATTTTCTTTGCCTCTCAGCACAGCTGGGATAATACTACTCTCAACTGTTTCCACTACTTCCATTTTATGGTCTAAAGTTTGACCTTGGTTTCTTGCATGTGATTTACTTGCAGTCTGCAAATGGCCTTCACTTGAGACCTAGAAAGGCACCGCACAGTTTACTTTCCCAGACAAATCACATTCTGGCTCCCTACAAGGCCAATGCCTTTCTTTTAGTTTGCCCTACCCAAATGTATTATTACTGCAAATGTGAAGGCACCCTTCTTCCCATCTTCCCCCTTTCCTCAGACATATATTAAAATTATACAGACTTGCTCTTCAAGAGCTCACTGTTACACTTTACATTTTTGAAAACGTCTATTTTGGGTTTATTCTCAGTCATAACACTGCTTGTTAAAATGTAACACAAGTTTGTAAACAGAGAAACAGTCCCTCAAAAAAAAAAGACAACTGAAAAAACACAACACATAAAAGCGAACAGCCAATTAAGTAAAACTTACTGGTGGAAAATAGTGTCTGTGCAGCACTTGAAGATGTCAGTAAGAATCACTTTCCTAACTAGAAACTTTACTAACCAGAAGATGAAATAAGCTGTAAACAAAGTACAGTAAAAAATGTACTTAATTGATATGTGTTTTGTTTCAGAGCTTAACTGGGATCCCACCAACATAGAAAACTGTGTTGTACTATAACTCCCAGTTAAATAAGTTTCCATGCCATCCGAGTAATCTCTCTGATAAAGAGCACCTTGTAAGGTCTGAAACAGAGCAAATTGCCTTCTAGTTTTAAAAGCCTATATAATCAACTAATTATTTAGATGTCAAGGAGTTAAAAGTAGATAGTCTGGGGGGAAAAAACCCCAAACTTGGGAAAAAGTCCGAGAGCTAATTATCCAAAGTGTTCAGAGACTATTTATAGTAGCGGATACACTGTAAGGAACAGCTGGATTCACTCTTAAAATAAATTTCCCCTTATCTAAACAAAGGAGAATCCAAAACTGTGAGACTAATACAGACTTTTACAGCTCTGCCAGTGAAAAATGTTAGCCTAGATGCCAACCAGTTCATTTACTCTCTAAAGAGCAATTCTAATTAGAATGCAAAAAATGCCACTTGTATTGAGCCCTCTCCCATTTTTGTTACTTTTTTTTTTTTTCACATTAAGAAATGGTGGGTTTCCACCTTCTTTTTAAATGTTTTCTTTTGCCCTAAAGATATACTTCAAAATCACTTTGCTGAAGCTGAACCTGGCTACGTTAAACACTAGATGGCAGAACAAGGCTGGAGCTGAGCTTCTGAAAAGGCTGCACCTAAGCTCGTCTGAATTTTCAGAGACAGAAGTTGAAACGTGCACAGAATCACAGGATATTCTGAGTTGGAAGGGGCCCACAAGGATCTTCAAGTCCAGCTCTTAAGTGAATGGCCCATGTAGGGACTGAACCTAATTGTGGCTTTCCGGCACGTGAAGGGAGCCCACAAGAAAGATGGAGAGAGATGTTTTACGAGAGCATGTAAGAGACAGGACAAGGGGGAATGGATTCAAAATGGAAAAGAGCAGGTTTAGATGAGATATTAGGAATAAATTCTTTACTGCCAGGGTGGTGAGGCACTGAAACAAGTTGCCCAGAGAAGTTGTGGATGTCCCATCCCCGGAAATGTTCAAGGCCAGATTGGCTGGGGCTCTGAGCAACCTGGTGTAGAGGAAGGTGACCCTGCCCATGGCAGAAGGGTTAGAACACCATGTTCTTTAAGGTCCCTTCCAACCCAGGCCATTCCATGATTCCATGAAATTAAAAGATTAACACACAAACTGGCTCATCAAACAAGCAAATGCACTTAAACAAATTAATAAAAGCAAGGTGAGATTCAGTTGTATTGCCACTGAAAACTATTAAGATACCATTTTGTTCACAACAAGGCTTACAGACTCCTGTATCCCACTATGTCCATGACAAATCCCACTGCACCACTCCAGTGGAGCAGCTCACACTTCGTGTAAGTGGAAAAAACCCACATGTTAGCTCTGGGAGAAGTTACACAGAGCTGTTTCACGTGTGATTTGCTGCTAACAGCACTGACAGTGTTTCAGGTGGGACAGAAAATTTCACTGAGGCCGCACTGCAGCTCTGCCTTTGATACTTGCACAGTTAAGCATCAGCTGTGGCAGCCAAAGGCTTTGCAGAAGAACAGCAATTCACCCGTTACAGCCCAGATATGTTGGGCAGCATCACAAAACAAGCAACGTGCGCAGACATTGTCTCCTATCCTAAGCCACACGGTATTTCTTCATACTCCTAGAGTTACACTTCAGAAGCTTCAGTCTTTCAGATTTTGGAAGAGCTCTGCAACCCCTTAGGAGGTCTCTGAATGCACACAGAAATGTCACAAACTAAGGCAACAAATGGTCGGGAAGGGCTGCTGAGCTGCTGCTCCAGGAAAGGCAGAGCAGCTGCTCAGAGCTTGCCTGCCTCACTCAGAGCTGCTTCTGTCACTGCCAAGGGAGGAATGTGCATCAGGAATGGCTTGGGTAACAGCCTAGCTACCATTTGTAATCAAATATGTAATTCACGCTGCATTATCTCAGGCTTGTAATATCATACATATAATATTTCAGGCTTCATGCTGAATGATAGGCTGAGGATTGCTGCTTTGGGAGGATGAAATTGTATCATCTCCTAAGAATCAACATACAAGCATGTAAACTGCAGATAAAAGACGGGGAAGGGGAAGGAGAGGAGGAGAGAGAGAGAGGAAAAAACCTCATTCCATGTATGCCACTCACTGGCTGTTTTGTTCAAGTTTTGCCTCATTCTTGAAATGGTGCATTTAACTGGAATTAAGCAGGAATTTCAGCCCAAATGGACTGAAGTGAAAATATGTCTGACCTGCCGCCTCCTCTATTCTATGGGCCTCTATCTCCCTGGCACTGCAGCAGCAATAACCTGTCATTGCCAGGGGTCTGTTGTTCCTGACATTCCTCCTTCCCCAGCTCCCCTTATGCAGCCCAAATGTCCAGAAACAGGAAACAAGCTCCAAAACGGTGGAGAAAAAATGAAATTTTTTTCATGATGAGAAAGAGAAAATCAGACGACTGTACCTCAGAATATTCACGGATGTTTGCCTTGTCCTCACAGATGCCTTGGCAGTGCACAAGGTATTTCAGCTCAAAAGGATGCCATAGGAAGCTAAAGGGAATTTTCTTTCATTGTTGTTCCCTGTGGAGCTATGCAAACCTTTATGTCTTGAGTTTGAGATTGATCAGGTTAACGAGGCAGTGGAAGTTTAGCCCTCATGTACTTTAAAAGCAGAACAAGAGGTAAACACTGTTTTCTCATCTCTAGTCAAAAATCTCAAAATGTCTAATTAAAAATATATAATATAGATACATTTCTTCCTTTTTTTCCCCTCTGGGATTAATTAGCTGTTTATCAACTGGAAATCAGTCAATCTAGTGTAGAAGTACTACAAGGCAGGGAGACCCAAAAATCTTCATAGTCGAGTAGGTTTTTGGATGGCTCAATTTTTCTACCATTTTCCTGCTTTCCAGTGTCTCATCTTATGTATCAACATCTTCACGTACACACACCCAGGAATCCATCTCACTGCTCTCTTTCAACCCTTTCTTTACCAGCCGAAAGCATTGCACAACCACTGTGGTGAAGGCAATTTCACAGCACCTCACATCGCCCCCAGCTGTTTCAGAAACCATAGGCTCCCTTTTTTACCCAATGAGAACAAACCTACTCCTTTTTCACCTCAGACTCCAGCCTCTTTGAAGCAGTTGCCAGGTTTTTACTGTATCATGACTACTCAGTTGGCATTAAAAGAAGAAAAAATATATATATATTTGAAAAAGAATAAGGCTACAAGCAGATTTTCTTTCTGAGTGTGAGCATTATACAGATGAATCAAAACATGACTCTGACTACATACCACCAGAGCAAAAACTGCTGGCAACATGTTGATTGCCTCAGTTTTTACTTACACATATGCCAGGTTCAAGAGCCTCCACAACATCCTCTTTCATTGTTGGCAATACCATCTCTCTAGCATGTTGACTGGATTAGAAAAAGCAATACTTATGAAGAGATGACTTAAGAATAGGAAGACTATTCTCCACCTATAGCACGAGAGCAGCAAAAGTAGGTGGCAGCAGGTGGCAGACTTATATCCTCTGGAGAACTTCCTCCTGAAAGCCAAAGAAGCCATTGCATCGACTGACACAGAACAGAGACGAGGCTAAAAGTTTACATTTCAGAAATATTTAGACAAATTAATGGACAACACCCACCCCTTCTAAAGACTGTTCCCGATACTATCTCGGGCTGGTAAATCCCTTGGACTTTTTGGGAGGTTTGGCTTTCCCTGTGCTTATATTGTTATGCATTTGCTGTCAGTAATTCTGGACTTGAGGTGCCAAAAGAGATGGGTCCCGTCATAGACTTTTCTACATTGTTGTTAAGCTTGAGTGTATTTTGATGAGTGACATGTTACCCTGCATCGATTTTCTCAATGGTTCTATAGAATTTAGTTAAAGGAAACACAGTTTGACATTTTGATTTTAAAGAAAGCACTTCATTAATATAGTCTACTCATAATGCTGTCCCTGGCTAATCAGAGACCAAAGCAGAATCACTAGCTTTTCCTGGCTTTCCTGCATTTTTGTGTATTTTCATTCAGATTAGGGCAAGTTCCTGAGTAGATGGAATTACAAACACTGCAATCATGGGGAAAAACCTGTCATCCTCACTAAGAGCAGGCATAAACAGAAACAGCTTTTTGTTTCATTAAATTAAAGACCTTTTGGACAGTAAAAATTATTTAAGCTGATTAAGCACAGCAGAATCAGTCAGTGTATGAGTTCCTTCACATTATTTTTATTTTGATTTTCTGAACACTGAAAGAATAACTTCAGCTGTAATTTACCATTGAAAGCTGAGAGCCATTTCTGACTTAAAAGAGAGAAATGATCCTGCTAGTAATTTACAGGAGATTTGCTTTTTTTTTATTTTGGAAGGAAACACCTTATCACTGGTAGTCACAGAAATTGCCTACAGCAAAAATTTCAGGACCACTTAAACTTCTAGAACAGTCTCTATAAATAAACACAATAAAAATTCAAATCCCCTGGAAAACCTCGTGTGTCAGACTCTGACAGGGGAATTCAAAAGGGTCGGGTTCTCCTGTGCTGCTCGTGATAAACAGGGGCTTAGACCCACGAGCAGGGCTGGGGCCGGGGCAGGCACACAACACCAGAACACAAGGCGGGGCAGAAGCCAAAGCTCTGCAGGCAGCAATATTTTGCTCAGGTGGGCATGTGAGCAACAGCAGTTCACACTGACACAGTGGCTGGCACGCCTCGAGTGCAGGGATATGGTCCTCTCTGCAGTCCCTTCGAGGGACAAAACTTATTCCAGGAATCCAAAGAACACAGTGGAGGCTTCCTCACTGGATATCTCAACCACCCCAGCAAAGTCTGCAGGACTTCTGAAAACATCTGCATGCTTTAGGTGTGACAACTTTTCTGTGAGTTGAAGTTTGCTGTAAATGGCTTTATCATGAAAGTAAGGAGTGCAGCAATTTTGTACTCATATAACTTTGGTAAAGGTTGGTGAAATAAATAAAGTTTTATTTGGGAGAGGAAAATGTGTAGGTCGTTGGCTAAAATCAGCCAGTACAGACTAGCTTCAAGATTTTTTGTGGCCAATTAAATGTATAAAATTCCCACAAATGCCTATGCACTCAGTTATTTTGAACTGATCAACCCAATGTCTGAAATTAGATGCACTTTGGGGTGAATTAATTTTCAATAATGTAATTCTAAATGTTAGGTAACACTCCTTCTGCACATATATCTGTCTGAACACAGAGGAATATATTGTCATTCTAATGCACAGGGGAGTAATACACATAACCACTATTAACAGCAGCAGATATTATAGGGAAATATTTGTGCATTAAGAACAGATTCTATTTTTGTTTGTTTGACATATTGTATTTTATCAGTTATTTTACTAAAACAAATCAACTAATGAGCATGTCTAATGAGAAAATATGATTGTGAATGACATTTAATCAAGAGTTCAGTCCTTCTTATAAATACAAGAAGGGGTCATAGCTATTCTGAGATATTACCAATTCTCTTTCTTACCATATAAATTGAGACTTTACAATTGTAGGTAGGTCCATGAGCCATGGAGTCTTGGAAAACCAGCTGACAGTGGAAAGCAGTTTTAGAGCATCGGAACTACTTCAAATAAAAACAAACATGAAACTAGATTCTGCTAAAATTTCTCTCACTTTGATTTTGAGTGGACTTGGGATTCTAAGTGAAAAAAACCAAAAAACTAACATGAAGAGAGAAACAAAGTATGCACCTTGCAAGGACATGAGGAAGAATTTTTACTGTGGAACTATTGAGTCCCGTTCCCAGATCCAGGAATTAGGACCTCTGGTTCCAGGTGTTCTTTAAAAAGACTCCATATGTCTGTTCTGCTCTGAAGTGCAGACCCACAACTCACAACTCAGTAACATCTTACTGCTCTCAAAATTTCACTAAAATTAGTGGGAGTATACAGGCAGTGGTTGAACACCAACAATTGCATTGAGTCTGTCCCTAAGCAGTCAAAAGCAGGGAGACCCAGAAAAATAACCCTGCCATTCTGCCAGTGCTGAACTGTGGTTCTGGGAGGTGCATTCCCAGCTGTTTGCAAGAAACTGATGCCAGAAGCAGGAGTTGTCTGCAGATCTCCTGAGTCTCAGTCCAACATCTGTAGCACCACACAAATACCACTAATGTGTTGAAGGTACTCACAGCTTTGTTCTCCTGGGGAGTTCAGTGCACAGTGTCCCTTCTGTCCCAATGAATGCTTCCAAAAGCAACCATCTCTCTCATTGACAGACATTTCTCTCTGTCAAACTGTTTTTAGTGGTCCTCCATGCATTCTGAGTTACTTATATTTTATCTTCCTCCCTAGAACACATGTTTTTAGAAGTGGGTGATGGTCTCCAACACAGGGAAGTCACAGCTGAGGTAAGAGAAAAGAATATTTTGCTTACCCATCTTCAGGGGAGATTATGGCCACTAGCCTAGGTGGATTATTGTCTTGGATTGCAAACAGCATGCTGCAGGCCTCAGTTAAGACTCCTTGCAAAACAGCAAGACATTCTGCTTTTATATTCTCTTGCACATACTGCTATCTACTAGGACAAATTCACTGAAGTCTATCTACACTGATATATAATAAAAAAGAGAAAAAATCTAAATACTGCACCAAATCCAAAGAATAAAAGAAAACTGAACATGCATAATGATAAAAAGAGTTTCACCATATGAGAAGAAGATATTCTTTCATTTCCCACTAGGATGCAGTATAACCATGTTTTTTAACAACCTGGAAATAACTATTCAAGTCAGACTTCTGGAATATTTAAAGAATGGACCCCAAGACAAAAAAAAAAAAAATTGGCTTATGGCTACATCAACTGCTTGTGACACTGAATGCCCCTGCAGGCAAATAAAATTAGACAGAATTGTGAACATGATGGAATAGCTTCATGGAAGGTATTCTTCTTGTGATTAAAGGAGAGAAATCTTCACAGGCTTTCTTGCATCCTTCCTGCGCATGGTTACCAAGCAAAATACAAGAAAAAAAGCACAGAGAGCCAGCTACTTTATTGTATTGCACCATGCAAACTGTTCAGTTACAGCTTTTGAAACTTTTCAATGTCTTTGTAGAATGCTTTTACAAAGGTCTGAGTGGTGCAGCGCATTTATAAGAATATGAGAAAGGTGACAATACTGTAAAAAAATCTAAGGAACAAAGTTTATCAGATTGGATCTGGGGCTAGATTGGTGTTTAGGAGATGGGAATTGTGATAACTCTTGCTATGTGTATCATATTTTGTGATAGTGATTTTTGTTGTTTGTGTCTTTAGCAAAAAAAAGAGAGACAAATACTTCATCTCTGTCTATAGGGTCAGTGAGTCCATACTCCTCCTGATCCTTTAAGTCCTAAAGATGTCCTAATCATTTAAATAATAACATGTCATATTCTTCACTGAGATTTCATTAACAGAAAACTCTGAAAGCTTAGATTCTCTTGCTATTCAAATATCACAACAAGCTTTCTTATTGTGTTAATAGCACTTAACATTTACATCCTCTCATTCATCAACTACTTCACAAACATCAGCTAATAAGGTAGACTTAGATGTGTTTATTTTCTTTACCTTCTAGACTAGAAACTCAATCCAGGGAAGTGATTCATTAGTCAAATGCAATATGTGCCAAATCCCCTAACATTAATTTCCCAGCCTTTTTTACTACCTGAAACCATCCTATTACGGTGTTTTAATTTCTAAGATATTTATTACTTTCCAGAGTATTAAATGCAGTTATCTTACTTCTTAGCATCCATATAAAGGACTGGCCATTTGTGAAATATTTTCAAATGAAAATGTTAGTTCGATAAATATTTCATAATTTTCATGATTTCCTAATATATTACTGGGTTGATAGTGATATACACTTAATGCTTATCTCCCTTACACCTCTTCTAGGCAGAAAGTTTCAAAAATAGATGCTTTGTACAAAATTGTGGGGCTTTTTTCAATCCTGATTGGTAGCCTAGAAAGACCTGTACTCCAAGTGATACTACAAACACTTCTCAGCTCTTCTGAATCTTTCATATTTCTATTTCTCGAGAAAGTGAAGACATTTCAAGACATTTCCTTTGTTCTTTCTAATTTAATTCCATCAGTTTCGAAGACTGCTGACCAAGCCCTTGACAAAGCATCCTCTTGGTATTTATTCTACCCTCAGTGTAAAATGTCACTGAAATTCACACACCCGCACAGGATCAGCACAGACATCGCCTAAGAGCGTTTACACGACCCCCTAGACAGAAGGGTCATCACTAAGAGGCAGATTAGGTTGAGCTGGGTGAACAGACTCACCCACTCCCACTTCATGCCAGTCTCTGCTGTCACACAAAATACAAACTGCCAAATTAGTAGCACTAATACTCTTTTCATTATGGAAATGGCTGCAGGAAAAATACACTTTCTTAACGCAAGCGTAAAAATTTTAATATTGGGTACGTCGATGCCGGAGACTCTGTAAGGCAATCTGGTAACTGAGGGAAAGCTATAAACAACACAAGCCAAACATAACAAAGGAGACAGAGAATAAAAATAATCTGGGACTTCCTCTCATGGCCTCAGTGAAGGTTGCAGCAAAAATTACTAGAACTGCAGAGTGAGGACTTCATTCAGAATTTAGACTTCACAGCTCTCCCCAAGCCTTTTGGTAAGCCTGCTCTGAGTCTTTTGGGGCAACGAGGAGGTAAGAGTCCTTTCTAAAATTTAGCATTCTCCTCCATAGTAATAATAAAACACACTCTCTAAAGCAGCAATACTATGATTTCTCCCCCCTCAATGAACTCCTTTAAATATAGGAAACAAGATGAAAAGATAGTACCATGCATCACAGCAGCAGTATAAACTATACAGAAATAAAATACAGCCTGGCTGGCAGCATTCCAGCCTTCTTGGCTACTTGTCAGCTCTCTGATGTGATGATATGCTGCATGAGATTTGCCTCCATATCTTCTACACACAACCCTTATCTGACAGGCGTCTAAACAATGGCCTACAGAGGGAATGGAATATGATTTCAGCAGTTTCCATTTCAGGCTAAATTCCACAATTAAGTATAATTATGTGCCATATGTTTCCATCCTTTCAATTTTATGTAGTCTTAAAAACTAAGTAAGTAAATATATAGGCCCATAAAATAATGGGCTGTGTCATTGCCCTGTTGTAGCATCTGTGGTATACTGCTGCAATTCCAAAATGAAAATACAGTCAGTGTAATTATTCTAAACTAAGTTATCAGAATTACAGGATGGTTACCAAATGTATATTGAACGGTTTTGAAAGTTTGTCCACCTTTACTTCTTACCACCTTGAGGTCCCACTTCAAATCTCTAAAATGCTGAAGATCACAAAGGACCCAAGAACAGTGCTCCCTAAACCCAGTACAATTTCCCCAGGAAAACCAATGAAGATACAACCTCTTCTCATATGTTTACAATGAGAGTATTAAGAAGTATGGTTTCATTCTTTCTTATTCACCCATTCAACGACTCGAACATGTGAAAGAACAACTTTACTGTGTGGGTGATCAAGCACTGGAACAGACTGCCCAGAGAGGGTGTGGAGTCTCCCTCCTGTTATTCAAGGGCTGACAGGACGCAGTCCTGTGCCACATGATCTGGGATAACTGTGCTCGAGCAGGGAGGCTGAACCAGGTGACTCACTGTGTTCGCTTCCAACCTCACCCATTCCGTCATTCTGCCTCTGCAAGACTGGATCTAAATTAGTTTCATTCCATAAAAACCAACTAAAAATCAACAGATATTATTGAAATGTTTTTAATATAAACCATTGGTTCATTTAACTGAAGATTCTGAGACTACCTGATCACAGCCGCTCTCGCAAAGCACAAATGCTTTTGAAGCTGACTGGATGAAAACATTTTTCCTGCAGAACTTGAGACAGAGTTACTCACTACAGTGGATGTTTTTGGACATAGTAACCGCAGCACAACTGGTAGCAACCTCAACATAAGCACAAAAAGATATCTACATTGATTGAGGGAGATTCCATGCCTGTGAACACCCAGCTCACTGCGCTGTCTTAATTTTCCTCTGGGGAAGGCTCACACCCACAGTCTGTTTGAGCTGAAGCTCTAGGTGACATTACAGCTCTTCTGAAGTCAGTTCCAGGGTTAACTTATATGGGGGGTAGAATTTCATGTGCTAAATTCAAACACTTTTATTTCATTGCTTTGTTTGGACTTGGTTTTGGGGTGATTTTTGAGGCATTTGCTCTGTTGGGAAGAAGCACGAGTTCAATTAATCAACGCTCAGATACTTCAGGAAATTATGTTTTCTGGTTTAAAAAAAAGAATTTTTTAATAGCATGCAAACATTACAATGCAGAACACACCACTGAAACACTAAGAAGTGTTTTAAAACAGGATAATTCTAGTCAAGCAGACATATAAGAAGTTAACTTAGTTGATAAGCGCAGCAAAGAAATTGTCCTACCTTATAAATCTTATAGATCTTATAAACCTGACCGTGAGGCATACGTATCCTTGCATATAAAATATGTAACTATGTAGTTTTAATGGGACATGAAAAAGGACCTAATGAGCCCTATATATGCACAATGGTGCCCTACTTCCAACCAGACAGCTATTAAAGCAGATCCACTTTTAACTTTTACGAATTGCGTGAAAATTGAACTCATAATGGAAATGCTTATGCAACCAGAATTACACCACAGCATCACCTATGGCCTGGCCTGTTCTGATGTGTTTCCTCATCACAAGAGAACCCACTAGAATGATTTTTATCTGGTACTTTAGATAGCATATTTACATCCAGTTTTAAAATAAGCAATATGTAGAGAACAGCTTCATCATAAGGAATGTAGTTGAAGATTGTGTCAAAAAAGCATTCAGGGCTCTCTATCATTTTTCCTCAAATAGTTTTCCACAGAAATGACAACAACATAGTTACTCTTAGCTGTTGTACACTACTAACAATTAACATTCACTATGGGAGTTTGTGTGCACAGCAACATGCTAAAAGATATTCCTATAATGGAATGAAACTACAGAACTAAGCAACAATGCTCCATTGTCTAAATCAGCAGTGAAGAGAGTAAAAAATACAGCTTTAAAGACATTTGAAAATGCCTCTTCCATAGTGGATATAGTTCCTGGAGCACTGCTTTTTTAATTGTTAAACCTTCACCCCAGAAAAAATATTCTAGGAAAAAAACCCCCAACAAACAATGAAGACAAATACTCTATGGTGCCCTTGGGAGTCCTAATGCAGTTAACACTCTTGCTACAAATCAGCACCAATTAAATATAATTTTAAATTAAGACTGTGAGGAAATGTACCATAAGTATGAATCAGAAATCATTTTTCATTCTTACTTAAGATTCATTGTAGTAGCCAGAAATGAGATAAAGATAAGAAAAGCTCTTGTTTTCAGAGTTTGAACAACTAATGCTCCCGGTCTATTCGATGTCCAGCTAGTATCTGAGTCCCACTAATTCTTGACTCTACTCCAATATAAAGTTTTACAATCTGCTTATAAGCATTTCATTATGTTCTATTCTATTATGGAATAGAACAATTCATGATTAAAACCCTTTGACTTTATTGAAACACTGCAGTTTCATTAAACTAGTATGCTTCTGCTGAATTTATACAGTTAAAGTACTGCACTTAAAGATAATTTTTATAAAAATTTTATAATTTTTTTTTAAATATTTAAAAAGATAATATATCTCGCTCTTCATCTTGCAACAGGTTCCAAAATGAATGAAACCTTGAGTGAATGTCTAAAAAAAAACTTTCTAGAAAAGACTTTTTTCTGATCTTGCACAAGGTGGTCCTCCAAAAAAGTAGTCAAGATAGCTTGTGTGTGGGGAGAGAGGGGTGAAGAAATCATTTAAACAGGTAAAACAGATAAAAGAAATGAGAAAACATTTAGCAAAGTCACAAGAGCATGAGTCAAGGCAAATCTGAAGCTCAGACAGGAATCACTAGGTTCCTGTAGCGTGCTTGCAGCTGTGTATCTAATATAACAAAAAGAAAAAAGTAAGACCTTATGAAATCTGCAAAGAAAATAATGCAAGTGATTAGCAGAGTCCAGCAGAGTTCTCAGCATTTACGGACACTACAGGGTCTGCAGATCCTGCACCAGTCCCTAGAGAGCATTATCTATCTCCTACCCACTCTCACTTTATTAGAGTCCCTTCTATCCTGAAACAAGAACATGCCTGGTGGCCAGCAGCAGAGTTCAAGAAGCATTTCACGGCTCAGAGTCTGAACTGAGAGTGCACAGTTAGCCTGGTCTCTCACTGGTAATTCTAAGCCTCCACTCTGTTGCATAAATCTTTAAATAGCTTAAACACTCTTTCCATTGATCACTGAGAAGGTATTTAACAAGGTTTGGCTGGGGAAAGATTTCCTAATAACTGATGATATGATGAACACATACCTGCATTACCTGGAGCAGGTTTCTCTCATTACTAGCAGACAGGTTACATCAGCTTCTGTGCCATCTTATTTGTTTTCTTGTTTACAAATAAAGGCAATACAGCCTCCACTTTCTGCTCTCCTTCAGTATTTCTGTTTAGGGTACTAAGTGGTCTGAGCTGCAAGGGAAAAGACTGTGATACAGTGAAATGGAAACAGCAGGCTGTGGGTCTTGGCCAGGTTACAAAGTGATGCCCGTAAGAATCAAAAAGCAGAACAAGGTCTCATGAGATGTGTACAGTGACAGTTTCCTGTTTTTACAGCATTGTATGGATCAGCTGTGGAAGGAATGTGCACAGAACAGTTTGCTGGGGATCCCTCTTGGTTTTTCTCTCTCAGTTCTCACAGGCAATGGGACAAAATCCAGCAGGTGGCTGGGGCTCCATGTGGGTCCAGTGCTTACCATTATCATACCACAGTATAAAACCCCAGGGGGTTCACATCTTGGGCACTACATAGAAATCAAAAGGTATTATAAAGCATAAATAGAAATAATACAGGAAGAGCAACAAAATTGATGAGAGACAGGCAGCAGTTTGCATAGGGAGGTATAGGGCAGCCTAGGATTTTTCAGGTGGTTCTGATTCTGAGGCTTGACCATTTTATTTGATGCTTTCGATTACTTTTGAAGTAATCTCCTCCAAATTTTATTTTTATGCCTTTTAACCTTTATTTCCTAATAAAAAAAAATTAAACTCTTTTTCATCCAATGCTTGCTTAAATTAGAACCCTCATTGCCAAAAAACCTCATGAACATCCAAAGTAAAAATTGGCACAGATGAATGAAGCCCTGCAGTGGAATACAGTTCTGAGGAGACAGACAAGGGCTTTGTACTCATGGAGCTTGTGATGGGATGTGGGGAGTGACTGTGCACTCCTGAGGTAAAGTAAACTGAGCTTACCTCAACACAGAGGGGTCTGGAGGGCAGATTTTAGGCTACATCAGCTGGTTAACATCAGGTACAGGTTAACAAAGGAGCCCAACACAGAGTACAGAAGTGAACTAACAAACAGAACTTAGAGGAGAGCAAAGGGCTTCAGGTGGTTTGAACCCACGTGTTCCTTCTCAGCAGCTGGGAATGTCCAGCTATTCTACTGGGATCCAGCTGCACCTTGCAATTGTGAAGTGTACTTATATTTGATTACAAGCCTGCTGCAGCACAGTACTAAATCAAAATGCCATGTCACGTCAGATAATGTCCAATAAGTAAATCTGATATTAAATATCAAACCCTTCAAGTGTGGAGTATCACAGATAACCTGGTCAGAGAGAAGTGGACTCTTGACATTAATGCAGTCCAATGTGGTCTGATCACTTCATGTAAGTAAAAGCCTTTAAGGACTATTAAACACCATTATTCAGTACAATTGTTCACCTGAGATTCCCTAACCTGCATGTGAGGGGAAATATCATCTTACAACAGTTCTTCTTCCTTAAGCTGCTGGTCAGAAAAAATCCCAAGCTGGCCCATTAGCCTGATCTGGTACCTTGTTCTTTCATGAGATAATTCAGAAGCTCGAAAGTCTGTTTAGTTAGTAGGTTTGTTTATTGGGGGTGCAGAGGCACAGGGAATCACCAGTGAGATCTGGTCATTTATTCTCGATTTTTATCTTCTATATCTAAGTCAGGTTTTGTTATGACACAACGCAACACTTACAGCTCACATCCCACGACTATTCAATATTTTTGTTGTGTTGCAAGAGATCTCTTCAAAGTCTCAGCAGAGCCTAAAGAAAATGTCAGTTATGATCTTCTTAATATGCTCATTTACTCATGTGTTTGTAAAAAAGGCAACAGATCAAGGATGGGAAGTTGTTCTTTTTCCACACAGCCTTTTCTGCTTAGAATTGTCATGTAGTTGTCTCCCAGGTTTTCCCTTACACTAACAGATCAGGTTGAAGTACATATTTGGTAGTCCCCTGGTTCAAACATAGATCTCTGTAAAATGTGGACACAATATCTGTCACTCAGCAGTCCTCTAAATAAGAAAACCCCCCATATTTTTAATAGTCTCTCATTTATTTTATACTCCACTTCTCTTAACAGACTTGAATTTGTCCTATTTGATTTTTTTTTTTTAAAGTGTGAATAGTCCCAGAACCTCTTCAAATTCTCAGTCTTTATTGCCGAAAAAGGGAGGTACTCTTTCAGACCCAAACATCAGTGAGTCATACTCACAGTTCATTTAGCTGCCTATCACTTTCCTTAGCACCCTCGATTTCCTATTTCTACATAATCGACACATTTCTAACTAAAATATCCAAGAAAATTTCCATATGAATTCTCTGCATATAACAGTAGTTCTTCTAATGTGTTAAGATGAATCTCAATTAGGCCTAAATGACAACATCAGCAGTTATCCAGACTGGCTTCACCTCCGGTGCATACACTGACACAAGAATTTCAGCTAAAAGGACTTTATCTGTTACTGTGGCAGAGAAGTTTTGCACTATCACTGCTGAAGACATAAGTAAATGTCAAACACTCTGTGACATTGGGATAACTATATTTCTGACTAAAAATTGAATTTAAAATTATTAAAAAATAACACGAAGATTGAACTAGACAGAAAATAAATGAGGTTCTACCTTGTTTTGTGACAGTTAACAAATCAACTTCAAGTAAATTAGTGTATATGCTTAGAACAGCCCTGTTTGAAAAATAATATTCTGAGCTCATGGGATGTCACGGTTTAGTGAACAAACATAATTTCTGTGTTTTCACAAAAAGGAGGTATGAAACAAAATACTTTCTGCATACATCTATGGACTCACACCTTCAAGTTAAATCCTGCTATAGTCAACAAGCAGAACAGTCGACAAATTCCATTCGCTATTTCTTCTGTTTTTTTTAAAAAAAACAACTCTTGTCACTCTACAATTAATCATGCTAAAATCTTTGATCCCTAGCATTGAACAGACATGAATTTCCTAAATGACTAAAACTTACGGTGAAGTGTTTCCTCTTAGAGCTATATGTAAATGCAATGTTAAATTTTATTTTTGTAATCTCTTTAATCAGAAACAAGGGAATTAGCCAGCTGTTTGGAACTCATGTTAAGATCTAATTAAGCATCTGATTGGATTTCTGCGCATATCAAACAGCAAAGGCCAGTATTTGCACACAAGACCGACTGCTTTCATTAAAATAAAAATCTCACCAAATGACAAACAGAAAGGGTTTACTCCAATGGTTTGTATCAGAGATATCCCTCCACGAGAGAGCACACATCAGAATGGCAAAAGAATTTGCTTTATGTGTCAATCATACCAACAGGATTCCTTACTGAGTGACACCCAGCTTTCCCTTACATCTGTACTCCATGCTGCGGCAATACGCTAAGGAATTGCCTGTCTTGAAGGCTTCACAGAGGAAAAAAAAAAAACAATTCCCACAAATTGTCATTTACTCCAATGTGGAAATAAGCTTTACTGCCACCTGTGCTTGTTTTATTTATATTTATTTATTTGGCGAGGAATGTTTTTTTGGGGGGGTTTAATTGCTAGTGAAAACCTATTTAAAAGTATTACTACTGAGGTTTGTGTATGTATACCACATATAACCAGGACTATTATATCTGTTGGAGTAAAAACCAAGTTTTTTTCCCTTTGCATGGGAAAATGTCCAGAGATCAATATTAAGAAGGATGGAAACGTATACTGCTTTTTAATGCTCAAGATTTAGTACAATAGTGAGCTAAATACCAAACGTAAGGTTTAGTCATAGTTGTAGGATGAAGACTGGCAAAGAAATTATCAGAGAAAACTGCTTCTTTAAGTCATTCCATCTCAAGAGAAGTGGGAGCACCTCCTTGACTACTGCAATCAGCTCTGATTTGGGGCAAAGCATCCTTTTCCCTATGTGCTAACTAGGAACAAAGCAGAGGCAGGAATGATTGCCATTAAGGTAGGGTAGTTAATCTCTTTGTCCCCTCTGTTTCCAAGAAGGGGAGTTAATCACTGTTCCCCTCTTCCCAGGCATTTCCTTATTCTATCACTGTTGAAGGGATGGGGCAGTGGAGTGATGCTGACTCTTCTAGGAAGAAGAGTGTCCCTCTACATGTCCCCCTCCTGAGGACTTCCACAGATGCCACAGAATATTCTGAGTTGGAAGGGACCCACAAGGATTATCAAGTCCAACTCTTACATTAATTGCCCATACAGGGATCAGTCAACCCATGGCCTCGGTGTCCTTGTCACCATGCTCTAACCAACTGAGCTCATCTCAGGGTTACACTTGACTCGAGAGAGGACATGGAAAGCAGCTGACCAGAAAGCAACATCAAATGCCAAAACTGAGAGCCACAGGACAACACAACAAGACACCAAATCAGTGTGCCTGGAGTTGCCCACCCTTGTTCATGCCCCATGTGGAGGTGAGGCTCACAGTTCCAACAAATTGATCTGGTTTTGTAGAAATCCTCAATGTACAATTCATAGTGTGACCCCAAAGGATCCTAATCTGGACAACCAGTGCAGACGGAGGGGGGAAGAAATGAGAATAACTTAGGTAAAGCTATCACACTCACTGAATTTTCCCATTCTTATCTTCTTTGTTAAGCCACACAGAAGGAATGCATTGGTTGTGAGTTACTGTGCAACACAAAACAAGATCTGTATTCGAAAATTCGGAGGGAAGGAACATCACATTGCAACAGACTACACGTACAATTCAGGTGCATTACTTTGCCAGCTTTTGATGATGACAGTTGAGAAAAAAAACAAAACAAACTTGTCTATGGCTGTCTCGATACCTTTCTGCAAATTAACAAATACAAAATTTACAAAAGAGTTGAAAAATCACAAGTGTTTAGAGACGTATTTGAACATGACTTTGAATGAGAGAGAATTTTGACGCTGGTTATTCTATGCAGAGCTGTCTCATTCAGTTTAGAAGAATGAGTTTTTGTAAGTTAATTTTCAGTTAAGAGATTTTTTAGGAACTGTTGGGTTGAAAGTTTTCAGGTTTTAAGATAAAGCTCAGTTTAAAAATTCAAGGGATTGTACAAAGTTTTCCGTGGTCCTCATGAGAAAAAAACTGTTCAGTTTATAATAGAAACTGGGAATTACGTTAAATTAAATTCTATCTAGTCTAGCAAGGTATGAGCAAGGTATCTACTCTAGAAACATATTATTATTGGCATATAATCACAAACTTGATGAGATTCAACTTAAAATTTTTGAGCAACGAGTATTGTTTATACCAAACCTACAGCCACTAGAAAGTGCCATGGATGAAAGAAAGAGCTGAGCTTGTTCCACAAAACAAGCCAAACCACATGAAAGCTCCAACAAAGAACACTTTGTCCAACCACACTGAGTGCTCTTCACCACAAAGCACCAACAGAAAACAATATTTCCTAAGTTAAAAAAAAAAAAACATCTGGGGTAGAATAATACTGGGGCTTATAACAAAGCTTCCCAAGAAAACACCTAGAAAACACTCCTCTAGAGTGAGTAAATGATACTGGAATTGGATTTATGTATAGAAACTATATAGAGTTTATATATATATAGTTTCTTAGGTATAGAAACTATATAACTCTATTTGCTTTATCAGTCTATGTGTGTTTTGTAAGTAATAGAATAATCCTTTTTATCTCTTTATCCTGTTCTCTCCGTTAAAGTTTCCTTTTTTTCCCAGCATCACAGATTTCTTTCTACTTAAGGGTTTTGAACCCAGACTTCTAGATGACAGCAGACTAATAATCTTCTTCATGGCAAAATGAATCCCAAACCAGTTCTAATTCTTAATTATGAATTACGGTTCCTAAACTAATGTCACTTTGGACTTTTTCCTGTCTCTTTCCTTCTTCTGTAGAATAGACATTAGATAAATTCTCTCACCCAAAACAACCTGCACACAAAATTAAGGTTACGCTCTCACAGCTATCCTGTAGCACTGGATAGTGAATGCAGGTCTGTAAGTAAAACACACTGTGTAGATAAGATTTGCTTCCTCAAACTCTCCTTCTCTTTAAATATTGTTCTAAAACATCAATTGCCATCCTAGGATAGACCCTACTCAGTCCATTTGGAGAAGCAGTTCTTCAAAAAGTAATGGCTTTTTCACATCGTAACTTTGACTAAAACACTTGTTAAGGCCATATCTGTATGAAGAGTTTGTTTTGTTTTTTTTTTTTTAAAAAGTCACACACAGAGCTCTCCATGCCATTAATTTCATGAAATTGGATTAAATTGAGAGAGCCAGTTATTCTGCATGCGTTTGTTAGTTTTTTCCTGAGATTTAGTCAGGGCTGCATCAGCCTAGATCTCTATAATCTTTTGGTCTGAGACTGATTCCACTGTTCACTGTCACTCCTCAGGTGCTTTGTGAAACACTAACACCTGGATCTCTTGTGATAGAACAAGGTCCAGCCAAGAACTATCTCAGAGAACAGCAAGAAGAAAACTGGCCCATTTTTAGGAAGTTATGAGGTTCACAGCATTTCATTTTATCTTTAAATCCTCAGGTTCTGGAGTCACATGATTCTGTCAAACTCTCAATCTTTATTTATCAATTTGTCTGAAGGGGGTGATAAAAAAAAATTGAAGCTCAAATACAAAGAATTTAAATAATTGAAAAGGAAAATAAATGGCATTTTTTATCAGCCTGTCTCATGACTTTTTAAAGCTTTACATAGACAGTGCTGGATGTGAGTGATACTTTGAGCTTTAACTATTTATATTAATAATAAATGTTACAGTTTCCAAGTGAAGAGGGAATAAAAGAACCAAATATCAATTCTGATGCAACCACACTTCTGATTAGACAGGGAACCCTCACATATCCCATAGCGACTGTAACAATGATTCTATAAACCAGTTGTGAAGCAGCACTGGCTGAACATCACACTAAAAGTTGTATAAACCCAAGTGCTCAGAAAAAGGGCCTTGTAGAGAGAAATTGGACAAGACAACATTTGCCTGGAAACTGGTATTTTAAGTCTACAGCTGGACTCAATGATCTTAAAGTTCTTTTCCAACCTAAATGTTTCCATAATTTTAAGTATTACTGAAGCAGAAGGTCTACACACATTTATTGAGTTCTCAGTGCCTTATCCCTCATTTATATCAATGTTTGTCCCTAAACAGTTTTCTCAAGCCAAAACAAAAAAGGGCCTCTCTCTTCCTTAGAATACCTTAAAACTCAGATTAAGCATTTGTCCCCAGATGACTATATTAGCCAGTATATCCGAAATCAATTGCTCTTTCTATAGTGCTATTGGCTGGAAACTAAACTGTCTTAATAGTCACAGGTATTAAAAGTAAGTTTTAAATTTAATTTAATCTTGAATGGAGTTAATTTTAGTTGTAAGTGTAGGAGACCACATGTCCCTATGCAGTGGCATCACAGGCATTTCAGTCACACTTCACCTTGGAGGCTCAAGTACTTGTTGCCTTGGCAACAACATGCTTAATGTGCTTCATTTTGCCTCTTCTCCTTTTGTGAGTATGAACTTAAAAAATGGAGGAGAAAGTAACATATCACACCTTTTTCTAGCCAAAATCCTATGAAAGTAAATGTTAATAATGATATCATCATAGGAGTGTTCACTTCACAGACAAACTGTGAAAAACAATATATGTTATAGAAAAAAAGACAAGCTATTCTCTCAGAATTGAGTTCAGATATTCAGGTTTTTAGCTTATTGTCAGCACCAGATGCTGTTTCCTTTAGAGGATAAGAAGGAAAAATATCTTTCTCCCTTTGTTGAAGAAAGAAATACTATCAGCCTGATAATATTTATATATCTATGTACATACATGTATGTTGTATTTTAATAAATGTTAAAATAATTTATTAAAATTAGTTCTTCGTATTTTTATGATTGTGTCAGTAACAACCTTCAGAATGGTGCAGCATCTTTGCTGCTCTGAAAACAACTTTTAGTGATGAATAGGGCTAAAAGCACTGTATATTTGCACAAACAGATATATATACACCTGCCCATTGCTCACACACAGTCCTACACCTACCTATGTAACACCTGTGCTCACAGCTGCAACTGAAGACAATGAGATCAGAGCTCTTAATACTTCAAAAGATACAAAAATTAGGTCCAAGGGATCCCTAGTGGGAGACACAAAGTAGGTACTTCTGATCTAATCCCCTCTGCATTTCAGTTCCTCGTTTACAAATCAGGATAATACATCTCTTTTACCTAGTTAGAGTCATGTGAACGTAAGTTCAAGGGTATTTCTAAATCACTCAGCTACTTTTGGAATGAGCAAACTGGGAAAGACCAGTATAAAATTAATTGCTGCCTTCAAAGCTAAGCAGTAAATTCAGCTTTTATCCAAAAACTCATGAATATTGAGTACTACCAGTTGTTTTAATTGCCCTTCAATTTGCCACATTTCTATCCTTTAGAACACCTACTGGTATCTCACAAAGAGTAGCTGATGACACAGCTTGGTGCAGAGATTTTATGAGTGTGCAGTTGGGATTGTCACTCATGGGTAGCTCTGTCAAAAATTAATTGTATAGATGAGCCTGAACAAATGCAAACAAAGTGTTTCTGTGGCATTGCTATGTGTTTTCTGTGTAATGAACAGAGCAATAAAACTATTTGACAAGCACCTGAGAGGTTTTAGTAATTTTTAATTTTAACTGTTACATTCGTCTTGCTATATGCAATATAATTTAGTTCTGCAATACAATTTGGTTCTGTAATACTTACACAATGTTTACTTGAGTCACCTGACTTGGCCTAGCTGGAAGAAAAGGATCTAAATGATAAGGGTTTTTTACTCTATTTAAAATGTAAAAGAGATAATGTCATGACCTTATTTTAAAATAAAACTAATGTTTTATTTGGAGACTTTTCCAGGCTGCAGCATTTCCCAGGTACCACTACAGAGAATGCTCTGTTAGAAACTGAGACCCTTTTTAACACTCAAAACATCATCCCATTCACATAATCTTTATTAAAAATAATGATAAATTAATATTTCCCCTGTATCAAGACATGTTCTTCTCTATTTCTGTTTCTTTGGTTTTATCCTTCAGTTACAGAAGCAATATTAAGTTCAACACAAACTTAACAAAGCCATAGCTGTGTCTAATGCTCCTGCCTGTTTTCTTTTGGGGATGACACCTCTGTTCCTCTTTTTAAAAGTTCTTAGACCTTTTCCAAAACCTAAGACTTCGCCACCACGCTGCCTCTCCCCCTCACGTGCACAGGCATACACATGTGCACACACAGCGGCAGAAATCTTCTCGCAGCAAGCAAAAGGACTAACTTTTTTAAAAAGAAACGCCATATTTTAGCTATGCAGAGTTATACATATATATTTTTTTTTCAATCAACTGGACCCAAATCAAAGTTCATATAATACTACCCCACCCACCCCCCAGCCGTTAACCAGGCGGTGCTGATCCTTAACTGTGAGGTTGGCCAACCATTCACGTCCTCGCCATAAAGCAGTGGGAACTGACACAAAAGGAAGTTTTAAGGTTTTATACACTGTACACAATTTGTTGGTAATTTCTGCCCACGTAGCCAACAAGAACAGCTTTCTTCCATCAGCAAATTATCTAGCAGTAAACTGGACATATAGTGGCTTTAATGTTGACTTATGAGGACTGACAGTTAAATATCCTGTTATTCAGGGTTGACCATATACCCTTACGTGCATTAAATAAAACAAAGATAGAAGATACAGAACAGCACATTTTCCAGAAAGCATCACACTAAAACATTTCATCTCCACTATTAAAGACATGATACAAGTGTCATAAAAAAGTTGCTCATACGTTTAAGCTGTCACTAAATTGATTAATGATTAAGAGGAGGTGAACAGTTCAGCAGAGTTAAGTCTGAATCTAATACATACCAAGGCACCAGCATTTGCTGAACAAAAACGATCTTGTTTTTATTAGCTAGGTTCAGATTTGATGGGATGAACCATTCACCCAGACACAGTCATAATTCATGAGAACTATAAGCAACAACAAAACGTCTCTTCTACTTTGGCATTTCATATAGAAATGGACAAACACAACATGGGGCAAATCCCAATCTTTGTATTTAGAATTAAAATGCTTGAAAATAGAATACTAAAAGTATTATTAAATGAATATACTCTCATCTGAGTAGAAGTACTGTACAGCATTGTGATAGGCAAGTTTTCCCATTAAATCATCCTGGAAAAAGAACTAATTCAAATGAGAAGCTTTTCTGAAGATAACTAGTGAAACAGGGAATACTCAAAGCTACAAGAATTCTAACCACACATCTCTATGCTTAAATTTCATAATACCCTTAGGTTTCTTTACCCATGAAGTACTGGCCCTTCAGTTTCCCTCCTTGCATATTTTTGGGTGTAAAGAAACACGTAGCCTAAGGAGGGAATTTGCCCACTTTTCTCATCTCTCTCTCTCTAACTGGAGCACATTAAAAATGCAGAATCTAACAAATGAATGTTTAAAGGGCATTGAAAGGACAATTTAGAACAATATTTGCAGTACCTAGAAAGATGTTTTTAATCACTCATCATTAACCATAGTTATCACATTAATCTGTAAGAGTGTGAACCGGCAAGGATATGGAGCACGGCCAAGTATACTGGTAGAGGAATAAAAGGGCTAATGAAAATTTAGAAGGAATAAGTCAGACAGAAAATAACAGAACGATATTATATGATCAAAAGCAACAGAGGTAAAGTCTGACAACTAAGTTGTATAAAAATATTCTCGATTCCTGAAAATGTTCTATGCAAAAAGTATGAAATAATGGAAATATATTTCAAGGTATACTATTATTGTTGTTAATAAATTTTCGGTTTCTGATTCTACGTGTACCACAAATTTGACATTATTAATAATTTGCAATAATTAATAATTAAAATAGTTAATAATTAATTAGCTTATTGGGAAAAGATCAGTGCCTATTATGATGCATTTGAAGCAGCAGTAATTGTCAGGATGTTCTTGTCTACTAAGACTGGTAAAGTGTATTCATTCTTTATGTGATTATAATTATTTGTTTAAGGGCAGGCATTGTAGGCATTAATGAGAATCATTATGATAGATACTATACAAGCACACATGAATCTGATGTGATCCTTGCCTGAAAGCTTTGACATTCCAACTGAAAAGAGTAACAGAAGGATTATAAACCAAACACATGAAAAATTAAGACTGAGAGTCGAATAACAAATCTTTGCGCTTGCAAAAACAAACCATATGCATAAACAGTATATTTTGTTTTCAAAGGCCAGCTTCTATCTGATCTGCTTTTCACTGGTTTCTCTCTAATAACACTGCTTAAATAGATTCTGATGTAAACTAATGTTCACAGTAAAAACTGAACGGACCCTATCTGCAGTTAATTTGGAAACTTTCTGAACAGCAACTTTCAGTAGACTTTCCTTTGGAAGGGAGTGGATGCACTGCAGTTACAATGCAAAACACTGCCAAAAGTGACTCTCTGGTCATTATAGCTAAGCCTTATACAAATAAAATGTACTTAACAGTTGAGAATCAGATCAGTCTATTAACCAGGACACACATAGAGATGTGTATCCTGTGATATTTAAGGACATTAAATAAATTCCAATAACCAAGTTAAATTAACATGCAGAAATTATGCATGAATATCTGAAAGTACTTTAAACATGATTAATGAAGCCTGGATGATAATTACATTAGGAAACCAGTAGCATTAAACAAAGATAATTCTGTGTAAAAGAACAAAATTCATCAAAAATTTTAACAAATGGACGAAAGATTAAAGATAAAAATCCAACTCAATTACAGTCTATGGCCCCAATCCAGCAAACCACTTAGAGCTTAAGTTTAGTTTTATCAAAGTTAACAGACCTCATCAGTCTAAAGATAAGCATCTGCCTCAGGCACTTTCTAAACTAGGGCCTGTGGATTCTACCAAAACACATTTACCTCGCAATAGTGACATATTTTACTATTAATTAAAGTGCTATCTGTTAAAACAAAGTGTACTCTAAAAGGTTTTAGTGAAATGCAAATGATAATGTTTCTATCCCTGCTATGTGCAGTGTCATCTAGAAAATTTTCCAGGAAGCTAAATAAGAGATCTCTGATCTCCAATCACAGAGAGAAAATGCATTTTGCAAACTTTTTTTTCGTTTCATTTTCATAATTTGTGCCTCTTAGAAGCATAATAACTATTGAGAAAACAATTTCCACGATGGCTGAATCAAATGTAAAGCATAGCCACCCTGCCAGCACTTAACATTTGCTTCAGCTTTTTAGAACGAAAGAAATCTCCTAAACGAAAACCAAAGGCTTTTGGGATAGCAATAAGACCACTAGCATTGGCTCTGGGTATCACTAGAGAGCTCTGCTGAAAATTAGGGAGTAAATCTTATTGGTAATGACATTTTACATTGAAGATACAGCTTAGGGAACAAATACTGCCTCCTTTGGGAGTAAGGCCCATCTGCATGGGTTCCCTATGGGCTCACAAGTCCTGCCAGCAAATCTGCTCCAGCATGGGCTACTCTCTCCTGCCAGGAGGTAGATCCAGTGCAGGCTTCCCATGGGGTCACAGCCTCCTTTGGGCACTGATCTGCTCCACCATGGACCTCCACGGGCTGCAGGGGCACATCCTGCCTCACGATGGTCTCCACCGTGGGCTGCAGGGGAATCTCTGCTCCTGGAGCCCCTTCTCCCCCTCCTTCTTCACTGACCTTTGGAGCTCTTCCTCTCACATATCCTCAGTCCTCTCTCCCACTACAGTTTCTATTGCACAGTTTTATCCCCCCTTCCCAGATACGTTATTCCAGAGGCACCACCAGCCTCACTGATGGGCTCGGCCTCGGCCAGCAGAGGATCCCTCTTGGAGCAGGCTGCCTTTGGCTCTGTTGAACATGGGGGGAGCTTCTGACAGCTTCTCACAGGGCTACACTTGAAGGTTCCCCATCCCCAAAACCTTGCCACACAAACTCAATACAGTATTTTCATCACTTGGTTGCTTACAGCGATTCGTTTTCGGGATGCAATGGAGATTCTTCTGCCTTGTGTAGTATCATGCACAGTTTTTACACAGCCATAATTTGAAAAGATATAGAAATATTTCATTTCATTAAAAGTGTTTGAACAATAAGACGTGCTCACAGAAAATATGCAAAATGTTACAGACCATCCATATGGAAGAAAACTGTTCACGTGACTTAAGATAATTTGTTGGACCCAGTTCAAATAGCTAACCATTAAATTTTTTAAAGACGAATAAGTATCCTATTCAAATTTATTCCACTTCTCAGTTAATTTTTTTTATAATTCACAGTTTGTATGCATATTAATTTAGTTTCCTTGTAAGAAAACCTGATGGGTAGGACCCAGGCAATGTGTTCACTGAAACTTGGATGTAAAAGTACTCTCAGTTGGTGGCCAAGACAGAAAATAACACTGTGATGATACAATTCTAGGGGATGTACAGAATCAGAAACTGACAATCCTGCCTCACAAAAAAACCCTGCTTCATAAAATGGAATTCTGTTTGAGATTTCTGGCTGTGAAAGCACTGTTTGTCAGTACACTGACAATATTCAGTGGATTACTTTTGAAAGCATTTGGGTTAGGGTGGGATTGGCACTATGTCACTCTTCAACTAATGCATATTTTTGCAACTCTGAAAAATATTCTCTCTAAAGCAAGGTCAAGGAAAAAAATAGTGAACTAACCACAAAAAAAAGTACATATCTATTATCCTCGATTTTAGTAATTCTAACAATGGTATTAATGCATAATATATACTTTGTTGAAGTTTTTTTCCTTTTTAAGAACCAGAACACTTTAGGCGTTTCATAGAATCAGCCGGGTTGGAAAGGACCTCTGAGATCATCAAATCCAACCCTTGATCCAACACCACCGCGGTTACCAGACTATGGCACTGATGCCACATCCAGTCTCATCTTAAAAACCTACAGGGACAGAGAATCCACCACCTCCCTGGGCAGCCCATTCCAGTGGCTGATTACTCTCTCTGTAAAGAATTTCTTTCTAATATCTAACCTAAACCTCCCGTGGCACAGCTTAAGGCCGAGCCCTCTTGTCCTACTGCTGATTGCCTGGGAGAAGAGACCAACCCCCACCTGGCTACACCCTCCTGTCAGGGAGTTGTAGAGAGTGATGAGGTCTCCCCTGAGCCTTCTCTTCTCCAGGCTGAACAACCCCAGCTCCCTCAGCCTCTCCTTATAGGAGGTCAGTAAGTTATTATTCATAGAACATCTACAAAGACTGCAATATTTGTTTCAACAACTGTACTGGCTCTGGCTGAGCTGCAGTTCATTTCCCCACAGTAGCCCTCACAGTGCTGTGCTTTGCACTGGCAGCGAGAAGGGTGTTGATAACACACCAGTGTTTCAGCTACTGCTGAGCAACAGCACTGTCACATTCCTTCCTCAGTCAAGGGCAAGATCCTGGGAGGGGACACAAGTCAGGCAGCTGACCCAAACTGACCAAGGGGATATTCCAGACCATATGATGTCAGCTCAGATAGAAAAGCTGGGGCAAGGAGCAGGAAGGGGGGCATTCAATGTCTCCAGTGCCTGCCTGCTGAGGTACCATCACGTGTGCTGAAGCCCTGCTGCTCGGGAGTGGCCGACCATCACTTCTCATGTGAAGTAGAGAACAAACCCTGCTGTCTTTGCCTTCGCTTTTGCGCACACAAACTTCTGCTTTGCTTTTCGCTGTAAATAAACTGCCTTATCCCAACCCACAACTTTTTTTTCCACCTTAACTCTCTCCCCTGTCCAGCTGGGAAGGGGACTACAGAGCGGCTGGGTGGCCAGCCAAAGTCAACCCACCACAACAATGAGGAATGTTTTATAAATAGAGTAAATATTACTTTCAAACAAAATCCACAAGTCACTTCACCTCAAAGCTACCCCCGCTGGATTTTAATTTTTTTTTTTTAGCCTGTTTAGTTATAACTGACGAAAAACATATGTTTTCAAATAAACACATGAAAACATGGCTTTTTAAAGGGTTTCTGCCCTCCCTATCCTAAGTCGGAGACTGTTAGTTCAGCAGGTGTGAAATTCCAGCTTAAGTACAAGCTACTCTAATTTCACAGTTGAATCACAGAGTTGCCACAGAGTCCCCATTGAGCAAATTCCACATTTGCATGAATTCAAGGTCATTACTGAAGGTGATTGAAATGAGACTCGACATCGCCATTTATTTATTGTCAGAGAATGGGTCTGAAATTTGCACTGGCTCTAATCACTCTGATTCCACGTCTGAGTCAAGGTTATTGCAGTCTTGTCTTGCCTTGTCAAAGAAGAATTTCCACTTCTAAAACACTAGCTTTCAATAATTCCCGTCCTTGATCATATTTCAAGTTTAATAATTCAGACACAGATACTGCACAATCTGCTTGTACATCGCTTCATCAATTCATATTATTACCTCACATTGGATTAAAACAGCATTTTTTCTTCCCTCGACCATATTCTTGAGCACTTCAGTGATGCACCTCAACATCTTAAATAACACAGAATACAGTTTAAAATACATACATATCTGTGTCTGTGTTTAACAACACAAACCTTTCTTTGTTTACATATATTTACAAATATATGCACATGGTATATATAATATGTATTCGTAAAAATATAAACATGCATATATAGAAGCTCATATAACAGGACAGAATTTAGACTGTATATCCAGGTAGAAACTATGTGTGATGACTAACAGAAATTTGAATCATGTTTACAGCACTCTGCAATGAGAATGAAAATCACCCACATATTGAAGAGTTCTGAAAATCCTACCAATAATTTATAATGAAAAATAATTCTGCTTGATAACTGGTTTTGAAAGTGAAGTCTTGAACTTCTGAAAAAAAAAAGTTATTGGGAAAAACCCAGTATAACTAGTCTCTGATTAGTCTCAAAATAAGAAAATTTCACAGGTCTACGAGCAGTTCACATGAATGGGACTGTTTTTACCCCCATTTCATGGAAAAATTTATGCACAGCAAAATTACAACACTTATCCAAAAAGACACATTGATCCAGAAGTGTTGAGAAGCAACCACAGACTGCACAATTTCTTACTCTAAAAATTGTGTGATTATACCTCTGTACTCATTTCAGAGCTTGATCAAGTCCCAGGAGTCATTAATTTCATTTCTTTAGTGTCATAATGTAGTTCCTTGAAATCTACAGGTTTGTTGGTTTGCTTTAATCACATATTTTTTTCCAGGCTTTGAACATGAATTTGGAACCTGCTTAATTTATTCTATGATCATATCTAGCTATTATGAAATAAATTTATTATGTCAGACTAATTCATGAAGTCAGCCCACCCTATTTTTAAAGGTCCAGCTATATTTTCTTGCATTAACTTCCATGGCTAGATAATCTAGACTAGAGAGGCAAGTGCTAACAATTGATTTCCTTTCACTCATTAAAAAGCTTTCTGTTAAGCTGAAAAATAAGCAGTGAATTGATAAGTGTGAAATCAATTCCTTTTTACTCTTTGCAGGCCAAAGATAAATACTTGTAATAGACTTGAAAGTTACAGCATATGGGCAACTTTTGATCTTTGTACTCTCTGTACTGCACTATATGTCAAAGTTATCAATCTGATTTTGTCTAATGCACAGATCCATTCCTCTTCCCTAAGAAAATTAAGTTTAAATGTCACTATAAGGAGGTATAATGAAGAACATCAATAAAGAGTTCATTTGGTCACCACATGTATATAAACTGGTTTTCCACTGGGCATTCTGCTGAGCTTAAGACAGTGTATTCTTCTTGTTACATGTTTGAGATCTTTTCTAGGTATACAAAAACAGATAATGACTGTAGTATCCAACTTTTCCAGCTACTACTACGTTTATTCTCACATATACTTATCATTCAGGAAGATCACTATGCAATCTTACAGAAGAACTGAAAATAACATAGGAGTATTAAATGAACATAATTTAGCTGAATAAGCAGTCTACACAAAGGCTAAGGAAAGAAGACTCAGCACTGAGTGCTTTTCCCATGAGAATTTACTGATACTTCCTCTGGGAACCATTATCTAAGCATCAAGGAAGTGTTCAGTATTACTTGCCAGTAATATAGAAAACATTCCTCAAATATAACACACAGTCTTAAAACTTTTCTTCTAAATAAATATTTTTATTGCTGTTTAATTATTCATTCCACTCCTGAAAAAAAATCAAAATGATGACTTAATAAAATAAATTTAGATACAGACCTTTTGGTTTTTGTCCATGCAAAAGGAAAGATCTGATTTCTCAGCCTTGTGCCCACTATTCTAACAAAACCTATTTCTTCTGATTATAGGGCTGCAGAAACAAATCTTAATGCAGAAAGGGAGTTCTGACTACTAAGGCCAGAAACATCCTAAATATCCTCTGGTCCTCTTCCAGCTCTCCTTCAGTAAACCCACTTCAACAGAAGAGTTCAGAAATTTTAAAACTGATACTCTTTACTTTAGAGCCTCTAGGAAAACCTTTACCAGCTGCACCACCATATGTTAACATAACATATCATATCGATAGCCCTGATATGCTAATACTACAATATTATAAAATATAAATATTATACAATATTCAATTAATTGTTAATATTATTAATAAAGCCATTTTAAAAAATAATTCAATCTCATTTAAATTGATATAAAAATCTTAAATACAACAAAATGAAATAAAACTGTAAAGTAATTGGCATTGTTAATATTAGGATGAATCATACTGAAACTGTATAAATATATTTGAAACGCAAAATGTGTATTCGAAACTTTTTTAAATCAAAAAACTACTCAGTTATTTCTTTTCTTTTTAGCAATGCCAAAAGAAAAAGAAATAATATCTTTGTAATTAAACATTGGCTGATGGTTTTGCTGCCTTTAGGTATCATGGGACTAATTTTCTCTATAAGGCAGTGGAAGCTTCTCTGGTGCAATGTTGCCTTTCCCTGGTTGTCACATTGCTTGTAGCATGGCAGACGACAGAGTCACAAAACTCTTATCACATCCTGCCTTTGATAAGAAATCTAAGATGGTAGAAAATAGCATTTTGCACCTTTGGAGACCAGCAAACATGTGAGTGGTTCACCACTTGCTGTGGTAATGACTGTGATCAGCAAACACTGCCAGAAATCCAGGGGCACCTTCACACGAGAGCACAGAGCTGGTGCTCCTGCCTGCTGTGAGCTTTGAGAGATTACTCAGCAAATGTTCACACAGATCTCTAAGAGGTACTATCTAGTTTCTTGATGAACTTTAAATATTTCTGAGGTTCATATTTCTTCTTTAAAGAAACAGATAGTTATAAAAAAACCAGCATTTACAAAATCTCTCAAGGATTTGTGATTCTTGTGTGCCTACGACAGATAGTGAATAAAACATAGCACTGAGGTCCTTCAACGTGGTGCAGCCCTTGCTGGTGCTACCGAACTGTTTCACTCCCCAAAGGATGGAGCACTGCACGGACTGTTCTCTGGACAAAGTTAATGGGTCAGCCATGCCTCTCTTTCAGGATATCCTGAAAGGATAGCTTGTAAAACCCTAAACTGGGCTTTGACTGTCAGAACCTCAGAGCATTCTCCCATTCTAATTGATTTCTAAATGATTTCTAAATGTTCTAAATGATTTCTCAGGGTAGCAGTCTCCTATCAGTCCTCAATATCACTCTCAAAACCATTATGCAGCCAGTATATGCTAATAATATGCTAGGAGTTGTGGGGAGTGTCTGTAATTCTACTTTAAAATAATAAGGCTCTTAAATTTCTATTTTAAAGGATGCTCACCATTGCAAAAGGTCTAACCACTCAACGGGTTGCAATAACTTCAGAAGACTCTGGATTACAACCACCACAGAATTATCAGGTTATAGTAACATCTGATAGCAGTGTAGCTAATAACAATGTAATATGATATTTTTTAAGTTCTTTCCTACAATATAAAACCTAAAAAAAAAAGTAAAATGAAGAACTAATTAAAACACAAGCCGTGAAAAGTCCTAAAATGCACTGATGTTTTAAATTTGCCTTTGGTAAAATACCATCTGAGAACTTGCTTCTGAATGATATGTGATATTCTGAGTGACATTATATCCCTTTTCAAAAGGACATAAAATTGTAGGTCACAAACACTGTTCTTCATTCTAAAATACACTGCAGATAATAATAAACTAATTCTTGAAGTCCTGACAACTTATTTTCTGAGTCTAAAATTGATTTGTGTTCCTTGCCCATTGATTTTATGACAGAAAGGTGAGAAATGTATCTGAGATGCATTGATATTTAATGAGTAGAAGGAAAATACATCTTTTGAATACAAACCTCAGTTCTATCCTGTCTACCTGTTGCTCTGAGGGGTTTTTTGTTAGCCTGCTTTTGTAGAAGGAACAATTTCAACTTGAGTTCTAGGTTATGTATATGAAAGTTTAAAGTGCAACATATGGAAGTCTATCAAGGAAACACTTCTTAGGAAAGATACACAAAAATAAATTCAAGCTGTCTCAGGAAGCCAGCAAGAAAATGGTGCCTTTATAACTGTATTTACAGAATTCTGCCCTGTTTATAGCCTCATTTTCTTACAGACATATAAAGCCAAAATCTACTTACTTACCTTTTCTCCTTTGCCTTGAAGAAGATGCTACCCAGACTGTCACCAAGAAGCCATTTCAATGTAATGTAGAGTAACCACAGTCCAAGAGAAGCACAGTGCTTATGGTATCTCACTACCAGTTGATGAATTTATCTTCACAACATACCTGTCAGAAAACACTGTACAGCCCTACATTTCTGATATGAAAGTCAGTCAAAGGTACATCCGAATAAAAATCGCAGGGACCTACACTAAGTAGAACTGAGGTGACTGAACTTTGTTGTTCTTTTCTTCCAAGAGGGGAAGAAATGAAACTCTTTATATTTTTGGTTCTGAAGTTGCCTCAGACTCTGGAACCACGCTTCCAGAAACGCCCTGGACAGCGTCCAGTCAGCAAGCCCGGGAAGTGCAGTTCGATTCCCAATGACTGCTCAGTCAGGATCAAGACAACACAGGTTTGTGTCACAACAGAGTGTTGGCTATTCAGAGACCAGCATGCCTCCAACCTCTGTGAGAACCTCTTCTGCAAGCCCTGTGGCCTCTGGCTCAAGAATCTCACCCAGGCGGGAACGACCCGTGAGAACCACCATTGATTGCGACTGCAGCGCACCCAGAGAGGGCTCAGTGCACAAATACCTTTCCAGAACAGAGTAATATTGGAAGATGTACATTAATATCTTCACTAAAAGAATGAATGAGCTACAAGAGACAATACACAGCATTATACAACATTGTTTACAGGACTCGTCTTCCTGACCAACTGTAGTGAGGGGGCTCATGCTGCTTCTGGACCATCCTATGAAGCTGAGCAAAAATGGCCTAGTCCTGCATGACTAGAATGAACACCTTGGGTGGGAAAAAGGGCCCTTACTATGTATCTTTCAGTTGTCAGAAACTCTCTGTGGGAGTTACAAGAGCTACCAATTCACGTTATTGCTCATATTTTCCTGTTTGTCTTAGTATGCACAATATAGAGAAAACAAACAAACAAAAAAATATTTCTGTTATCCTGTGATCTCCTGAATAACTTTTTGGTTCACCTGCTTCCAACCTCACTACTGTGTTCCCATAAAGATGACACTGCACTCTAACACATACATTTATTTGTCAAATGGTTGCATACACTGTAAAACTACTAAGGAACAGACTAGCTGTACCTTAAAAGCATGTTGCTTGTCAGTCAAAGAGTGCATTATTGAGCAAAGATACAGTGCTCCTTCCTTAATATGCTTCACCTATATCCAGCAATTACCAGGCCATGGGCTTTCAGAGCTAAAAGTATGGAAAAGCACCTTTTTTTTCTCCATTAGTTTTTCTAGTCAATTTTTGATGTGGCATCTTGTTGTAAGGAGTCTCCCAGGCTGACCAAATGCTACATAAAGGAAGAACATGGTGATTTTTTTTTTGTTTGTTTTGGTTTTGGTTTTGTGGGTTTTTTTAAATCAGTAAGTCTTGCTTAAAACAAATTAAGTCCAATTAAAACCAAGAGAAACAAACATTTAGTTTAAGAAACAAGTTGGATGTTTTTTGGTCGTTTTATTTTTACGTTTTGGACCGGGAGACATAAAAGTGTGAAAAAAACCACACTGGCTTTATAACTCTGCTCTTAGCAGTCTGTACTAGCTCAGAGGACTTTTTAAACTATTAAGTTTCAAACTGCAGATCTAAGGGTTCCATATTAGCAATCACAGAAGGCAGTGGTTGATTCCCAGGTTGAAAAGCAGGTATTGTCGTGTTTGTCGCTTGTGGTTCGTTTCTGCTTCAACTGAAGTTAGAAGTGAAAAATCCATTGACTTCAGTTGAACTGAATCAAATGCAAGTGCATGTGTTAATATAAATGCAAAACAGAACTACTGTGGGAATGGGTTGCATGAACACAAGGAAGGGAAAACTCAAAGAAATCTGTACAGTGAGCTCTGGAAAGGTTAAACTCTTCTAACTTCATGATGCAAGTCTGAGCGCTCTGAAATACTCAGGAAGGCTGTGCTTCTGAAGAGCTCCAAAATTATTTTGGTGCCTTAGTTATGATAAGAGCTAACATTTAAGCGTGGATTTTCTAATAATTGTTTTACGATTTTTTTCTCTTTCTAAGCATTCAATTAGAGATAAAAAGTAGAGAAATTTAGGTAACCAGTTATGTATATATATATATATAAGCAGCAAAAGTAGACTCAGCAATCTGCATAACTGCTGTTTTAGAAAAATCACTGTAATACATACTCTAAGAGAAATTTTATTTATTTTAGTTCCTGGCATCAGAAAAACAAAAATCATTATTATCAGTAAAAAACCTGTCACTTTTTAAAGTCTAAGCCCAGAACTTTACATTTAGCTGTGCAGTGGGTGGAAGAAATAGCTGTAGCATAAACAAATAGAGAGGTTGTTTTATACAGGTCTCAACTAAAATCCTATCTTATATATCAACAGCTCACCAAGGTCTCTCTAGGTCCTGCCCCAACACCAGTCAATGCCCATCAGAGTGCATCACTGGGCAAATGTGTAATGCTCCTTCCTTAACATGCTTTCCCTGTATCCAATTATCAGGTCATGGAGTTTCACTGCTAAAAGCAGCATTTGCTATGGAAGAGCACTTTTTCTTCCATTACTTTTTTTAGTCAACTTTTGACATGGCATCTGGTGGCAAGGAGTCCTCCAGGCTGACTAAATGTTACATCAAGGAAGAACAAGGTGAGATCAGGGTTTTTTTGTTGGTTTTTTTTCCACAATTTTTTTCTCCTGCAAATATTACTGAATGTTTCCAGCTCTTGCATCTGAGATGCTAGTGGAAAACCATTTCAAGCTCAGTTTCTCTATTGCAATCATATTTTCTAAATCTACACCCTTTCTACTTTTAACCATCTCTCTGAAGGGCTGAACAGTCCTAAGCTGACAAATCAGTCTTTGTATTCCGTCATACCCCCTGTTTTTCTCCATTTTCCAGCTCCACTACATCCTTTAGAGATGGCAGGACTAAAACTAACTTCAGACAGTATTCGAAATGTTAGTTCACTTTTATATATGCAAATCAATGTTACTTACCTTATGCCAGATTCCTTTCCTAATAACACCTATCATTTGACTTCCTTTTTTTTTTTTTCTGACTGTTATTGAGCACTGAGCTGACACGTTCATAGAACTATCAATCATAACTCCAAAATCTCATTTGCTCGCTTCCGCGAGATAAGAGCTAAGAATCCATCATTACATATGTAAAATTGTAATTGTTTATTTCCCCTGTGCATCACTTCATATTTATCTAGATTACTAGATAAATTTTCTTTTGCATTTCATCTGCTATTTGACTGCAGTTACTTAACATAGTAATATCTTTCTTCACTTCATCATAGTCAGTCTTTGTTCCTACTGCCTTGAAAAACTTGGTGTCATCAGTAAATTCTGTCTACTCATACGTACCCTCCTTTTCAGTAGTAATGAAAATGTAATGAAATAAAAATAACTCAGACACATGTGACTCTGCTGGTGACCTCCCTCCTCTCTCAAGAGCAGCCTTTTCTTCCTACCTTCTATTTCCTGACAAGCTTGACTCTGCTTGGAGACTAGAATTCTGCCTTTATTTTTCAGCTCTTTATCCCTTTTTTCATTCTTCTGCTCAAATCTCTTCAACATCATCATATAACATTCTACACTCATGTCCAGATGCTTTCTACAACAAAACTAAAATCAGCTAAAGTAGGTAACTTCTGTATAGGAGGGTTGGTACTGCTCACACAGGATGTATAGCAAACCTAACCTTTATTCTGTGTATTTTTTGATAACTATTATGGGGAAAAACAACAAAAAACCCACACATAAACCCCCTAAGTATTTTATAACCATCAGATACATACAAAGGAAATGTCCATGTCAGAAATAATGAGCCTAAAAATGACTGGTGCAAACTGCAATACACCACCATATTAAAGAATTGGGATAATTACTCAGTTAAAAAGCCATGTGTTGTGTCATTTGTTTTTCCTCCTTTAATGCCTTGCCAGTTTCTTCAGAAGAGTTACACCCAATGTCAATTGTTTTTGATCTCTACACTTTAAGAATGTGATAACTCCAGCTTCGATACCCAGCTACTAAAAAAATTTGCGTCATTCTGCAGCAGGCTTCAAGCGTATGTAAACACTCACATATAATATGACTGACCCTTTCATCATAATATATTGACAACTTAAATCTACTAAGAAATGGATTTTCCTCCCTTTGGCTTTTCCTTGGGTAGCCATGGGACTTTCTATTGATATCTATTCACAGGAAGTGCTGTGGGATAAAATCTTGTTACCACTCAGGCCGATTCCAACACCAGAATGAAGGCGCCTGGGCTTCCCAGAAAACAACTGCCACCTACAAGCAAGTACACAGGCAGTACGCAAGGGAGTTTGCTTCCTTGCAAAGTAGTCCACTTAATTAGCTCACGTGTACTGCGGGTATTAAATTCCTTGACGGGAAGATCTGAAGTTCTATATCGCTACTCCTATCTTTGCTCTTTTCTTTTGCTGTCTTTTCCATCCTCCTCAACTCTCTCGCGAGCAGAATCAGAAGAAAGGTACATTTTAGCTGCACTGCTATTTTCCTTTTCCCCCTCTGAGATCAGTAAAGCTCTAGACCTGCCCATTCCACCCTACTGTCTCCATCCCTTACCTCTCCTAGTAGTACACTACATGGTACATCAGCCCACTGACTTAATTAAGCCTTGGACCAGGAGGACACATCTTCCCTGTTCAATGAGGTGACTTAAAACCACCAACACACACACACACACCCCCTACACTTCCATTTAAATGTGAGAATACTATTTTTCTGTGTTTTAATTCCGAAAGACATTAAATCCATTGCTTTTTTCACCCCATTTAGCACTTGAGGTTCTTAGTTATCATAGGGATTTTTGTATGTACACAAACTGGCTGTGAATGTCATCTGAAGTACCTTCTATAATGTTTGCCTTATTCTGCTATTATAGGCTCCTTTGCTTGCTATTCAAAACTCATTAAAACCAAAAAGCACTAACTCGCATTTGACAGTTCATTTAAAATAATCTAATATGACATCTTATACATACATCTCATATCTGCAGAGAGAAACACAAATTATGCATTGCAGCAATTTTATGTATTTTCCCGGGTGCTTTATCCACACCAGTAATTTTGAACACCTGAATGCATCCCCAAAAGAATATGTAAAAACATTTCAACTTCTCAGCTCTTTCCTTGCTAATCTCTTAGATGTTGCCAGCAATCGTTCATTGCTCCCTAAATATACAGCCTTAAAACTGGAATCTGAATCACTACAAACACTGACTAAGAGCACAGACAGTGCAGATATTTAGCACAAATATTTGTATGGAGACCCAGTCTCTGCTCATAAACTACCACAGGAAATAGAACTAGTAGCAACATAATATGTATTAAAACATAGCTACACTGAATCTCAATTATTTAAAGATTACCTTTTTCTAAAAGACATCAAAAAATTACTATCATTAAACATGCAACACGACACACAAGAACCTTGTCATGGCAGAAAAACCATAAAAGACATTTCCTTTTCCATTTACAAAGCCTCAATCCTGTGAGAGAGTACATTCATCTTCCACTTGAAATCTCCTTTTAAGTCCTAGAATTAAAATGAACAGATGAAAGAGCTTATACCATCAACCTTTCCCCACCCTGTACATTAGATAGGCCAGAGTAGGTAAACTGAAAGAGGTAGTATTTCACCCAATTAATTTCACAGCATGAATATTAGAAAGTGGGTCATAGTAGCTGAGTAGTAATTCTGCATTCTCTTGATTTTAATGAAAAAATAAGAATTGACACAGTTCAGTACTTCACCATATGACCAGAATCCAAACATACTGTACATGTCTTCTTTAATTAAAAATACGGATTAATCACTAAAGAAGTATCATTATTTTTGTTATATGACAGCTCCACTTTTGAAAGTCTGTGTGGGACCAAGAATTATATTTTAATAAGCCATGTAACAAGTTTCTGATTAAATATTAGAAAGAATTATCATTAAAGGTATCCAATTCATTCTTCTTGCTATTGTAAATGTTAAATAACATCTTTTCTGACACTAGAGATGAATCTACATTATCATGGACAAATTAAGTCATGAACCATTAATAAGGATTAGAAGTGGAGGGAAAATGAGAGACAACGGACACAGATTGAAAAGAAAGTTTTGGACTGGATACAAGGAAAAACTTTTTCCCCATGAAGACAGTCAAGTACTGGAGAAAGTGTTCCAGACAGGTTGTGCAAACTCAGTCTGGAAATTTCCAAGTGACGGACACCGACAAGAACAGGTTGGTCACGTTCCAACACGAGCTATTCCACAGTCCTGTCCTAGTCCACACTGTCTACAAGTTGGTTATATCATGGGGCTCCCATCCAGAGTGTAATCTTGGTTCCCTACAAAAAACAACCCAGCTCTTGGGTGCCCAGCAGTGCTGGCACACGTGTGTGAGCACACACTCGCTATTTTAATGAAACCCGATGCAACCACAACTTCCTCAAAAAACATACACTGGGTACCATGTTCTGATTCATGTTACACATGTACTGAAGTACATAGGATTTCTCTTGAGCAGAAAGACTGCCTAAAAATGTCTTGTCATTTTACCAGAGTTTTGATATCTTCTGGGGGGGGGGAAATGTGAATATTAAGGTAACGTCAATAATGCATTAATATATTTTGGAAGGAGATTTCCTTTCACATGGTGACTGATTCTGTGAGCTGAAAGAACACAAGCATAAGACTTTAAAGCTGTATTGTGGAACACTTCAAACTATGCCAAATCTCACCCACTTTAAACTAAAATAATTAGGCAGCTTAGTCTGCAGCCAGTTAGCTGGCTGTGAGAAATGTATGTCAAAGTAGTATTAATGGCAATCATAATGAAACACCTTCTGAATCCTCAGACTGGTAACAAAATATATTTCTAAAACTACATAGAATACATGTCAGTGAAAATTTTAGAAATAGATATATAAAAGTTATTGATGGTATGTTCTCACATTTTTCACAGATCTCTTTTCCATATCCAAGTCTTTCCTGCTTTTCGCTTGAGTGATCAGTATTACTTTGTCACTACCCAGCACTTCACTGCTACCTTCTCTGAATCAGTTTTTTATACCCTTCCACTGAACTGTGCTTCCTCCACAGCTGGCAAGGGTTCAGATAAAATACCTTCCTTTATTCTTCCCTGCCTCTTCTTTATCCCTCATTGCATTTACAAGGAAATAAGTGTAGAAGGCACTATCTCCACTGATACATTCAATTACATCTGGTAACTCCCCAATCTGAACTGATTTCATTTCACCACTTTGTTCTATAAAACCAAAAAAGGCTCTTCCCGTACACTTCAGTATCTTTTTGACTGAGGTTTCCTCTTGGTTTCAGACTCTATTAGGAAATTTCACCTTATAAAACTGTGATTTACATGAAAATCTCAGGAAACAGTGTTCTCAAACACCACCTCACAGCAGTGCCCTGCTGAGTCGTGCCATAAAACCCTGAGCTACTTTGGAAGTCAGTCTTAGTATAAGATGATGGAAACTTGGCTGGGAAAGATGGAACCTCACATTTAGTGAGGCTCTTCACTGCAGACAGTGGATTTAACATGCATGACTGTCTACAGAAAGAACTGCACTTAGGCTGGATTCTTACTTTACTCACTTTCTGACCCAGAAGTCTCCCTCATTGCTGACTCTGTTCCTTAAAAAATATAGCCAGATGAAGGCTGGGAGCATACTTATTTGTCAGGTAGGATAGGTTAAAAGATGTTAGCTGGTTTACGAACTTTCAACACTTCCTTGCCACACTGCTGACTTTCAGAAGGTTAATCCAGCACGAAATTATTATAATTCCAACATAATTCAGCCTTCAGATGGGGAAAATCCTGTAAGAAATCTGTGATCCTGTATACTAGTGATTCCTTCAGTGACCTGAGAAGCGTGGCTCAGAACACAGTAATCAGAACAATGATTTGTGCATCTCTGAACAATGTACAAAATCAACTCATTTTGCTTTATTTCTGAGACTTGTATTTAGAAGTGATAAACACTTTTCTGTGACCCCCCCCTGTTAGAAGTGATTTTTACGTGGTTAAAAAAGGGCCATTTTTAATACAGTCGACATGAGCTTTATTTTATTCCTACATCTTGTGTTAAATTTTTCAAATACCATTTAATCTAAGCAAAGAGCTTCTCAAAGAACAGAAAATGTATAATCCAGAAAAATGAGATATCATTACATGTGAAAGAAAGGTCATAAAATAAGGAGAATTAAAGAAATTATTTTTTTACAGAATATAATATAAAAGGTATCATTTTAAACTGTGATGAATGGGACATACATATTTGGAGACATATCTCTCCTCTAATCAACACCTATTCTGCAAATGTAAAACTGTGTGCACATACTGTTTTACTACCAATACAAATATGTGGCAATACATAGAGTAGGTACTTTGGCAATATTATCTATTATACTTTTGTAAGAGACCACTTACTACTTCTCTTAATTGGACAAGGATTCCTATTGCACTGTTTGTGAACAGCATGAAGAAAAATATTTGTAGTTCAATACTGCAAAAATCGGTTTCAAATTAAAATAAAACCCCCAAAATTCAAAGTTTCAAGCAAAAGGAAACTTAATCCTCTTCTTGTAACCCTCTATGTGAGAAGCAACCTAACATGTATTTTTCTTCAAGGCTGGTTGCAATCAGATCATTGTCTGTTTTCCTCTAGCATTTATTTGAAACTGCACTATACAGTTACCACAATCTGTAATTTGAGAAATAAAATAAAAGAAGGAAGTATTTTGAAATTATATCTGACTTTCTTGCAACAAATCAGTTTATCTATCATTTCTAAGTAATAATCCTTTGATGATGGGATAAGCTTCTCTGTGCCAGACCCTGGCATAAAACTCATAGGTCTTCTTTTACAGGGATAAAATATAGTAATATCCATTCATCATCCTGCTTCTCTTCAAGTTGACCTTGTGTTACAGCTGTGTAGGTTCAACAGTAATTATTAACCCCTAGCTTTTTAAAATACTTTTTTTTCTAACTTCTCTACTCCTTACCACTGCAATAATTGAGACAGTACACAATTTGTTTGGATAAACTCACTAATAAAATTGTTTCCCGAGGTATCCATTTAGAAGCATATCTTCTTGCACACTTATCTGAAAGTACCGTAGTTGCCCGAGCTCCTGATGTGTTTTGATATGAAAATATTAAAAAGATACAGTGACTTTAGCGGCTTCTGAGAAAGACTCAGTGGCTGTCTGACATGTTTGAACTGCACTGTGAGAACTAAATATTATCCCTGAGTGGCACGTGCAAGGTTAATTCATGTCACCAGGCATGTCACCACACAGAGACGAATCCTTTAGTTAACGTTCTTTTTACTTAGTTTTTCTCTTAGAAAGTAAACGTATTATTCCTGGGGCTCCTTTCTCCTTTTCTCTTGCCTTTGGGCTACAGCTCTAATTCTCATATTGGAGCTGCTCACTGGCCTCTAAACCCTCTCTTTAACAGCTAGTGAGCTTAATGCCACAAATGTTGCTACAAGGCTACAAGTTGTAGGACTTCTACCTTTTATTCTCTCTTCTCTCTGTTACTGCCTTTCTTTAATTTCACAGATGAGTTTGGTGAACACCTCCCAGCTATTTGTCTAGCGATTTCCCTCTCCCTTAACTGGTAATCCCCAAAAAGCAAGTATTCTGTGAGCTCTTTGTCCCCTTTGAGTTCAGAGCAGGGCTCCACAGTACAAGTAATCTGCTCTTCCTTTCAACGCATGCTGGGTTGAAGACTTGGACACAGCCATTCCACAGAACAGAAACTCTTCTCTCAAAATTTACTCATTACAATAACAATAATAATAATAAAAATTAGATATTACTCAATAGGCCTTCTGCAGCCATATAAATGTCAACCTTACAAAGCTATTAACAATAGCTAAGCAGAAGCAGAATTCAGCACGCCAAAAACAATGCTCAAACCTCAAAAAGCCGTTACAGAAAATAGCACTTTGGGGATAAAAAAAATGGTAAGTTGTCTGTAGTTAAAACCATCCACCTCCTTTTCATTATCTGCATGTAAACTGGGATCATTGCCCCCCTATTTAAATGGGAGTTTAAAATTTGATGGTCCAATTGTGCAATATAATCTTCAGAAATCAGTAAGTAATATGGCACTTCTTATCCTTAGGTATGGATGTTCACTCCTACAGCAAACAACTCCATTGAATTATAGCCCTAACATGGAAATTACATCTGAACCATGCTGGGGCAATGACTTCTGCATGTGCAAATCAAAGAGGCTTTTAATAACAGAGAAATAAAATCATTCATGCAGAAGTCTGTGTAATGAACAGTATCAAAAGCACAGCAATAATAATATGTATATTTTTATTATGCTTGCAACACTGGATGCTAACTACATCTATAATTCACAAAGTGGGTAAAAATGCAGCAGCAATAAAACACCATCATCAACATGCTGAGTCATTAATCAGAAGATAAGTTCAATTTATGAGTAGCAATTTATTGTAAGGGATTGTGATCTCTGTTGGTCCCACAATAATTCTGGGGTAAGTCCCTGAATGTTTTTATAGACTCCCAAACCCACCAAATATTTATAGAAGCAAGTATGGAAAACATTACATTTCTACATTCCATTTCACTTCAGTGAGTCACTCTGGATTTTATATATATCACAGACCTTTGATAACTCATGTGAGAAATCATCAGTAATTTTGAGAAGATATAAACATTTTCAAGTTTGGTTTGAAGTGTAGGAGAAAGATTAAAAAAGGACAACATCAAGAAATTAAACACTGTTGTGGGAGTAAAATACCTATATGTAAAATTATGCAAATGCATGTGCACTAAATTAGAGAATTGGGATATGCTTGTAAAGTTGGAATATGAAGGTTTATTTCATGCCTATGAAATGAATAGATTGACATTTAAATTTCTAAGCAGCATGTAAAATTAAGTATTTCCTATGTATTCTTTCTCAATTTAAATTTAAATTAGTTCAATTAAACAGTCTTAAATTAGTTATGTTACTTCTAATTATTTTAAACCCCATTTTTTCATACCTGTTTTTGAAGTCCTTCCCTGAAGCAAGTCTTGATATGACCAGGAATACCCAAACCTATTTTTATGTATATTCTTTTACAACCTTAAAACACCAGTGTGATTACAAAAGCTGCAGCACAAAACAGAATTTCAAATGGTTTTTGAAAATGAAGGATTCTGATTATCTTTTCTAAATACCATGCATAAAAAAGATTCCCACTAAATTACTACTTTGGCAAATGCATACAGTCTAACAGCAAAGCCTGGTCCTATTCCCCTGTCCTCTGCCAAGGACTTCATTGTTTTATTATTATAGCATTTCGTAACAGAAAATGCCAAACAACTTTCAAAATAGATGTTGATTTCAACCCCCAAAACTGATTATTTTGTTAGCTTTCTGCAAAACTAGCATGTTTTAGATGGGTTTGTGGTATTAGGGTTTTTATATTTAAAGAAAACTTTAAAGTGAAATTCAACATTTATGAAATGTCAGCAAAATAATTCTATGTAAAACCTGAATTTCTTCCTATTCCTTTCTTCTGTAAAGTTCAGTCACAGGCAGAATATCTCCTTCAGTGCATAAGGTGAAGATTGGTCACAATACCTAGCTGCAATATTTCATTTTGTTGACATCTTTAAAACTGTGAACCATTGTTTTATTTATTAATCAAGGCAAAGCTTGACAATAAATTACTTTATCTGGTGGTTCCTATATTGTTCCCTTAAACTATATACTTAAGTAACTTCTTTTTTTTTTTAATCCCAGAAGAGGAGAAAATTAGTCACAAGAAGGAATAAGTTTGAAATTTAATCTAACACTCTTTCACCACATACACATTCTGGAACAAAAAAAATAAAACAAGGCAATTCAGAATTGCCTTTAGAGCCTGACAGAAGAATCTTGGGGATCTGAGGAGTGTGAAAAAAATTGCTGCATCCCACACTAGCACAAGTGATGTCAAGGTTCATTCACAATGTTGGGAGTATTTCTTAAGTATCATCCTTGTTTCCCGTCTCAACAGAAAATGAGAACGTAGTTTTTAGCCTGAAGAGTGCAGTTGTATTATTTGCTAAGAAGTCATGTCAGTATCTTGAAGAAGAAAAAAAAGGACTCAGTAAATTTGATCCAACATCAGACACTCACCAGTACCATCACTGTTTCCTTCTCTAGACAACAGTGAGACGCAGGCAAACAAGGAATAATTCAGCTCACTTCCACCTGGGCTGCCTCAAGTGTCCCTACCTAACATAAGATGGAATGAATTCAGACCCTCGCAACTACTCCCTAATTTATTTCCTTGGGCTTTACACGGTTGAGATTTGGTGTTTTCTGAGGCTGGATAGTTTTCAGGCACCGTGCCCAGAATTAAAGCTCTCGTCATAACTCTCTCTCCTCTTCTGAGGTCTGAGATGCTCTCACCCAGCTGCTGAAGCTCGTGACTCATGCTTCAAGCTTTTCAGCAGACTCCAGAGTCCCTTTTGAGAACATGTGAGGGTGCTGAAGACTTCACAAAGACTTTCAAAATTCCTCATTTTTCAGAGCAAACGATGCCATGAAATATATTGTGTGTTCCCACAGCCTTGCTGACTTTTGAAAATGCCAGTGAATCCCCACAACTTACACTCTCTGCACTAGGGCTACAAGCCTTCTGCATAACTTGGAGCTGCTGTCAGAATAGGTTGGGAAAAGTACTTTTCTCATAATATATCTTTATGGTTCTTATCAGTTTGACAATGAAACAGGTCTCACATTTAAAATTTGATGAAGACCTCTATGCTACAACAAAATTACTGGTGCTAGTAGTACATCCTCAGCCTGACCTGTACTTCAGGCACCACGGGCCTTTACTCTAAGCTTTAGTTTTCCTGGAAAGAAAATAGGAATATGCAGACTACGAGACACCCACAGTACACTTTGTCTTGATCCTCCATTTGGGTAATTATAGGAGGAACAGGTACAAGATAAACAAGAGCATATCCACTGTTTAGTCTAGAGGTAGCCCAGCTGTCAGAAGAGAATTAACAGACACCAAGGATGGGATTTATATGACTAAAGGTAAATCTATACTCTTCAGTTTAGTAAAGAGAGAGAACAGGCAACTCTGGAGGGCAACCCCCAAAATGCACCTGGGATGTATCAACTATACTCTGAATTGCCTCATTTATTGAGTATAAAGTATTTAGAGCACAAAGGATCAGTTCAGATGCAAATATCTACAGCATTAAGTATGTGTGTCTGTGATGCTACTTAAATGGATGAAGGTCATCAGGTGTCAGCATAGAGGTGAAAAATATGCATATTTGATGGTTCCAGGCAATGTGCTGCAGCCTTGCACTGAGCTAGAAAACACGAGGAGATTTCTTGATTAAGACATTGCTCAAAAACGCCAATTCTTTTGTTTCCAAATATTTGAGGCTCTCAGGATGGCTGTGCCTACAGTAACAGTGTATAACAGCAGTACCTCTCTGCTCTCATACCTCTTCCTCCTGTCCCTGTCCTACCCTGTTTTTTCTCCTAACAAGTCAAATTCCACAGCATAATCACCTCATTTTCCTAATTCCTTAATACAACCATCCTCTGACTTTTTCCACATCATTTTCACCAGACTGGCTCTTCCATTCAGCAGCTTCCTCTTGGAAATTTTTTTGGCATCACCCTAAGAGCCCAAAAGTTTGGGTAATCTTCCTGATCACTTGGGCTAAGTCCAATTCTTACTCCTCAGCAGCAATGATCACAGGAAAAGTCTTGCCAATACTCCCCAGTCTAAGAACACTAAAAGACTTTTTTCAAATTCCATCAATATATCAAAAGCTGAATATGAGATTTCCTGCACAGAGACAACTGGAGCACTTTTGAACTCTCTTTTCTAAGAACTGACAAAAAGATGCCAAGTAAGCCACACTGCCAATTTGAAGTTCTTGCTCCAAAATGTCAAGCATTTACTAATAAGGTCAAGAGAATCCTTTTATCTTACCATTTATTGAAAAAATAACAACCCTGAAGCACTTCTCCTACGTTAAACAAATATATGAATCTGGGTTCACCTGGAAACATGGAAAATTGCCATGCAAATGATTAAGATGCTCAAGTGGTAGGTCCTAATAATTGGAACTATTGATTACATGATCAAGTTCATTGCTTTATCATAACTGAAGACTGAAATAAATTTTCCAGGTGATGGAGAACTTTGCTGTATGGTTAGAACTGAACAGGAGAAAAAGAAATTAAAAGATAATTGCAGAAATGTAAAAACATCACACTATTCCTCCATATTTTACTTACATAAACGGGCTAAAAAAACCCCAAAAATAAATCTTTCTGTAGACAAACATGTGATAAAGCAATCATAAAGAATATACATGAGATAGGAATGAAGAATTCTGCAGTGAAAACGCTGCTGACAAGACTTTTACAGCTGGGAATGAAACATGATGTACATCTCCAAGACTAAAGACATAGTAAAGATTAAAATAAGAAGCAAGACAAAGGCTTCAAACAAAGACAAGTCACAGCACTCTTCACTTTGGCAGAAGTCAATTCATTTATAAGTTTTAATGGTGACTGCCATTGTTATGTGGCCCTTTAACGAAATTTGTTACTTTGTCACTGGAATATTAAAATATTGCTTATGCTTTATTATTTACACGAATGCTTATGTCATCAACTACCAGAATAGGGATTTTCCACAACTGGCCTAGAATGCAGCAGTTTTCCTCTTCCTTCAGATTCAAAAATTGTGGAAAAACACACTTTTATGAATTTTAACATGTTATTACTGTAGCCATATTTATCATACATGCTTTCAGTTTTTTATTGAAAAGAGGGTAGACTAGTTGGTTTATTGCTAGTGTCACTGTTCTGTCAGTCTTTCTGAATTAGCAAAACAGACTGTTCTACAAATCCTGATCAAGGGCTTTCTGTTATTTCTTACAAGGTGACTGTAACATAGATTGATTGGAATTTCTGCAGTAATAGAAAGGTTAAATATTTCGAACTAGAGCTCAAAGCCAGACTTGACACTGACTGAATACCTTCATAAGCTACCACTGACCTCAGACCATCCTTTTTCTCACTGTGCTCTGTTCCTTTGAAACACGAGATGATTCAGACTTTCCTGCTAAAGCACACAAAACTTACTCTTACAATTTTTAAAAAACCCTCTGCACAGCCTTTCAAAAACCATGGGAGGCAAAATCCCTTAATAATGGAATATTTGGGGGGCAGGGGGGAAAAGGAGGGAGTCGGGAATTAGATGCCATTTCATTTACAAGCTATATTATAACTTCCAAAACACCCACAATAGGATAAAACACCATAAAGTCTCGCAAGAAAAGCAGTACCATGAAATAAAGACAGTGAAAGAACAGAGACTGCAATGTAAAGCCAAGCTTTAAAATAAGCTAGCTCAGGTCCCAGAAGTAATCTAGCCATGGCAGCAGGGAGCTCAATTTGGGTTAAGCTGTCTGAATGGCGGAAAGAGCTGACCGTAAGTTAACATTTTGACCTCTCCATGTTGCAAGCCCTTTCAAGGACAGAGAAATTTTGAAATTAAAAACAAAAACAAAACAAAACAAAAAAAGCAGCAGCAGGCTTTAAAGAGATGGAAAATAAACCAGGTAGCCAGTAATGATCGTCCTCTTCCCTGTCCTAAGTTTCATGCATTTTAGCTCAAATCCAGAACTGTCTGTATATTTCGAACATTTTAAATTAAACAATTAAATTCACACAGCAGTTGTGACCTGTAAATCAAATTGCCGCGATTAACTTACAGGACCAATCCAAACTACCTTCTTCAACCCAAGTGCTAAAGCGAAGTTAATGCCCAAGAAGCATTTACTCCTGCAACAGCTCCAACTTAAAACCAGAAACCTTCCGCAAGTGCTATTTCAGAAACAGGTCACCAAAGTGCTGGAATTTAAAACCATGTTAGCTTATTCGTGCAAAGGTGGCTGAAGTAAACCTCAAGTCTTCCGTAAAGCAAATCACAGCTATTTCAGATTGTAAACAAACTGTAAACTGAAGGCTTAAATTCTGACATGCTTAAACAACAGATAAAAGCAAATGAAATTGTAAAAAACAGGAAGTAAATCAAAGGGAATAGAAAATAATGAATCTATGTAGAAGTTAGGAGAGACCAGATTAAACAGACAAATGAACATATGCAACCAAGAGGTGACTCAGCTCTTACTTGAACATCTGTAAACGTTCTCCCAATCTTCCTCAGTGGAAGATGCAGTTGTGAACACCCACAGGCTGCCAGCTCCAATTCTGAATTTGCACAGTGCTCAGTCCTGATTTAATAGCCAGATAAAATCCAGCTACACCTAAGCGAAGATGCACTTAAAAGACATGGTAAAAAGAGATGGTGGCAACTGATGAATAGAAGGGGTCATGGGCACCACCACCCTTCAAGAGGGATGTTAATGTGTTACAGGTAAAACAAGCACAGAGGTCGAAGTGCGTATCAAATTTTGAGTGTTAACCTTTCCTAGGCATTCCAGGTAACATACATTCAAAGAAGAAATACTTACATATTAAGTACTTTCAAAAACTGCAACTGATCCATTTTGTGCCAGGTCAGTGCCATGATCTTAGATGAGCATTACTGAACATAACAAAGTGTGTTTTCTGAGATGGTATTTTACATGAACAGTACCTTTAATTTCCACCTCTATTTTTAAGTGCCAGATGGACATAAAGAGAACTGGAAATTGTTTAATCCTACTGTGAGTAGGGAGTACAGTCAGTGACTATAATCCTGAAGGGCATAACTGATCCATTTTGTAAAGACAGGAGAGAGAAAGAGAGGAAAAAAACCAAAACCAAACAGAACAACAAACTAACATCCTTTTGTTGTGTACTATTAACTGCCTTTTTATTTTCATACATTAAAAGTGTGACCTTGGTGGTCGCCTCATCTCTGTGTCAAAATGAAGTAGGCTTAAAACCTCAGTCGTTTATGATCTGATTTAAAAAACTAGTTCTAAATAACATCATTAAATTTTACCCTTAGGGTAATGCTGGGGAGAGGAACTGAAAAAAAAAATAAAGACAAATAAAGAACACACCCAAAATGTAATTAAAGAAATGTCTAAACATGGAAACTTAACAGCAAATGGCTAACCAGATGTGCTTCACAGCACTTTTAAGGGTTCTTTTATCTTCCTGGTAGCCTGTAACAATGCCTTGAGCAAAACACATTTGTAAATGATAGGTGTTTCTTTGTTTTCATGTCACAGAGGAAGGAGAATTGACTGGTTTACTAGTGGCATACATAGAATATTTGACATGTTATTTTGACCATTAGCATACAATAATTAATGTAGGAAAAATATTTCAGAAGTATTAACAAAAATAGGAACTCACCGAAACTCACAGTACCTGCAGCCTTATGGTGTGGATTTATTGAATATAAAAATATCAACTCCTCTCAATATAGGCTACATAAAAGCTTCTTTCTGGACCAAAAAAAATACCGTGATTTTTAAACCTCTACTGTTAGGGACAAGTAAAGTACTTTTGTAAACATTTATGAAATGCTATAAAAAACGGTTGGAAAGAAGAAGATGCAGCAACTAGTTATTTACACAGTGTAGTAATGATAACACCATCATCAATACAGTAAAAATACTCAGAATAAGGTTACTGTCAATCTAAGGTTGAGAAATAAGCTTAAAATAAGACTTGTTTGCTTTCACCAATTCCATTTGGATTTAAAATTCAGATTAGCCAAAAGGGAGTTTATGAAAAAATAAGATGACAGACTAAAAAAAAGGATATTTTTTTTCTGCACAGGCAGACAGAGGTGCATATAAATCACCCTTTGTCAAGGCAGAAATTGTGCAAATATGTTCAACACTTATTAAAATATCTAATAAAGCATCTCTAGACACTCTGTTTCACAGCACTGAAAATAAATTAGCAAGTGAAGATATGTCTACTGTAACCCCTCGAGTAGTCATAAGTGAAAATACCCTTGTAAATTGTTACATTCTTTCCCTGATATGACTGAAATTAGTTTTATAATTGATGTTAAAGACATTAAATTGCTTTGAAGCTCTAACAGATTGATCATCTAAATAAATATTAGATTCAATAGAGACTGTCATTTTGTGCTCTACTTTTGTAACTGAAGATTATTCTCAGGAATAACTGATGAATTATGTAAAAAAAACCCCCACATTTATTCTTATTAATTTTAAGATAGGTAGAACAACTTCTGGGGGAAATTCTATTTATATTATCTCCAAATATATATGGAGCATTTATGCCAGTGTCTTGAAGCACAACCTTTATAGAAGAATTTAAGCAAATGTATTCTTCTGAGACCACAGTACACAAATGCCTGTACAGTAACCCTGCTGTCACCTTTGGAAAGTCACGGAGCTCTGCAAACTAGGAAAGTTTTGCCATGTGAGTTTGTAATGCACATGATGGATACTCAAGACCTGATCATAACACTTTCATAGCTGGCATATTTTTGTCTCCAAGAAGATAAGAGCTTCAAGTGAAACTATCCATGAAGCAAGGAGTGAGTATTTACAAACCATTTTACCAATAAAAATTCAGAATCTGGTCTGCACGTTTACCAAGTCTTCAGCCGTGGCCAACCAAGTCCGTTCCAGAAAAACTGAGAACATCCTCGTAATACAGGCTCAAACTTTTTTATATCATCGTGATTGTCATTGAAATTCTTTTCTTCTTGTTCATCTTTAAATTTGTTTTAGTGGACAGCCTTCCTAAATCCTTACTTTCGAGATCAGCTCTGGTGGATGCATTGTCAGTTCATCCAAAACAAGTAGAATACCTGTGTATTTTGAGAAAAATCACAGGCAGTGGCTTTCTTGAGGAAAAAGAAAACAGGGATAAAACGCCTCTGAAAATACATCCTCAAAAAGAGAAAAGAAAGAATAACAAAGAAAATCGTTCCTTCATACACACACACAGAAACAGCCTATAAAGGCACCTACCTACAGGCACAATGACAGCAGCTGTAGCACCTCACCCCCATCAGTCATAATCTAGAACAGTGCCACTTTCTATTAACCGAGCAATAGGGGAACTAAAATTACTCATACGGCTCTACGCAAGTCCCCCCGTTTGCTCCAGTGCATTTTGATGACTTAATTAGGAAGACGGTGCAGCACATGTGGTTCTCCAGCCAGGTTCATCACAAAGGCCAGATCATCAGAGCACAAGAGTTGTGTCTTCTGCAGCCAGATTAAAACCAGGGATTTCTTCATTAAGTGTCTGGCGGCTGACTGTGCCCCTCGGTTTGTCTCCATCTATTCAGACAATTAAATAAAGCGTCATGCTTTATTTATTTCTTTTTAAAGGCTAATAAAGAAGCTGTGAATTGAAGTACAGCTGGCAATCTTTTTATTTATTGAGACCTCAGTGTGCACAGTGACAATCTCTGGAAGGCAAGGCACGTGCTGGGATTTTTTTTCTCCCCCCTTTTAATATATGTCCTCTTTTCAGGCACACTGTTTCTACTAACAGCAATTACAAACTTTTATCATCCTCTCAAGTTAGGAAAGGAGTTGAGGGGAAAA
>VXAY01003285.1:574938-623055 GCA_013399855.1 Oxyruncus cristatus | reverse complement strand
AAAAAAAAAAACAAACCAAAAAACCAAACCCATCATCCAGCAGGGAAAACCTAAGGTCATACCACAAAGTTCACAAATGTGAGCAATCTGAGTACTATGAAAATGTGGTGATGCCAAACAAATTCAAAAAGATGGGTAAATGACAAAACTGTAAAAATCAGCTGGCATATATCTGATTGAGCCAGAAAGTATTTAAAATTTGGTCACAATATCCTAAATTAATAAAAAAATAGCTATTTGCTTTTACTTCTACCAGCAGGCATGGGTGACTGGAAAAATTACATGATCATTATGGAGGTGTATTAACTGAAAACATTATATGAGATTTACTACACACTTTCCATTTTCTTCTAACAGAAATTATTATCTCTTGTGTTATTAAGTAATCTCGTTTGTACAGTCATAATGGAAATTAGGCACAGTAATATTATAACATAACAACATAGTAATGTTTCCTTGATAACAAATGCACTGTATCATAACATAATGTGATCTGGTTCATGAATATTAGGGTATAGGATATTTTTAAAATACTCTGCAAGGATGACATATCGGTCTGCATTCCAAAGAAAGCTGAATGGTCCATCAGGCAAGATGACTTTTCAGCCTTAAGACTTACTAACTGATAACTGTATGTCATTACACATGTTTACAAACGAATATACACACGTATATAAAAAAAAAGCAGTGGTCAGATTAGATGATCTCAGTTGGTGCTGCTTCCTCTCTGTAAGAGGTTTCAGTATGGCCTGTGCACATTGCAGGGATCGAAGAGAAGGAAGAGCCAGACATGAACACAAACACATTCTTTACAAAAGCACAGATGCCAATTTTTCCTCTTTCTCAATTTTCATTTTGTTTACTCCGCCTAAACAGAGCCCCTTCTTTGGAGGGATCTAGCCAAAACGTGAGTGGTGTTTGGTTTGGTTTCTATTTTTTCTTTTTTATTCCAGGTTTGAATTGACAACTGTTTCTGTCTCTTTCAAGTTAATTGGATGTGCATGACAGAAGCACATCTTCCCACACGTTCCTTGACCCCAGCAAGGCCTAAAACTGTCTGTCTGCTCTCTCTGAATTTGACCTTGACTACCACAGTCTACAAACTTGGTGGCACTTAGAACTGGAAACAACACATTAAATCATCGTCCCTTGCTGCACATCACCTACAGATGCATTTGTCACTGTTACATTAAATTAGGATCACAAAAATTTAATTTATGGCTGAGAGTGACACTTCATAAAGCCTGTGAAAACAAAATTACCAGAGAACATGCACCAAAACACAGTATTTCTTGCCACTACAGTCTTGTCAGCAGAACAGATCCTCCAAGACTCTGTTTTCTACAGTGGAAGTTATATAATGGAAAGTTAAGAACACAACAAGATGAATCTGTGGCCGCAGTTGTTAAGCTGACTTTGAGCTGGCAGTGTGCCCTCGACCTAGGGGAGGATACCAAAATACTGGGATGCTCTAGTGAGAGCACAAACAGCAGGTCGAGGGGTGATCGGTTGCCTCTAGTTGACATTCACAAGTCTGCACATGCAATAGTGCATCTAGTGCAGACTAAATCATTTCCATGTGCCTTCTAACCCAATTTTTTCCATAATTCTATGAGTGTTCCTACCGCAGAGCTACACACTTCCACTCTTATATCTATACGTATGTCTTTAATCAAAAATAGATAAAGGTTATATTCTTTTGGGCTCAGAGTCAAGGAAGGAATAAGTGGAATTTGCATGGAACTTGAGGTCCTATGTTTAAAAATCTGACTCTCTTAAATCATGTCCTTCCCTCTTCAGAAGTAATGTTACTCTGTGATTTATAGCTCTATACCTGAGAAGGTACAGCTTTATGTATGTTTTGAGGGGGTTTTTTTGGCTTCTGTCCTTTGCCTTACTTCCCCTGTGACCTACAAACTGGGCTCTGAAAGGTTTACTGGTTCATCATAAAATAATTACAAACACTATATTACTTTTAAGTAACACAAAATTATAACAAAAAAAACTCCGCCACCTTTTTAAAATACAAGCTTAGCTGTATTCTGAGACCAGTTCCTCAGAAAGTGTGACAACTATCCTCAACTACTTTCCAATTGAAGGAATTTAAATTCATATCCCCCACCCCTTGAAAAGTGTCAAGAGAGTACTGGTCACTTTAATTTCCTTAGCTCAATGAGCCTTCACTCTCACTTTACATCTTCATGATCAGGGGCTCACAGGAAATTTAAGCATCCAATTCTCTTTGCCTCTGAGGCTGTGCCATAAGATGGCTAATAGATAAACTATGGGTTGGTTGGGTTTTTTGGCTAAACATTTCTTTTTTTTTTTTTTTTTTAAACATTATTCTCAGAAAAAGACCTGCATAGCCGCAAAACTAGTTAAATTCTTCATCTGGATTATTCAGTGCCTTATTCAGATCACTGACAGATTTATTTTGAATGTTTGATTGAAAATCCATTCAGGCACTTAAAAAGTACAGAAGAATGCCTGAATACACATGATAAGACCCTGATTTTCCTCTATGAAGTAGCAAATTAAGATCTTCCAGTGCTAGGAACCATTTATTCAAGGTACCTTCACAGGTTGCAGGGAAATTAGAGGAATCCACAATTTTTTGTCAAAATGTATCAATCATATGTATAAATCTCAAGTATTATATTTAGAGAACAAAGTCGACAACGTGACAAGTAGGTCAAAACTACCACTCCTGTTTTCATAAGCCAGAGCACAAAGTTTTGAGTACTGAAAAGTTAACAGTGATTTAAAAACCAAGATGATACCAAAAAATTTAGTTACTTATATTACTGAATTATGATTAACTTGACAAAAGCTCTGACCTAAGACTTTCCAGATTCCAAAAGGAAATCTTACACTATAGCATCTTAGAGGCAATGAAAGAAAGACAATCTGAATTTATAAATGATTGTCTCCCGTTGAAAAAAAGGCAAACAAACTAGGAGAGTGAACTTGTTCCCTACAGTGTTTCATTAATAAGCCATGAAGCATTAGGGAAAGGGAAATTTAAAACATTTTTTTCCTGCCCCAGAAGAAGTTAAATCCTGGACTGCTTCTCTTCAAGATTTCAGTAAGCTTCTATGATTACCAGAGTGGGTTAGTTCTTGACTTTTTCTTTTAAACCTACACTAGTGAAACACATTTTCCAAATTTATCTTTCACAACGCATGTTTTTTATATCTTATGCTTTGTTATATATCTGCAGCTCTTAAAGGAATCGTATTTCCTGGAGAAACAGTGCATGGTACTTGTGGAGAAGAGAGGTCTAGAGGCCCCTATCAAAATTTCTCCAAAATCTGGGTTTAGAAATGGCTTTTTCCTCATCCTTCTGTCTCTGAGATCTACAGAGAACCCTGTTAATCTATTAATTCTAACAGTCTAATTAAAGCCCATTACTAATCTACCATGAGCATTCAAGATTTGTCATTCCGTGTTTTTACAAGACTTTCTTTGTCCAGATACCTCTGTGAAGCTCAAGGATTGACAAGATCCCACATATGTGGCACCTGTTCCAGTTCAGATGGAGGGCACTTCCACAATACTCGCTGCTAAAGGACCTGATCCCAAACCCATGAGGACTGCTCTTTTGTCTTTATTAACAGACCACAAATTTGAAAGCTTGCAGTCACTTCTACTGATGTTAAAGAGAGAGAAAAAATACCATCTTAAGTTACTAAAATCTTTTGTTGTATGTTAAACTTATAGGGTTTTTTGTTTTGAGTTTTTGGGGGGTTTTGTTGGGGTTTGTTTGTTTTTTTGGGTTTTGTTTGGGTTTTTTTTACAAACTGGTAACTTTAAGACATTTTAAAGGCTTAACTGAAAACACAGAGCTCAACATATGCATCTAAACATGTCATGGCATCAGTTAATGCCATGTTTTCTTAGATCAGTGCACTTTAAAATCAACTATCAAGTTTTTCAGCTTTTAAATATGCAGAGCAACTGGAAAGAAGAAAAAAAAAAAATCACATCTTTCCCAGATAATGTTCAATCCCTGATTAAATAAAGATGTGCCAAGGCAGAGATACTTTAAGCCTCAGGAGACAGCCATAGTGGGATTGTGAGTGTATTTTATATGTGAATTAGAGGTAAGATGTAATGACATGAGATGAAAGGCTCAGCCATGATTTTAATAAAGGGGGGAGACAGTGCTTCCCTGTGGACCCCATATGCAAAGGAGTGAGACTCGACAAGAATATGTGAAAAAACTACACCAAATGTTTCAAAGTTATGAGACCACCATTAAAATTCATCACATTTTACCAAAGCTGAGTATTCCAGTTCTGAGGGGAGGCTTTAACACATTTCTGATAGCTTTAATTTCACGTGACAAACCATGTCGTCAGTAAGCTGGAACAATTTTCAATTTTTAGGTAAGACGGAAATGGAGAGTTTGAAACCATAAAATTTCATTTTTAAAGGTTTCTAATAACACAATCTAAAAATAATTCCATTAAATTTGTTACTTGAAAAGGATCTTTTTTATTGAAATAAAATAACACAGTTTAGTGGTACTATGATGACAGACGTTTTAGTTGATTAGTGCTTTTAACAATCCTCAGGAAAAGCTGTTACCTATTGCTCTATTGATATTTTTTATGGCTACAGCAGAATTCTAAAGAGTCATTATTTCTTTTTCCCGCATTAAACTAAGGAAAAAGGTTTGAGATTTTGCACAGGTATTTTGCTCTTTCTGTGCATTGGGAAAAATTAAAAAAAAAAAAAAAAAAAAAAAGGAGATATGCCTTTGTAAGGAATAGACATGAAAAGAGCAAAATGAATGGGATGAACGGCTTAAAGGAAAAAAAAATCCTGCTTTATTTGATCTTTTGTGATAATCACACTGCTGGCACCCCGCCAGCAAGGCTGAGCATGCTGGTGTCTGGCCAAGTACAGTAATCTCCTGGTTCAAGTCTGAGGTCTGTGATGAAAATTACGGAGCAGGGACAAAAAAAAAAAAAAAATCAAAATGCCACCTGTGATTTTATTCTGAAGCTAATTTGATGGAAAAAGTCATACAATGCAAACAGTCCTTTTAGGGGAGACTACAAAACTAGGACTAAATTGAAACCTATGCAAGTGGATGGAGGTAGCTATCATGCAAATACAGTTGGATCTGCAGGCGTCCCTTTTAAAACGAGCAGTAGATGTCTTTGTGACAGGTAAATTGCTTTGAGATTATGTTTGAAGTCTGAGGTCAAACTTTTAAAATGATAATTTTAACTTACATCTTCCTTTATTCTGGAGTCTTTTTGCGTTTGAAACCAGCAAAACCAGGGGGGGGAAAAAAAAAAAACAAAACACAACAATTCATTTCCTTAATTTATTTTCAGTGAACCACCATTCATTACAGGTGAACGAATCCTTGAGGAAAACCTTTTCCTTTCTCCTTTCATTCAGTAGTCTATATTTGAGCCAGCTGTCCAGAGATATATGGAGAAGAATTGCATAGCCACAAAATTCTGTATGCACAACATATTCAACTCAAAGTCAGCCAGTGAAATCTTCTGCATTATTATTCAGATTCAAAGCAGAAAAAAAACAGGCACCAAAACCCAGCATGTAGCTCCCCTCACCACCCCCCCTGGAGTTATTGTGCTTTCCTGAATGATTGTACATCATTAACAGCATGGATCAAAAGTTGTTTGGATTTTTCTTTACAAATATTAAAGATTTGACAGATTTATTCCTAGAAAAAACAAAACCAATAAACAAGACAACAAGACACATTTTGTTTCCTCTGTGTTACTTTAACAAAAATCCACTATTTGATGAAGTGATGCAGGCTACCTATCTACCACCACCTTCTCTATAAAGCTGGATAGTACCTTGCCATTTGTATACACACTTGCTACTCCTCTCTGCACCAGTAATGATTGCCACGCACAAGCACCAGGACAATCCCTGATCTCTAGGGCCTCACTGAAACACTGCATTTCAGCATTTCACAGTTGCTGCTATTTTGCTCCTTCTTCAGGAAGGTTTCCAATTACAGATTTCCAACTCTCTTTGATGTTCAAGTCTGTTTCTGCACTATCTTCCCTCCACCAACAGTGCTAATCAAAGGAATGCTTTAATGGTCGCCTTAACCTTCCCGTTCTTATATTTTCATGCTACTCCTTTTCCGTCATTTCCTTTGCAATCAATAAAAAGCAACAGAGTTAAATTATTAAATTCTGTGTTTTACATATGCAGATATGCTCACAAATTTCCCAACTCCACACACACACACACATTAACACACCAAAAGAGAACTTCAGGTATACTCACGCCCATATCATGAGTCATACAAAGATGAACACTTATGTTTGAACAAAAGGGGTACCTACCTGGAATGAGCTGGCCCAGCAACTGATGGCATCTGGAAAGGCTGAATAAAGCTACTATGACCAAAAAAGGGTAATGTTTCCATTTCATGATGTGTCCTTCCTCGCATTACACCAGCTCGGCAGCGCTAACGTGTCACCTGCACAACACAACGGAAACAAGAAGAGAGCAATTAATGATAAATTTAAGGTACTTCCAAATATTTTTGCCCAGTGTAACTCTACGAAGTGTGCTGGTTTCAATACAGCTTTAGCTATTAAAATAATGTTAAATTATCAAGCAATTGAGCAGTTGTGAACCACAACCAGAATATTAACTATCCTTGCAGAGTGGACAACCCCAAAACAGATGTTTTAAAGGGAGACATGAGAAGCCCCATAGTGCACATGTGTATTTCGAAGTGTTGCATGTTGTTTGGTTAAGTTATTAAAGAAATTGCTTCACTTCAGCAAGATAATTAAACACATGTTTAATCCATCTCAGTGCAAGGAAATACTTAAACCCTCACAAAAGCTGAAAACACTTTAATGCTATTCAGCTTTACTATGAAAGCAAGGTTAAAACTTTCTACCAGTCCCCTTATGACATGATGTTTTGCTGAATGACTATTAGGGATAATTTTACCCATTAATAACTTTAACACTTAAGACGACTTTCCGATGAGTTTGTGTTTTTAAAGGCCAAAAATGTTCATACAACTGACAGGAAAATGAAATCTTACAAAGGAAGACAATGTCTTGAATAAAAAAAAATTACCAAAAATCAAAAGGTTTTTTATCAAAATACAACTTTTAAGACTCATTTTACTGACCACCACACCTGTAGGTTAATAAGCATTCACGACTCCACCAGCGCTGAAAAGTTATCTCTGCTCATGCTATTTTTTTTGTCACACTTCAGCTACATTAGGACTCAGTATGGACTTTGCCAGAAATCAGAGAACCACAGAATTGTTAGGGTTGGTTGGAAAGGACCTCTGGAGATCATCTAGTCCAATCCCCCCGGCAAGGCAGGGACACCTGGAGCGGGTGACACAGGAACGCATCCAGGTAGGTTTGGGATGTGTCCAAAGAGGGAAACCCCACGGCCTCCCTGGGCCTCATGCCTTGTTCTCAGCACACCAGCCTGTTCTCAGCACACCATGCCTTTCCTTTACAGGTTTCTAAGAAATACATGGTGTATTTTAGAGGATCATAGGTTTCCAAAAACAGTAAGACTTTTTTTTAGACAATCCAATTAATACACACGATCTGTAAATCACGTGTATTGCTCTGTTTTGGGTAGTTTATTTTGGGGGAGGTGGTTTGAGTGGGGTTTTTTTTGTTTGTTTTTTTTTTTTTAGCGGGTCTTTATCTCAATCCAAACCAAAACACATGTGAATGCAATGTTCCATACATTGCATGGTATCTGGGGTTCATGTCAAGATCTTGGTGACAAAAGAGATGCTCTGTGCCTGTCAAGCTATAGGATGTGCACAAACTGCCTGACCCTAATCAACAACTAGAAACCATGGGACACATGCTGACACATCAAACTCCACCCCAGCAATAAGTAACTATATCAGACCTTAGTAACATTACAACTGCACTTTTTATTTCTCTCTCCTTGTATTTTTTTCCCCTTGTAGTTAAGAACTTATACTCAGAGATAACCAGCTTGGATTGTGACTCCTATGTTACTAAATGCCAGCAGACTAATCAGAACAGTGAAGAAAACTATAGTGCCACCAGTCACTTGTTCAATCTGTTGAGACAGAGAATTTTCAGATGTAAACCTAATATATATTTAATAAGTACAGACAGAAGACTTGCATCATTACTGGGAGCATTTGGTGTCACATGACACTTTTGAATGTTCAAAAATGCATAAATAAGTTAAATCAGAAGAGATTCAATCTCCTACACATGCTGCATTTTGTATTTGTTTCTTGTGTTATACTTAAGCTTCTATTATCTTAGGAACCAGAAATAATAGTACTCCATTTCCTACTACTCTTACCTGAATCCTACAAAATATTCCTTTTTTTTTTTTTCTCCTCATTTCATCTGCATTGCACACAAAACCTCCAAGTTCCTTCCACTCCCATTCTTTTAATTTCTCCCATCACCTGTGTGGTTGCTCTTGTGTCGCAAAAAACTTGACAGCTCTTAATGGCAGAGTTAATGGCAATTAATGGCCAAGGTGTTACATGCTGCTCTGAACTAATCGTGATATGACTCCAAGAATGAAATGAGGATTTGCAGGCTCAGGCCTTTAGGAGATCAATCTCTTTCTCTGTACAGTAATACAACATTTGTTAGCATGTAATAAAACCATTTACTACTTCACATCCCATGGTTTCTTCATCTTTACTTTCTGCTGCAAACACAAGACTGAATATCATTTCTAATGCCAAGCTGATGAAGCAGCCCTTTGATTTTGCTTCACTAAACAAAAAACAAAACCAAAACAAAATGAAAAAATAACATTTTCACTTAAGGTTTTACTTTGTCATTACAATATGAGGTGAAGAAACACAGAGATGAAAGAAGGAGGAGGGACAAGAGGTGCTCCAGGTGGCAGCACAGAATACCCTGCATCCCGTGGAGAGGACCACACTGGAGCAGGTGCCCACACTACAGCCCAGGGAGGATTCCAGGCTGCAGCAGGTGGATGTTCCCTGGAGAACCCTGCAGTCCATGCAGGAGCGGATTTATCCTGAAGGATTGCAACCCATGGGAAGTAATCACACTGGAGCAGGGAAAAAGTGTGAGGAGGGCGGAGGAGAGGCATAGAGCAGCTGTTATGGACCATTCCCCATCCCCCTGCATCACTGCAGTGCTCCAGGGAAAGGCAGGGTGGGAGAGGTAGAAGAGTTGAAGATGAAGGGATGGATTTGGGCCTCGAAAAAAAACAAGGGGGGTGTGTGCGTAGAGTTTTAATTTTTATCTTTTTTTTTTGCACCATCGAACTCTACTTTAATCATAAAGAAATTTTGCTCTTTAGCCAAGGTTAACTCACCCCAACCATAAAGTTACAAGGGAGAGATGAATCCCAGCAACATACTTTATGGCACTCACCCTGTCTGTGAAGGCATCCCAGGCATGAATCCAACATTTTGTCTTTCCATGCCTCTCTCTTCCATTTACTTAATCAGTAGACTATGACTGCTTTTTAATCTCTTTGTGTGTGATAAAGCTCCCTGTGGAGCTCTGATCATGACTGCTTGGCTGTTTTGTTAAAACCTTTTCTGCCCTTTAATTCTACTTGTGGCTTATGTTTGAAATATAATAATTCTAAAACCTGAAATTATTCCAGTGTTATTAAAAATATTATTCTCACAGAAAATTTCAGTGAAGATGGCTTTAATTAAGCCAAATAATTTTAAAATGAAAACAAACCTTTTCAGTCTATAATTTAAAAACAATTCCTGTAGATATTCCTTGAAAACAATCCTGAATAGGAGGCTAATTATCTATATTTGGGGTATAGTGCTTCTGAAAGAGTAGCATTGATCACAGGAAAGATAAAGCAGAAAGAGTTGTCAGGAAAATGGTTTTTAGACAGAAGTGGAGCTCAAGAAAACAGAAACAAGATCTTCCTCATCATCATCATCTACTGCTACTGCACCACAATTCTGGTACTACACTGCAATGGAGGAAACCCACAGAAATGTATCACAACCAAAGGGATTCAGCTGGCAATTTAAAACATATAGTTTCTCTTAGCACATGCTAAAAGCCCGTGAAATACCTGCCACACGCATTTAGAACTTCTATTCATACACAAATTTCCCGGTGTCATAACCTTTAACTTTTTGATTACAGTAACTGAGCCCATGGTTTGCGTTTGTCCCTTATCCGCAATTAGTCCTTCCGTGTCCGACCCACAAAACTAATACTGCAGAATAAGGACTGGCGCTAATTAGATGTTGCCAGTGACAGAAGAAGGATGCACTCACCATACACTGTTCAGCTGGCCTGAGCCCTCACGTAACTCCACAAATGACCACAGACCTACACCAGAACGTGCAAGAACAGGTTGAGGTCTAACCTGTTCTCCAGAGTGCACAATGAAGACAAACACTGCCTTCTCTATGACATTATAATCATTAAAGAATCAATGGTAAATTAAACTGCACAAACCCGGAGGGCAAAGAAGCACTATGGTAAATGAAGGGAAAAGGTCTAATCAATTATTTTCTTCCACTTTTAAAGTGTAGTGCTATTTATCACTATAGCCAGTGCAAAAGTATCGACACTGAGACAAGACCAAAACCAACGCTGGTTTTATTTTCATCTCTTTTTGCTTTTTGAATTTGATAATTATTGATGTTTCTCTTAGAAATATTAACCAGTTTCCTAAGACTAGATTCTGACAGTGCGTTGAGTGGAAAAGAAAGGACATAAAAGTAAGGTAATTAAGATTATAAATTGGAAAAATAACTTCCCTTTATAATATCCAGGCACTTTGGTAAACATTATGCTAAAAAAATTGTTTGCCTACAAGAGGAGACAGAATTTTGATTTGCCATGTACCCAAAGGCCATTTTGGAGTAAAGTGGTAAAATTTCACTGAAAGGAGGAAAAAAAAAAAAGAAAATATTTCTTTTGAAGCAACGTTAACTAATTTGTAAAGCAGAGTTTTTAAAAGCGTTGTCAGGCCTGTTTATAGTGGATGGATTTGCCTATACTTTCAATCCTTTCAGTCCTTCTGTCTACTAGTAGGACACCCAGTTATCTGTTTAGACTGACATTACTTCTGAACTTACTCCTCCTGTGCATTATCATCAGTATAGTTGTATACCACTGAAATTAAGAAATTAAGAACTTCCCTCTGCTATTTTTAAACATCCTGTCTTTGTTAAACTAAATTTATTTGGAGTTCCAGGAGGATGGGAAGGAAGCGCTGCCATACATTGTCTCAACTGTTTCCATTTAGGAGCAAAAATGACAGGGGGGTTTGATGAACTAGGGGGAAATAAGTCTGGCTAGCTCCTCTTTTCTGTTATAAAGTAAATCAACATTAAGATCAAAGCAGCTCAAAAATTATAAATGTATTTAAACAGAGTAGTTATCAGTGTTGTACATCGATGGACCTGGACTGTAATCCTTCCAGTGACAGAATGTTTTAGCAGACATCCATGAAGCTCACCTTATTTAATCTTTTAGTAGTCACAGACATTTGCTTTTTTAGAACCAATTCTTAGGTCAGTTTTAACAGTTATGATACAAGATTCACACTTTACTTACTTTAAGCTGCGGTTTGCATTTTCTTTCCTTTTTTTTTTTTTTAAAATGTGGTGAGAAACCCAAGAGTAAATTAATTCTTTATAAATAATAAGAATAATGTATTGAATGTGTTCAAGCTGGCAGATGACAAACTTACACGCAAAACAGCCTTACCCAGATTTAAACTGACTTGATTTCTGTACGGTGTATTTACAGCCTAAGCATTACCATAGGAATAGTCTACCTAGTGCAAGTCAAAGAAAAATAAAAAAGCTGCATCTACACTCATGCCCTTGTACTTGAAGACTGCCAGCAGAAACCCACGCAGCATTGTCAGCCTCACAAGATGTGGTATGTGACATAAACTCTAGCCTAAACCCTAAAAGCTCTCCACAATCCTGCCTGCACATGAAAGCTCAGCTTTTTCTCCCACCAGCCTTGGTCTCATAAACAATCTCCCTACCAGAAGTTCTGCTCACCTCTAACGTTTCCCTCATGTCTTACCATGCAAACCAAAATTGATCTTGATTAATGGACAACTTGAACAAAGAAGCTTTCCTCGAGAAGGAGTTCATAAGTGAGGTAGTGAGCAATAGAACATGATTTTTGTGTAAGGAAGCAATACACTTATAATGCAATGAATGTGCAATGCAAGGTATGGAACATGAACTGGAGTGTTAAGGGGTGTAAACAGAATGAAAAAAAAAGTTGTCCTATGAATTGAATTATCTGTGTCTGCTTTTTTAAAAATATTCTTCAGGTACATAAAAAGTAATTTCATTTGTTTTTTTTTTTTTCAGAAACATACATATAAAAGTATGTGACTCAAAAGAAAAAAAAAAAAAAAGAAGAGGTCAGATAGGGCTCTTTCTTTTAGGGGGTATCACTCAACAGCATCAGCATAGAATCACAAACTTCCCAAGCAATCAATCCTACGGGATTCATTAAGTCTTCAGATTCTCCTGTTTGTTTATTTATACCATGTTCCCCCCTACCACCCCTGCTATTCACACCCTGGTTCCCCTGCAGCAGGAAAGATGATTTAGTATCCATTCGTTATTAGATGGCACTAAGTAAAAATCAGCTCATTGCAAAGGCTAAACACAAAGGACTAGAAGGAAGAAGATGCTGCAGGGAGATTTTGCATTAGTCTTCAGGCACAAACTGGGGCTGCTCGGGAAATCTGACAGTACTCTGCAGTTTCCTGCCCCTGCCTGACCCCCAGACTGCTGGTCTCTCTCAAGGACTCAAATTAGGTTACCCAGCACTTACTGCTCTGTGTATTTGCCGCCTGCTCTGTCAGGAGCAACAGAAGCACTGTCTGAGCAGGCAGGGCTGGGGTTAGGGAAAAACAAAACCCACCCGGAGGTCAGTCTGACAAGGTCTATGAAGGGCAGCAAGACGAACTTCTGCAAGGACCTAAGTGGCAAAAAGAAGACCAGGGAAAATGAGGTGCAGGACCTGACAACAAAGGACACGAAAAAGGCTGAGGTATTTGATGCCTTCTTTTATCTCAGTTTGTGTTGGAAAGACCAGCCTTCAGGAATCCCAGATCTCTGGAACCAGAGGAGAAGTCTGAACTAAGGCTAAAGACTTGCTCTCAGTGGAGGCTGATCAGGTTAGGAAGCACTTAAACCACCTGTACACACACACCCCCCACCAGTCCCTGGGACCTGACAGGATGCACCCCTGAGAGCTGAGGGAGCTGGCCAATATCACTGCGAGGTGACTCCCTGATTAGCTTTGAAAAGTTGTGAGGATCAGGAGAGGTTCCTGAGAACTGGAAGAAAAACTAGTGTTCCCCTGTCTTGAGAATGAAGGATCCAGGGAAGAGCAGGCCTTTCAGCATCATCTCAATCCCTGAGAAGGTGATGGATGAACCTGTTCTGGAGACCATCTCCATACGCATGGAAAGACAAGAAGGTGATCAGGAGTAGTCAACACGGTCTTATAAAGAGGAAACCATGTTTACCAACATGAAAGCTTTCTATGATGAGATGACTGGCTTGATAGATAAAGGAAGACCAGCGGATGCTGCTTATCTTGACTATAAGAAGGTCTTTGACACTTTCTTCCATTAGAAAGCTTCATAGAGAAGCTGATGAAATACAAGCTAGAACAGCAGAGTGAGGTGGACTGAAAACTGGCTGAACTGTCAGGTTTAAAGGACTGTTATCAGCATCACAAAGTCCAGCTAGAGACCAGTCCCTTGTGTTACACCCCAGGGGTTGTTACTGGTTTGCCATCTTTACCAGTGACCTGGACAGTAAGACAAGTACACCCTCAGCGAGTTTGCAGATGGCATAAAACTGGGGGGAGTCACTGATACACCAGATGGTTGCACCAGTGTCCAGAGGGACCTCCCAGGCTGGACAAGCTCATGAAGTTCAGCAAAGGTAAATCCCAAATCTTCCACTTGGTGAAGAATAATCTGAGGTACAAGTACACACCAGAGGCCAACTGGTTGGAAAGCAGCTCTGTCAAGAGGGACCCAGGGCTCCTGCTGGGCCAAGTGTTGAGTAACAACATGTCCTTGCAGCAAAGAAGGCCAAAGGTATCCTGGGCTATTCTGGGAAGAGCGTTGAGAGCAGAGAGAAATTCTTTCTTCCCTCTCCCCTCAGCAATGGCGAGCCCACACCTGGAATGCTGGGTCCAGTACTAAGTTTTCCAATACAAGACTGCCAGTGGAGAAAACTCAGCAGAGGGGCACAAAAAATGATGAATGGGTAGCAGCATCTGTCATTTGGGGAGAGGTTGGGACTGTTCAGTCAACAGAAGAGAAGTCTAAAGGGAATCTGATTAATATAGATAAATACCTTCTGTGATAGAATGAAAAAGAGAGAGCCAAGTTTTTGGCAGGGGTACCCACTGACAGCACTAAAAGCAGAAGTTGAAACGCAGGAAATTCCACTTAAACATAAGAAAAACAAAACTTTTCTACCGTGAGGGTGAACGGACAGTGAAATAGGTAGCCCAGAGAAATGTGGAGACTCCATCCTTATATGCAAAACCTGACAGAGCACAGTCCCAGGCAACCTGCCCTGGCTGACCCTGCTCTGAGCAGGACATTGAACTAAATGATCTCCTCCCTTCCGCAGCTGTGATTAGCCATCCCACTTTCCTGCCTGGGGATCAGAGCACCAAAATCAGAAATCCATATTCTGTTTTGGGAAATATAATACAAAGTATCTAGCACAGAATAAGGGAAGGCTTCCCTGTCACTGAAAACTAGTCATAAGATGCTCAGAAGCTGTAGTGCAGGGTGACTAGAAAAGCTGGCAGCACCAAATGGTCCTGGGGCAGGGGCAGACTGGATGGAGATAACATGCTCAGCGTGTCTTTTAGGGCTTAAAAGAAAAAACAAAAAAGATGAAAAAAAAAGTATGATTACTAGAATAATCACTTATCCTGTGAAAACTGTGAAAAAGTCCTCAATTCCTGGTTAAAAAAAAAAAAAAATGGAAAGGAGGTTGACTGAGGATTGAGAGGGTTTGTGATGACATTTTTGGGGGAATAACCTTATGATCCCACAGGGAAACAGAACACGCAGACAGACAAACACTTAAATACGCTGTGCAGCATTGTAAGCCATTGCCTGTCATCACTGTGCTTGTTGTGTTCAGGCTGATTATTCCCCTGGAATTCAAAAATCAATTCTAACTCGCAAACTATTATTTTGCACAGACCCGCAAGTACTGCAGATTTTGTTCTCTATTTTATACTCAGTGACTCTCAGGGGAGCAATCAGAGGCCAAAAGGTAATTGGTGACAGTCACCAGTGAATTCATTGGACAAAGCTTTCCTCAAATCCAGGAGGTGATTTCATTGTGTTAATTAGCCTTTTTTGCTGAAACTGCTGATACAGCTAAAAGCTGTGGGAAGGGAATGGTGAAGACATTTGTATCATCACTCTCAATAAGCTATTCAAGAATAGTTTATTCAAGAGAGTGAGAGGGAAAAGACTTTAAGGTCTTAGCCAAAAGCTTTACAGTGCAGGATAGTCTGCGTGTGCACGCACACACGCACAAGAGCCTGGTGTGAGGATGTAGCTTTAAAGACATTTCTAATCTAATAAAATTTACTTGTGCTTCACACCTAGAGAAAAGCAACACTTTGGGTTGTTCTTCCCAAATGTAGTCAGGCAGCCTGGCATAATTCATGCTTACAGAACACAGAATTTCTCTATAATTAAAAAAGCCTGCCAAAGGAGCAGAACTGCCATCAGCAGGAGTTTCAACTGACTCACTCCATGCAACTCTAAAATAACATACTTTTGAAACATTTGTTTGGGGCTTTTTTTTTTTTAAATTCAGTTTCATATTTTTCAAAATTCTATTCCCTGTAATCAACCTGGGCCTCCTCTTTTTGCATAATAAGGCACCATCTCTTCATAAGGACAAGCAAATGGAAAGCAAATCCTTGAGTAACAGCACTAGAGAAAACCCTAAGGTAAAATGGATGGAACTCAGAGCTGGATTTGGATGTGGTACCATATACAAAAACAGGTAGGGGAAAGAAAAAAAAAAAACAACCAAGAATTCTTGGTTAGTAGCTGGATCACTAACTGAGACAGGATATCTGCAAAGAAATTGCATACAGTCACGAGATTAAACATCATAACAAAATGTATGGATTATCTATGAGGTTGCTGTCTTTTATATGCTTTGCCTTGTTTTAGTGAGATTTTTTCCTTTTCTGACTGTGATGCAATAACCAGGAAATAAAACTTCAACATGATTCTGAACCCAAATTACAAGACTGACAAATATCACACACTAGTTTATACCTACTCAGAAGAAAGCAACACGTATGATATGAAATAATTTTCTCATTTCTTTTCAAGTCTGGAAGTTTCTCAAGTCACAAGTCTCCTACTTGTGAATGTCAGGAAGAAACAGGTATTCTACTTCTATTATATCAGATGCTCCCACCTTTCAGTTCTACAAACTTCTTTTGCACTTAGGTGATACAAGAATTAAGTACCATTAGTTTAAACTTAAAAAGGTTCCCTTAAGATTGTTGGAACTTGTTAAAAGAAATGCTACCTTTTCAAAATAATCAAAATTTATGAAAAATTCAGTAGCAGTGAAATATGTCCTGGATTTTCCAATAGACAAATTTTTAAGCCCTGGCCAAATGCTGAAGAGTTTGTGCTTTTTAAAAATACAACCAAGGAATGATCTAAGTAAAGCAAAAACCTTCTCCTGTCTTATATTACCAATGCACTATTTCTTTTTGTCCCTTGGTATATCAAATCAAAAACTCCCAAGAGTGTTTGGGAAAAAAATGGGTACTGTATCTGTTGCAGACCTGCCAGTATGAAATACCATGTTTCCACCTTGCTTTTCTAGAACTACATACTCATCTCTTTTTTAACAGGAAAAAAAAAAAATTAGTAATGACTTGATGTAATTAATAATTTCTGAATTTTCAAGAAATACTGTCAGCATTCAAACACTACTAAATAGTGGACATTTAAAGAAGTAAAGCGGTTGTTGCCACAAGTACTTCCAAACAGAGTCACTTTAGAAAAGAAACAGCATTTGATAGAAAGAAAACCTGGTGTCTGAAAGGTTAAAAAAAATTCCTTTGCATTTTCACTCCACTGTTATAGCTGATCTAAAAAAGCAAGGGTTTTTCAAAGGCGTTTAGCTTTAAACATTCACAGTACCTTTGAATGTCCTCAGCAGCACCAGAAAAGAGGGATTCAATTTTCAAAGATAATTGTGTCAGATAACTGCCTCATCCCTTTTCAGAAACAATCTGATAAATACCTAATTACCAGCCAAGTGATTTCAGAGCCACACAGCTGGGCCTAAGAAAAGGCTACAGGGAATGACAAGGTCCCTTAAAGCCATCGAGAGCAAGAGGCATTTGGTTTGTGAATTACTTCATTTATTCAGCTGATAAAAGGCATGGGAAGTCCCCAGAGAAAACAAAATATTCATAAATTTTTGAAAAAAATAAATAGAACCAATATTTAATCAGAGAAGTAAAATATTTTCAGATCAAACAGTATCGGGTACTACAGAACAATTCTATCCCAAAATCCACAATGGTAATTATTCCAGCCCTTAAAACCACTAATTTTTCCAGAAAGCATTTGTACACTACTCAGTCTAATCTTGTCTCATGCTAATATACAATGCTGTGTAGGAAATCAGCTTTATTGTAATTTATATTGCAATTGCTATCTTAAAAAATTGTAGTCTTAGTTTTGTACACCAGTGAAAATTCATAAATTCTTTCTAATTCAACACCTGTCTCGCTGTTGTAGTAGCTTTATTTTAGCTTCACTAATTAACACCCCCCCAACAGGTGTATGCAGCACCTCAGATTTCAGGGAATCTTTTTAAATTCCACAGTGTAAAAGCCAATCCTGCAATCTTGCTGAATTCCTTGCGCTTGGAGAAGCGCTGGCCCCTACCACGTATCCGAAACGTTAATGGGTCGGAGAGCATGAAATATGAAAGTAATGATGCAGGGTTCAGAATCACAGATGGAAAGGAGAAGATTACTGATAATGCTCCCGCAATATTAAGTTGAACAAATTATGTGTTCCTCAGGCTTTATGAAATACGTGTTTGCTTTTTGAAAAATGCAACAGGATCTGGGGTGGTAATCTCAAAAGTACACATTTTTGACCTAGCTCTGCTCCCACATTGGAGCAAATTGATTGGAATTTTGCAAATGCAGTGAAATAGGGATGGATCTATGCAATTCTGTAAATCTCTCTCACTTAATTAAAAACAAGGACACAAAAAAAATGTTCCATATGTGTACCCAGAGAGGTGAGTCAATGGCTATTGAGCAATGTGGGGGATCAGGCTGCCCAGGAAAATGCTGGAGCCACTGGAGGTGCTTAAAAGACAGGTAGATACGGCCCTCAGGGTCGTGGTTTGGTGGGGAACTTGGCAGTGCTGGGTTAGCAGTTGGACTCGATGATCTTCGGGGTCTTTTCCAACCTAAACAATTCTATAACAAAGATTTAAATTAAGCTGATTGCCTTTACTCTGCTATTTCACAGTAGTGATCCCACAGCCAAGAACACAGGGGTGGTTTTAAAACCTGTTCCTTTCTGATTCTCAGGTAGTAAGTTACAGACTTTCTGCATGAGTCATGATTCACACTGCACGTAAACATGAATTAAAGCTGCCTGGGAAGAGCTGACACTCCACTAGCATTTAAGTTCCAGCAGTCAGGCGTGCATATTGAGTGGGGCAGGCAGCAAAAGGTCCTAGGGTTTTCCTTGTCTGAAAATTAAGTCTTGACCTCAGGTCACAGCTTTGCCATAACCAGTGTTGTGGAACCATTTAAATATGGAAGTAAAATTTCTGGATAAATTCTCCTGCCAACTACAACTGAGCAAAGAGAAACCTCAATGGGAGTCACTCACTGCAATAAAAAGCCTGGACTCCACTTCAGTGCATGGTGAAAAGCTTTGTGTTCCTCTAGCCTTTAAACTGCTTAGGTTTCTATCTATCATTAAATGATTTATCTCTCAAAAACTTAGAACTCCATGAAATAAAAAAAAGGGAATTCTAGACAAACCTCAGTGTACTACGTAGAACAGCAGATACTTTGACTGCAAAGCTATGAAACAATAAGTGTTTCGGGACTGTCAGCTGCAGTTTCTGCAGCAAGAGCCTTGTCAGAATTCTTTACTTCTTGAGATTCAACTTGAAGAGAAAGAGACATAGCTCGGCTTCTGCCCTTAATAAGAACAAGAGCAATTAGAAAGGATTTGCAGATCCTGCCCCACCAACAATCCTTCTGAGAGACAGAAATTTACGTCAGGATTCAAAGAACACTCAGCTCTCCCCTAGAGCGCATTCAGCCGTCTGGGGTCGCCAGTAAAGGTGAAGCTCATACAGCACAAGGACTTTCAACCTTGTCTGCTCCTTGGTTAAACAGACCTGTGTGAAATGCTAACCCCTCGGGGAAAAGGAAGAAGATGCCAGCTTTCATGAAGCCCCTGGAAGAGTGGCAGAATCCCTTTGAAACCGAAACTGATCTGATAAGGTCGTTATGGTTGTTAATAGCAGCTCTTTCCTCTGCTTCCTTGGAGGGGACCGTGGCATTTAGTGGAAGTTCAGGGCAGCCAGCAGCCGAGCTGTCATTGCAGGGCAATGCTAGGGACTGCCTGGAAAGCCCTGTTCTGTCCATGTCCCAGCGGGCATAATAGCTGCTCCCTATGAGAAGGCTCCTAATGCCTCCCAGCCTTTCTGGGACCAAAGCTAGTAGCTTTTTGCTATGCCTCAGATTTGGCCACCTCACTGATTTTGCTCCCATTGGCTTTTAATCCAGTATCCACTGTGAAGAGAAACACAAAGATTTAAAGTAATTGCATATCTACAGTTCCCAAGACTTTAAAACTGTGGGTCAAGGGCAAAAATCCTCATGTCACCACTCCCAGCCCTAAGTGGAATGTAGGGAGGACTTAATCCTTACCTCTTCTGCTGGGCTAAAGGGCCCATGCAGAACTCCACACTGTCACCAGAGCAGAGACAGGCAGAGCAGTGCAGTGGTGGGCCTTAAAATACACGGGAGGGAATGAAAATGGAGATCTGGGATTATTTCAGGGAGAAAGTTTAGTGGGTGCAGGACATGAATCTTTCTGATCTTTCTATTCTTGCTATTTTTGTTTCAGACTCCTATAAGGAGAATAGCGAACAGGGGCTGGGGGACCACAGACTACATGCAAGGAAGTGCTATTCTGTAAACCCTCATAATCCTCTGAGCGTGCTTTATGAAAGGGGTTTATTTAGTGTAGGTACTGTCAACAACCTACAAAAGATTAAGGTACAACCAGCAAACTCCTCCCAGGAATTCTTCAAAGTAAGAGGAAAGAGAATCTGAGGTTAGACCTGAAAAATCATTTTTAATGTTTCTGTGGAATTGAAGTCTCAAACAAAATCTATTTAGAAATTCCACTTGATTTGATCAAGAGCAGGATATGCAAAAGAAGCTTCCTCCATAATCTAAAGAGTCATTTGAAAACCAAGATCACTCCTAAAAAGAGTATCATCCTCCTTTCCTCCCACCCCATTTCCTCCTTGGTTTCTCCCTTAAGAAAAACTTTCACAGCATATGTTTAATCATCTATAGACTCCTAAGTTCTGGAACACAGTTTAAGGTCTGAAGTTATAGAGCCAACAGTAGCAGAGAACTTAAATTGATAGACTGAATACTTCCCTTGTGATGATGCTCCCAGATCATTAATTCTGTCTGTTAGAAACACACAAGCTGTTAATGTGCATTAATATATGAAATAAACAACAGTGTGCTTTCTAAGTTTTGTTTTTAAGTATTACTGTAGAAAAGTAAATAAAAAGGATAAGCCTCCTAAAAATGTCCTGACCAGGAAAGCATAACAGATATGGAAGAGAGGATGAAGGGTTTATGTCTCAGAAAGCCTATCCAAACTTGTTACTCCTTCGCAAAACTTGAAATAACAATTTACACACAAGGGAAAACAAATGCATGTGTCTCAATAACAAATTCTGGAGTTTCAGCTCCCCAAACAGCACAGTAAACCAAAGCCCGGCAACAATTTTCATTCATATTTTCTCCTATCAATGCAATCCACTTTCCTGAGAGAAAACACCCAGCCCAAACAAAAGGGATTTCGTTTTGTCGGAGTACCTAGTACACTAAAAGTTCAGATTAACTGGCTATGATTTTGACAGGTCTCCAGTTCCTCGCATGGATCCTCATGCATTTTGTATCTGTCGGATGCACAATCAGATGCTCCCGCATGTATCGCGCTCCCTGTAAGTACAAGGGACACCGGCTATAAACATCTTTTAAAAGTTATGGATGTGCCTGACATAACTGGTGTGACCTTTCCTAATAGAGGAACTGCTGTATAATCAGTCTCATGTGGGCAAGAAAATACAACATCTTGAATCACTGAATTCTGTTGCATCAGCAGCACTTTGAAAGCATGGACCAAATAACTGAACTATACTGACTCCTAAACCTTCAGAGACTAAAAGAGTTTAAGCTGAAACAGACAATTGATAATTTATAGAGGTGGACAACTGGTTTCCTAGCAGTAAACCATACTAACAAAACTAGCCTTTAATGGATGAATAACTAGTGAGGAGTAGAAAAAAACCTCCTGAATCCACGGGAATTGTGTTCATGACATAATAATCAGCTGTATTTCTACATATTTTGTTTAAAAAGTTTTTGCACTCTGGAACTACTAGAGGACTGACTACCATGCAAGCTTTGTGAGAAGTATAATTTTAAAAAGACTAAAAGTTATTCACGAGAAGCATTTCTGTCTTTGACTTTCGAAAATGCTTTATTTTCTTTCACTGATGCAGCTGTCTCTTTTAAAATACCTGAAATTAAGTGGCATTCATTTTCTAACAAGCCCTATGCTATCAGAAATAAGATACCAGTGAAGCAAGACAACAAGATCATATACTCTCTCTCTGAACTGGAAACTATAATGAAGAATGTTAATTAGATGTTAGAGAAAATCATGCATATGTTCATTTGTGCTACTGGTCCTTGTGGATGGCAATATTGTTTTTCTAAGACTCAAAAAAAGGCAACCTTAACTCACTTAAAGAAAGACACTGTAAAAAATGACTCAAGATACTCATTCATCCCTGTTTAAAATAATAACTTTGTTCTAATATTTCCACTAGCTTGGTTTTTCAACACCCATCCATCCCCTCCTTTCCTTTCAGATAAGTCCATGCAGATGGGTTCTTTGCAGCTCACTAATGCTACAACCAGCAAGAAAGCAGTGCATTAGATGCTCATATGGCTGCAATGTAAATTTGCTCACAATTTGAGCATATGATTTATCATATAGTCAGATGAACTAATCAGTATTGATGAAGAGGTTCATAACATGCCTCAAAGTCACATTCCTTGCACACATTAAACTGATTCAGAGCTACCCTTCTCTAGTTGTTTTCCTGTTAGCGAGAGGGAAATAAATTTATTCTAAATCCTTGCTCTCATCTGCACCAACACGTATCACAAGCCACTTTTGATTCATTTCCTGATAAATAGATACTTAATTTGCTTTTGGCCTACCTTGGAGATCTTCAGTATACATTGGCAGACAAAAAGCAAATGTGTTGAATGACATAAAAAGCACGTTCTATAGAGTACAAAATATTCATAAACTTTTAACCTGGAAAAAAGTAACAGTGAATAATATTTTCCCAGAGAATGAGTGTGCAATAGCACACAGCATAAGGTTGTAAGTGCATAAGGCACCGCAAGCACTAAAATTGAAACCTCTAACAATGTATGATCATAATGGATAAATTAATACTGGTAGAGTTTCTTTCAACCACAAAGTAATTAAAGAGTTTTGGTAGCTGAAACAAAATATTTTAAATATTCCCTGGTACACTTACCATTTATGTCACCCTGTGTGCATATGTCTTTTGCTGATGTCTTTTTCACAGATACCAGTATCGTAACACTTGCTCTGACTTTGCTGACTGAATGGGGATGATCTGTTCATAAGCAGGAATTCTACAACTATCCTGGTCTTTGCACAAGAGTTTATATCTTTTGCTTATAAATAGTGCCCTTGTTCTACATAGTTACTACCTGTGTAGCAACTTCTATAACACTGTTTTTCCCCCCTCTCGGTTGAGGCAATGCTGCCATGAAAAAGTGTTCCTCAGGTCCTCAAGACATCTCCTAGACCAACAAAAACTTGGCTTATTCAGAATACTTGAATAGCTCAAGAGCCACGAAGTGAAGTGGCAACAGATGACAAATCAAAAATCTCATTTTCATAAAGTGAGCACTACCTCTCCTGGCATTTAAAGTTCTTGTCAAGATTGCCTTCAATCCAATAAGAAAGTTAAATTGAAGCCAGGGAGAAAGAGCCTGCTAAAGTACAGTGTTATGCTCGTCAGTGGACCAACAAAGACACACATTGGGACACACTCTAATGTACGTTTAAAAGACAGCACTTTCATCAGTACACTTGGAAAAATGTCACCCTGTTAATGCCTGCAGAAAATAACTCCCTGCTTCCCCCACCTCCCCAGTAAAATCAGCTTAAAAATACTCTCACAGGCAAAACTTAACCAAATACAAATAATTCATGACTGACAAGTTGCTGACATTCTTCAAAGCAATAGATGCTACTCTACCACCACGGGCAAGGAAAACTAAGTCAAATAAAAATATAGCGCATAAATAGAAATTTCAGCAGGTTTGATTACAGTGAAAAATAAGAAAATCCAAAGCTCCTGAAAAGCTGTTTGAAAGCCACTAGTCTTTGGTGAGAAAAAAAAACCGAACCCTGTTCCTCAAATGGTATTCAGATAATGAAATTTTCCTGCAAAAAACTTTTCCTGTTTAAATATTCAAACTCCAATCTTCAAAAGCTGGTATTTATGAGACTCCTCTTTTAGCAATTTGATGCACTAATCTAAAATAGCATTGCTCATATTTACATATAAATTAAGCCAACTACATCATCACACTCTTTAAGCGGTTTACTTACTGTGTACTTGGCAAAGCATCTCTTTTAGTTTTCCATAAAATAGAATATATGATATAGAAAAACACACACCTTCTGTGAACATTGAAACTAAATAAACTGAACTGTATATTCAGTGTGATACAGCAGATTCAGAATACAATATCAGAAAAAGGGAAGTATGAAAACAGTGCAGGAATGACACAGTATAGTTTTACTGCTCTTCCATTTAGTGCAACCTGTCAGTCTAACTGTGAGCCTAAGCCACTAAATTCCACACATGAAAGTCAATCTGATCTGTTAGGTAAACATTCAGGCAATTTATTTTAATGGATCACTGTCTCCATTCAAACATAAATCAAACCCAGTGTTATAATTAAGAGAAGATACAAGAAGAACTTCTGGTAGTAGATCTGTCTGCAAGTCATGACACCTACAGTATATGCACCCTTTATTAAAAATACCTTGTCACTGTCAATGACTTTTGAGGGTTTATTTTGTGATTCTGATACAGGCTTAATAAATGTATTTACAACACAGAATACATAAGCAGCTATATTGACAAACCAAAGATTAGCCTCTCCACTCCCGACCTTTCTTCTTGTACCTAATCTCCTACCTAAGCTGTCTCACTGATACCCCAACTAGCTGGCGTGCCATCAGCTTAACATGGCCAAAATTGACCTCTCTGTCTTCCCACCTGAACACTGCATCACCAACAACCCCCCGTCACTCAAGCCTGTAATAAAAATGTCATTTCGGTTTCACCTTTCCCTAGCCTTCCTAATCCAGATCATAAATAAATCTTTCTGTTCCTTCTTTTACACATTAAAGATAATTTTCTTCTTTTTGCCTCCACAGCTAAATGCTCACTTAAGCTCCTGGTTCTCATTTTGATTCATTTATTCTCAAGCTCCATTACATCGTATCAACCATTCCCTTTCAGCCCATTCTAAATGCAGTTTTTTAGCTTTATCTCCATTTAGGTTTCATCACAATGGATAAAAATTCCAAAAGCATAAAATAGTCTAAAACCCAAAGATCCTTGAATCCATTTAGGATTCTAAATGGATACAGGTCGTTTTTGTAAGCACTCATGCAGTTTAAGATGCAGATTATTGTTGGACACATGAACATCTACAAAAGATTCTCCTCCTGACAATGGCACATAAGCCCCTAAGAATCTTGAAAATTGGACAATTTTACACACTCATCCACTCTTCTAATCCTTCTGCCACCTTCTCGTGTTTCACATACCAATTTTTTCGGTATAATTTCTTAGTTTTGTCCTTTTCTGCCTCATTTTCTGTCTCAGCATTTTAAATTCTACTTCTTCAGCAACCATCTATTTTATATACAGCTCTGCCACTTTTCCCCATAAATGTGTAAAATTCCATTTCACGTCATGCCTTTGGCATAAAACATCCTCTGTGTGCTTCCTCCTTAATGGTACACCTAACTCTAAGAAGCATTTCACTAATGCCAGCTGTTAAGGTGTTTAATGCTACAATAGTAGCAAAACAAGGAACTGTTTATATAAAACATGTATATGTATATAAACAACATATAGCTGAGGGCACATTGTCATTCTGCTTACAATGATTTTACATTCTAATCCACGTCATTTGTGTGTTGTACTGTGAGAGTGAGACTTCACTGGGAACAATAAATCATCCATCTATACATATCTAAACACATAACTTTTAATATTATATCCATAAGACTATGTTGAAAATTATCAAACACTTGACACTAGAATTTTAAAGCCAAACATACATAGGCATAAATAACCAGTCCATTTTTCCGTTCTGATTTCCATTTCCTGGTTGTTTCTGCCCTGGACTGCTCTCTCCCATATACAACAGTGTCATTTTGCTGCATTTACCATTAGAAATCTAAGTTTTTGAGAGTAAATGAACAAAAACAAAACAAACAACAACAAAAAAAACCACAAAACAAAACAAAAGGCTAAAGTAGAGAAAAGTATTTCACATTGTTAGCTGGAGCCAATGCATGTGGATCCCACAGTGTGCCCTGAGGCAGCACTACATTAACAACAGTGGCTCAAAACTCACTCCAGAGCAAAGTGAACCACCTGCTGATGCTGCAACAGCCTGTTCTGACTTCCTGTGCTTAATGTCACAGAGGGACCTTTAGGGACTGGGAAAGACCCCTGGACCTGTGCTGTGCTGAAAGGGCAAGTGGTGACAGGATGAACGGTCAGCGGGCCAACCACGACCCTCAGCCAGCATTCGTCCACTTCCTACCCCCGGGCAGTGGAAGGGCGAGAGGATTGACTTCCTACAACAGTGTGGTTTAGAGGCTTTGATAAATAGGAAGTTTCGTCCTTGCAGTCCATTACCACAAATCACCCTATGACGTCAAAGTTACAACAGCAGTGTCTCCAGTTTGGTGGACTGGCTGGGCTGTCCTGTTCCCTCTGCCCCTAACTAGCACCATCACTAGGTTTTTTCTTCAACCTGTTAAAGTTTCTGTCCCCATAAAAAAAGACCACACCCAGCTGTCTGCTCCGTTTTGGTGGTGCTATCATTCCTGTAGGCTCCCAGCCAGCTAGACACTTCCTTTTTATTGGATTTGGATAAGTTTTTCACTCAGTCAACGGTTTATCTTCATAAATGCTACAGGGAGCATGGAGGACACAATAAGAGTAGGCAGCCATGACTATGGAAGAGGAAGGGAGGAATTGCCTCTGCTGGCTCTTGTGCCAAACTAAATGCCTATATGACCATGTCTTTAGACCGTGACCAAATCCCAACTCGAACTTGTCAGATATTCTTAATAACAAAAAATCCATCCCGGAGGTAGAGATTTAAGGCATGCCTATGCAAATGAGCACAGCACAGCAAAACAAAACCAAACTTCAGGGAGAAGGTATTTAACAGCCTTCACAGGTAAGCTTTATGCATAACTAAATTACTCAAGAAAAATTGCAGAGCTCTTTTCTACCCACAGCAGAAAATACATACGCTCTCTTATTCATATATTCATTTAACATTTATAAAATAGAGGAACGTTTAATTCTAATCAAAATATCAGAGCCTCATATTTAGTAAATCCGATGGGGTTTTTTTATTATTATTAGAATGTTTTCGATAAACACTAGATGTGACATAAAAGCTATCATATCTGTTTTATAAAAAGAACCTTACCTTAAAGCCTATATAAACGCACCACATAAAATACTTGGAATTTTTTCCTTGAAAGAGGTACTAAAACTTCCCCCTTTAATTCATTAGCTTTCATTCAACTCTGATTGCTGCTATAAAATGCTATTCCTTTTTTATGATACCATGATCAGATCTTTTGGCTTACCATAAAGAAAGAGAACATCAATCATTTGTATTATTCTATCATGATCAGTGCTCAGACAGGAACACTCAAGTAATTTTATTAAATCATGCATTCCTACAGCCTGCAGTTAAAGAAAAACAAACCACTGAATCCAAAACTCCAGTTATCGGAGAAATATGAATTGCCCTTTTCAATATGTATTATTAAGCCCCCTGTACAAAAAACTCTAGTACTGAAGCCAAAAATTATTCACATGAGATACGTTTAGGGATGAAGCGCTAAGAAAATTCTGGCAGAAGTGTTAATTCAGCACATTTCAATGATGGAATAAAATGGCCAGCACCATTATCAATCATCTGATATTATCTTTTGTATAACAGCACGTACTCCTCTCCCTTTAATTGTTGCTGGCTGAAACAGCATTTCAGCTGAGTCGAGACCTGAGGATTAAGGTCATGATAAAATACAGCCAGAACTGCTTCGCCAGGTGTTCTGCTGAGTATATCTTGGCTGCAACTCTCAAGGCTCCACTTCTGCTGAAAGTTGTAATCAAGAGACCCAGACAGCAAAAGACAATGAAATGACCCCCACTCTAAGAGGCACGTCTTAGTGTCTTACGAAAGAGCACTTGCGACCAACAGATCAAGAATGATTACGCCGAAGAATGTTTTTCTTGCGTCTCGTGGCAGGAGGAGGAACCACAAGCACAAGACACTTTTCCTCACGGGAATGTCACTACTGACAGCTCACTTATAAAGATGATTCCTCGTGTTAGACTTCATACACTCTTACGTCTGTCCACATGTTTGGAGAGGCTTCCTTCACATTTCTCCCTTTACGTTTCTGTGAACGTAGTTGCCACAAATGCTGCTGGATAACCAGCCCTGCACACGACTTCGTTACTTTATCCTGTATTGTAACAAAAACCCACTACAAATACTGCCAGTAACAACACCAGCTTATTTCCACTGGGTCCCAAACTTTGAATGCGAGTATGTGGGAGTAACAGCATGGACTTTTCTGCACATTCCTTGGATGTGCATTGCCATTAAATTTATCTTCCAGCTATCAAAATTAAAATGGAGACATGCAAGTATGCCTCCATATTCAAAACATGTTATTGAACAGACAAGAGGGATTAAAAATCAGAGAAAATTAATGTTTTAGGCTATATCTCTAGACAAGTCAAAACAGTATAATTAAACATATTTATCCTCTTGCCTGCAAAGAGATACTGTGCTAACAAATTTATGAAAATGCAAGAAACTCCCTAGCAGAGAAAAATGGTCAATTAGTTCCTTGCATATTTAAAAGAAGATGAAGGAAGAAACAATCTAACTTCAGCCCCTGGAGACCTACAAAGAATCTCTACATCTAAAAACCCACAATTGCCTGGAGATAACAGCTGGGAAAGAGCCAGTCACATAAGAGGTGGAGAAATACAGCCCAAAGTCATACTACAGAACAATGCCTCTACGGAGCGTTTCCTTACAGGAAAGCCATGGCAGGGTTCAGTTTCTGTGACACCTAGTTCTGTGTTACAGGAATATTTGCTACAGCAGCAGTCTTCCCAAAATTTTTCATGTGTACTGAACTGCTTCAGTCCCTATTTCCAACGCCATTTGGCTCGGAGTGGCTCACATCCACACTGCTTTGGGTAACCTCCACTCAGAGGTGCCTGGTCACACTTACACCACGTGGAACTCAAAGTAAACTCTGGTCCCTCTATGACAGATATTCACCCATCGGCATCTTAAGCACATTTTTATAAAGCACATCTTGTTCCATTCCACACAGAGGAGTGATATGGTACCACAGAGTGAAGATGCTCCAGGTGCCCAGAGCAAAAGAGGGAGTGATGCCACCGGTACCACAAAGGCAGTAAGGGTTGTTAGGAGTGTACTGAATTCACTATCAGACCTGTACAGATCCTAATACAAACTGCAGTTACACTGCAATGTGATTGATATGTTGGCCCGTTTTACAAGTCCTGTTTGTTTTCCAAAATATATGCCTGAATTAACCTCTAAAATACATTATTCTTGCCCTAGATGTTCTAAATTGAAAAGGAAACAAGGTGTTGAGTTTTAACATAGGCATTTTGGCAATAAAATGAAGACCTACACGCAACGTTTATCTTCTGAGAAGTTTTTTAAATGCTTTCCATGTGATTTGGGGCAAAATTCAAGGCACAAGGTGGGGAGAGGCTGCAGCAAAAGACTCCAGGAAAAAGTTTTAAAAGTTTCCTAGAAAAAGAAGGCCTGTTTTTCAATTATGGTTGGCACTGACAATACCAAATTACTTGCAAACTCTGTCAGGAATCAGTATTTTTTTCCTCCTCATCATGTTCATATACTCACCTCCATTCCCCTATTGAAATTGTTAATCTTTCCTGAGACTGGGTAATTGTCTGGTGGAAAGGGTAGCAAATTAGAACCAAGTTACCAAAATACCTCAAGATATAAGATTCCAAAACTAGTCACAGAGTAAGCAAAACAGCTCTGTAGATGCAACTTGAGAGCTAGTATTGGTAAGAGTTTCTCTTGTCTGTTTGCTTATTTATATGCTAACTCTCCATAATTCAATGGAAAAATAAATTATCATAAACATAAGTAACTGGAAATTATTACTTAATTTTTTGTAATGCTACCTCCTGGACATCTGCAGGGAAAATTCCAAGGCACAGCATGCGTATCATTGGTCTTTAAATTTGTTATTTACTTGTTCAGAGTTTCCTGAGTGTAGGGATTGCCAGGTAGTCAAGAGCTGAGACAGTTAAGGGCCAGAAGTCCATGCACTCAGCCACGACCGTGCCACAATTCAGGGCTGCTGGGGTTGTCCAGCCCAGGGGTTTGTATTTCCTCTTCCAGGGAGCACCATCCACACCCCTGTGCCGGACTTTGTGCTGCTGTTTGCATTGTTGTACTTAGCAGAGGAGGGAAATAAGACTCAAAAAATAGTTATAGAGATTTGGACCCCTCTGTCCCCACAGAAAGACTTGGCTTACCTGCCACTGTTGGGCACATCTCTCCCATGTTTTTCTTGAAAGAGTATGAGACAGATGGGCCAATTCCTCTCCCTTCCTCTGCCCTGCCCCAGTTTATTACGTGAGCATGGCATGTTTTGGCAAAAAGGGTAGAGCCTTGCTAGAATAGGGCTGGGCAGCAGAAATACGCAAACCTTTACCTCCGGCCTACTGAGTTCTGAAAATTTGCCTCAGGATTAAGCCAAGATCTGTATTTTAATATCCATGAAATAGAACAAAGCATCAAGAATGTGAACTTTGAAGTTAGTCCTGCCTTGAGTGGAGGTTGAACTGGTTGCCAAGTACTGAAATTTGAACTTACTTCATCTTATATGCATATGTTCCAGATACAAAGACATGGGAAAACAATTTCCCTTTCCTTATGGATGCAGCTCATTAATCCTGATCCTCTGCCTGTCACCTGACCAAAAAGAAGATACTTGGCAGCTTTTAGTTTTCAAGTTCCACTGTCTGAGAAACAAAGGACAATAGGCATATACTTTACTGTGTCTGAAGTAAAGATTATCTTCCTCAACAGGCATTCTACACTGGAGCATTAATGCATATAATTCTGCTGAAGCCATTTACATAATTTCATATTGCTTTACACCTCAGTCTTCCTAAAGTTTTGTTACTGTACAAGCAATTTTAACATGAGCTCAGTAGATCTATACCCTGCTGTATAAATTTCAAAACTTTAATAGGGTCAGTTGGGGTTTGAAATAACTGAGACTTAAGTTGAAAGCACACAGCCTATTGACCTAAGAAGCTTGTTACAATTATTTTAGGAAATTTACTAATCTTATTTTGGTCTTCCTATTTTGACTTGATTTAAATATGCAGTAAGAAATTAGTGTTCTAGAGCTAGGATTGTAACTCATGTGCGTATGTGGAGTTGTTGCTAGTAAGCTCAGGGAAAAATTACTAGGGAATATAAAGGCTGTTTCATATTTCTTCCCGAAAGATTAAGAATACTGATGAGTTGAAAAATGGATGTTTTAAATAGAGGAGAGAGACAGCCTCCACAAAGGGTCTGAGATGCTAGGAAGCAGTAGTCAGAGTAACAAAGTCTCATCACTTGTCATGCCTCTAAAAATAACTATTATCAGAAATTATTTTTCCTGTAATATCGATAGATATTGCTTTATAGTACTGCACTCTTGCTAGGTGGTCAATAGGTCACACACACCTAGGAATGCCTTTGCATCCATTTAGAATAACTGTGCATAAAGCTCATTTATCATGCTTTGGTAAAAGGCAGGTCTTCCAGCCTGCTCTTATTTCTCTTTTTAATCACATTAACAAGAAAACAACCAGAACACCACCACAACAAAAGCACCACAACCCGCACGGACCGGATACAAATAACCCCCGGAATTCACCGATCTCCTCCCTCTTTATCGGTCTGCATTTCTGCAGTTATCTGTGCTTTCATTTGCATCTCTCTGTTCCCAGTAGTAACTTGGGGGCACTGAAGAGTTTTCTATTAAGGCAAGCAGCACTGATTGATTGCTGCCCGGCTCCCCCCAACCAGCTCCCCGCGCCAAGCCGCTCACAATGGGCTCGCTGCTTCCTTCCATCACCTCCGCCTGAATGCCTGAAGCAATGCATCCCTATCTAAGCTTCAGATCAGGTCTTCAAGGAGCAAAGGACCTAATTAAATCAACTGTAAAAAGGAGTTTAATCAATAGCAAGCTATAAACTCACATCTTTGTTTTATCTGTAAGTACATAAATTACAAAAGAAAAGTTGAATGCAGGAAGAGAGATTGAGAGAAGCACTATCCAATCTACGCTACCCAAGGCTTCCATTAAATTAAGCCTCAAACTATTAAAAAGAATAGCTTGAATTTCAATCAGGAAATGCAATATTCATTGTATGCTTTAATTGGGGCAGGTGAAAAACTGTAATTTTTCCCTGTTCTCGGCTTCTCTTATCAGCTTGCAATTTCTGCTCTTTTACAAACCTTTCCTTCAGCTATTCAAGGTACCAAACTCTATTCAATTTCCAGTATATCCTAGACAGCAGTTTTAACCACATATTGCAATTTGCCTTTGTCCATTCAGTTTGGAATGCACCATAATAGGTACACATTCTTCTCAAATATGTCTTCATTATTCACAGTTTTCATGGTAGTTTCACTTTTTTTTACTTTTCAAATACTATGTGTGCTGTGTTATCTCCACAGCACATCTGCTTTTCTGTGCTGTTAAAAGAGGCTTTGGGCATCCAAATGGCATTAATAACCAGAAGTACCACTTCTGTTTCCTCTTTGCATGAAGGCTGTCAGGTTTCTTTTCTCTGTTCACATTGTTCTTGCCTTTATAAGCCATAGGGCTCCATTAGTATTTTCATGACATCGTTTTAGTAGGTTTCTGTTCTGGACTGCGCAAGTTTGAGGCGGTGGGCACCCATCACAACACCACACCTGTGTACAGTGGCCAACACTGCGTCCCTGCACCTCAGACATGTTTGGGCTTCTGCAATTTCTTACAGAGAGCATTTTAAAAAGTGCACAGACCACTTTATATAGAGGGCATAACACAATACTGGACTTTCAGTCCACCCCACTGCGCCTGCTTTGCTTATTTTAACTTATTTGCAAAGTACTAAACAAACATTCTTCTCGCACTTGCGCCTTATCTGTGTGCTGATACCTTCATACACAGGAGAGGATTCCATATTTCTAAAACATCACACAGCATTTACCTAAAGAACACTCTCTCCCAGCTCTCCTTCCATAGACAGATATGGAGATTCACTTCTTGTAACCAGAATTTCCCCCAAATCCCATGGAAGCAGATGCATCTGAACGTAACTTTCATTTTTGTTTAAACCAAGTGCCCAACTGGCATGGAAATGACAGCAAGAATATACTTGAATAGGCAAATATAATCTATATAAAATAGCAACTTTTTTTTTTCTGGTAACAGCTGCCTAAACCAAAATGAATAAATCTGATTCCTCCTTCCACTTCCCCACCCCAGTTTCTTTCAAAACAAGACTTATGCAATCATATGCCATATACTCTGGGTCCAAGACCACAGTCGGTGTTGAATCTGCCCGTGAACCGTAACCAAAGTTCAGAGGTGGGGTCTCAAACTCCCGCATTTCCACGTGGTGGAAACGGGCACCTGAAGAGACCTTCCCTAGTGCTCTCACTGAAGGGCAGCCAGCAGCAGCATCTCTCCTCACCTAACAAACCCCCCTGCACAGGCCAGCCAATTAATTAACACATCCGAGCTCAGGACAACCTACCACTCCCTCATGCTGCCAAAATGCAGGTAGGGGAGGCTGGACCAGGCACCTGGAAACTAACTGCAAGTACTCTGGAGGGACAAGGCTGCACTTGGAGGCAGAGCTGTCACAACTAAGCTGTGAAAGGAGAGACAAAAACCTGGAAGAACACGCTTGATTTCCCTACAAAAAGCCTAAATAACATGTTTGCCAAAGAAAAAAGGTAAGTAATGATCTCAAAAGAACATTATTATGCTGGTGACAGCCACCAATTCACCTTTTCCATCATCCTTAATTCTGCAAGGAGGCTGCAGTGAGACACAAATCAAAATCTGTAACCATCTATTACTACAGTAATCAAGCTTTTTACAGGAAAAAATTCAAGAAATCTTAGGTACGCAATGGATGCAAGATGTTGGGTTAATAAAATAGATTATTCAAGAAAAGCATTTGCTGCTTAGCACTGACCCGGTATTCTTTTCAAGCCATTACTTATCTTCAAAAAAACTCAGGAACCCCATTCCTCTATTTGCCCTACAAATCACTGGCTTTCATTAAGCCTGCAGTAGTATTTTCTCCTCTTTCCATATTGCACCGCTCATTTTATTACTGTCTATATTAAAAAAGAATACGTGGAGAAACATAACTTATGTTTTAAGCCTTGCTTAATTAATTAAATGTAAAGGATCCTACATCTTCCCACAAAAGCTACATTTTATTTATGGTCATAGCCATGCCATTTGGGTATATATTTTCAGAAAGAGAATGAGGAAGAGGGGCTTGCCTTTAGTTTCTAGGGTTATTTTAACAAGAGGAAAAAAATTTGTTCAGAAAACAGTAAGAAACAAGAGTGAATAATTCTGGTGAAAGTTATTTAAAATGTATTTTAAATTCAGCTTTAGTTGGTGCCCCCAACGCACAAATATTTCAAAGTCACCACTTCCTTCAACTTCAACTTTTCATTATGTTGGTTAAAATTAATACCTCTGAAGATGTTAATGTTAATGTTTAGCCTGTTCCCAAAACACACTCTATATATGAATATATACAGGTGTACACAAGGCTGTCGGTATATCAGATGATGATAAACAGCACAAACCCCTTACTAATGTTTTCAGACAAAAACAAGAATGAAGTATAAAATTATATCAACCTTACATCTGATAAAGAGAAGAAATAATCTTCACTACATGAATCATCTGCAAAGAATTTTCTCTTCTGTAAAATAAATTTGAAAGTACCACACTTGAAAAACACCCTCTATCCCAACTGGTGAAGTTATTAAAAATAACTGATGCACTTATAAATGTTTCGCTTTGCACATAAAGAGTTGAAATTAATTTGTTTGCTGGTTTCTTTCTTTGACAAATTTGAACTAAAAAGAAACGTTGCACTTGTGATGAAAATGGGGGGGGGGGGGAAGAATTAATTAAAAATCATACAGCTTGCAGTACCTTGTGCTCTTTTCAAGGTACTCTAATCAACAAATCAGCAGTTCCATCAGGTGGCTATACATCAGACTGATCAAATCATAAAGAACTGAGCTTACATCCCGAAAATTTAACCAACAGCAAAGTCAGAGAGCCATTTTAAATAAGCAGTTTTAATGTTGGGTTTTGTTTGTCCGCTTTGTCTCTCACCTTTGGGTAGAAATATCAGAGGAAAAGAGACTTTCTGATACTTAGTGATCATCAGCAATTTTCATTTTGGGTCTTGTTTGCAAGGAAGCCTTGGGTCACTAACAAGTTGTAAGAAACTAATTGTTACATACCTACATTGAGAATCTAGCTTGTATATTCATTTGGGAAGCTGCAATCATTTTTAAGGTGAGTAATTCTCTAGTCTTTTGATCCAGAGACAGTAACAAGGAGATCCTTCCAAGCATATGTCCCTAAAAAAAGTTAACTAAATGTCAAAAGTGTTAAATCCCAGGTGTTTGAGGAGCAGAGATACTCTAGAATTCTCATTATATTCAGAAAAACATGCTACTTCAAAAGAAACACTTCACAATATTAGCTCAAGAAAATGCCAAGAGACTCCAACTGTTGACATTTATATAAACAATGAAATGTGGTTAATGAAAGGCAGTGTAGATAAATCAAACCTAGCTTATGCTCCCTAATGTCCAAGTTCTGATAATGTATTGGCTGAGGTTTTTTGTTTTAATGAAGTTTTTAATTTCTGTTGTTAACTACTGTTAAATGACCAGCTTTCTACCACATCTGGCTTCTAATTACAGATAGAGAGCAGCTGCTCAGATGTGCTCTACCATTTGAGACAGGAGATGTCATTGTCGCTTACAAACACGTCAGTTCTGAGCACCATTTATGTTTTGCGACAACCAGAAATCCTTCAAAATTACCCTTCCCTACTCCTGGCACCTGGGTTGGGCTTGTATTAATCTGATGAGCCTTAATAAGATGCACCAAAGAGCAAAATGGATCTACGTGGATGAAAATTAAACTTCTCCTGGAGTACCAGTATGAACCTCACAGAGCACTGAACGCTTACAAGGCAGGTCAAAAAGGATGCACAGATGCTTGACAGTGCTAGTAGCAAGGCTTGTGGCCCTATGTTGTTAAGAAATGGATAAAGTGCACTAATTTGAAATAAATGTAAAGCGTTCAATTAAATCTTAACCCCTTTAATACCTGCGATTGCTGTGGTTTGAGCAATGGAACAGAGACACTCAAGTTCCCAAATCCTTTAAATAAGACATATTAAAAAAAAAAAAATGACATGAGCAGATGACAGTATTTGTCACTTTTTAGTTTAAAAAAGAATCCTGTACAAGGAAATTTTAATCTTATCTTTCCAACTCAACCATCAGAAAATGGTCCAGAACTGTAACACTGGTGATATGTGTGTAATTAGTTCCTTGATTTGCTTTTCCCCATTCGGGTCATATTTGACTTTGATATTTATGCAGACCTCTGTTTGATGGAAAAATGAAAGAATTATCTTCCTTTTTTGTTGTATTTTTTAAACCTTCCAGAATCAAGTCCAGGGATTTTACTGCCTTCAAATAAGTACTGAAATTTTCTGCCTATTACAATCTAAGCCTATAAATCCTAATCTAATTGTTCTTCTGTGGTCAACTAATGCTATAGATAATATAAACACACATATATTTTACTATTTGAAGCACTGCAAAGTAAAAATACAATAATTTGTTACTATAATCTCAGTATTTGTATAAATGTTACGCTTGAGTGTGTTGTTCTCAACTTTAATACCCACAATGGTGTACCCTAAGAATTCTGGAAGCTAAAGCTTGGAACAGACACCATCCCCTCAGGGTCATGAATTCAAAAGAAACATATCAACACTGCAAATTTTTAATTTTTTTAATCTGTAATGCATGGGATTATTACCCTGCATTTACTCATTAAAAACTTGCAGTAAAACTTATTTACAGAAAGGTCTGTGTTGTCTGATGCTGAGCATCGTTGCTATCCCCAGTCATTTACCAAGCAACTCAACACTGCAAATGGCAGGGATAGGTGGTACCTCTCCCTTTCTCACAGTGGCTTTCAAATATCCTTCCACTTTGTCCCACAAAATAATATTTTAAGAATGGGAAAGTTCGAGTGTTCTTTTCATTCAGAATAGTAATATTCCACTTCAGTGTCTGCAAGGGTAAAGCAAATGATTAATATCCCTGTGCAAATTATGATTGTCTGTAGGATGCCAACATTCAGATATCCAGAAGAAGAGAAACTGGATTGTGACTATTTTCCCACTTCTTATGGATTATGGAACAGCTGTCAGATGGTAACAACTTACACTATTAAGCTAGTCTGCATTTGAACTGGTGACCTAGGAGTGAAATATTCTCTCTCTCATGATCTTTCATTCGCTCATTAACAAGGCCCCTGAGCCTTCTGCTTTCCACTGAATAGATCTTACCTTTTCTTTCCTTTTTTTTTTTTTTTGACTTTCTTCCCCCCCACACCTTTTCTTTTTTCCCCAGTCAAAATTATGTGGTTTTTTTTTTATTATCCTGAAGGATTGCTCTCACTGGTGCATCTCTTTCAGATACCCATGACCAGGGACACAACAGTTGCGGGCTAGAGACATAATTACAAAATGGAGAAGGTAAAAGGCACCACATAGCTGAGATAAAGGTTGCAAATTACTTGGAGACTACAAGTCAAAATGAAGACAAGTACATAAAGCATAATGCTACATTTTTATGGATGTACATATACACACACTTGCACCAAATACACCCAGTTCACCAGCACTGAGACTGAACAAGAAAAAGTAGAGAGAAGTTCATCCTGACAGAAAAGCACTAGGTTCAAAGAAACTCTCTATCAATGTATCTGCCAAAATGCCACAGTGAATGTACAACTCATCCTAGAAATATCACACTTTTTTACTTTCCAAGTCCTGTAACTGTTATTAACAAGCTGATACCTCTTAAAGACTCAACAAATTCCTGCAGGATTTTACTGAACACACCCTGAGGCAATGGATGTTGTAGAGCTGTAAAAATCACAGAAAGATACACTAGAGTGAAAAACACCAAACCCCCCACCATCAAAAGACAGAAAACTGTCAAAGTGACTATATATTTATACATAAGAGATGCAGAAAACTAGAAACAACATAAAATCAGAATAGATAGCAACAGCTTAATCCTCAATGCAATGAAGAGTAGATGAGAGCCAAACATCAAGGAGCAAGGAACATAAAAATAGACTACCATTAAGAAAGGATAGAAAGGAAATCAAGCATTTAGTAGCCCCAAATCACAGCTATGTTTACATGCCATCCTTCTTAATGCAGTGGACAAGCAGGAAAGTAGAAAGGTGAAAAGGGAAAGAAAATTGCAGTTAACTGTACTTAAAAGACCTGGCATAGCTAATTCCATGGATATGCAAGACTAAATAGGAGTTAGCATAGAATAGTAAGACAATAGTAAGTTAGAAATTCTAAAACATACTTTTCTCATTTATTTTAATGTTTACAAAAGCAACTAAAAGAGTGACTTCTGTTATTTTTTACAGTTGGATTTTGAAAGAAGTATAAAAAGAAGTTCATAACCAATATATAGCAACCATGTATATCAACATATACTTACATGATTCAGCAAAGGATCTCACCTGACACACAGAAACCAGGCGTGTTTTCCAGTCAACTAGGCAATTAAAATTAAATCTGGACTCTCTTGCAAATGAAGGTGCTACCTTATATTTTAACATTTAATTTAAACAGGAATTCAAAGTGCTTGGATGTTTCTGCAAGCTAAGGGTTAAATTACTCTCTCCTCTGTTTGAACTATAACCAAAAAGCATTTTCTGAGCGCAATAATGCACTTCAATAAATGGAGCTTACAATGGACACTCACTTTTCTCTGGGGGATGAAGAAAACTTGTATCCTCTTTCTGCCTCACAGCACATTGGCAGTCTAAGGTATCCTTTGAAGGCACACAGCCAGTTGTATATTACTGGATGTATTTCACTTATATAGATGCAGGAAGCAGTTAAGTTTAGTCCTTCACCTAAGGTATAACTATTGTCATCCCTCTTACTGTTACCTTCCTTACTTGTGCAGAAACTAACCCGGACTACTTCTTAGCTCCATCTGAGTTCCCATTTCAATTTTGGGAAAAAAATTATGAGGTAATCGTAGGAAAGGGCTGTAAAGTTACATCCCATATATTTAAATTCTTATATCGATACTACGATAGCAACTCTATTACCATAATAATAGGTATATGAATATAAATAAGTGCTTCACTTCATTTGTGTCAGCATTTGCAGAAAATAATATGACAGAGAGCAGGGCTCCAGGGATTCGTCTGACATTACTGAACAACCTCTTTGGCTAGGATATGCCTTTAGCTGCCCTGCTACAGACACATTACACAAAGGAAGATCTGCTGTTGGCTTTTGAATGGGAGTCTCAGAGACTGATCTGTGCTACAGGAAGAATTCACTAATAGGAATGCAAAGAGTGTCACCTGTATAAAACAAAACAACAACCCAAAGCAAGAAAACCCCAACAATTTAGCACCCAGATAAACGCTTTCTAAAGAACGTTTCTCTTAAAAGATCCTTGTGAAGACTCACTCTGCATGCACCTCAAGGAGCAATGGCTGAGATTTCCCATCTCAAATTTAGATTAAAATTTTATCATTCCATTTCAAAACCAATAAAATACAAGGGAGGTTTTTTAGCTTCAGAGGATGTAAAACTTAACAATTATGAAACGTACCCTAAAATATAAGAGTTTAGTATCGAGCGCTACATTACTGGATACAACTCACCGAACTCATTTCTGAAAACCTAATAGCAACCTGCATGAGGTAAAAACTACCAATCTCATTTCAAACAATTATTTTTAATGGGTGTGCACTATGTGTACAGAGCAGTTTAAAACTTCAAGAAATTTTGGGTATTCTGCTGCAAAAGGATTTCCAGCACTCCAGTTGGGAAATATCCTGCACTGTCCCATGGAGTGATGCTTCAGGAAAGAGCTTGTTTTTATACCTTTTTTTTTTTTAAAAAAAAAAAAAAAGGTCTATACTTTAAACTGCAGAAGGAAAAGAAGAGGTGTGGGGGGAAAAGAAGCATCTCAGTGGGGCTCCTTTAAGGATTGACTCCTGCTGGTCCTGGGTATATTGGATAGCACATCATACCATGAGAAAAGTCGTGAAGGTCAGAGTCGTTATTCATAGCAGAAGGCCACTAAAGTAAAGATTTAGAAGGTCATTAAAGATCATTTAAACAATAGCCTTTACTTTATTCAGCAAAATAAGGAGCAGTCTTATTTCCATGTGTAATCACTTGGAGACAGTTACAAGTCCTGCAGTTCACAAGTTTAAAAAATAACCTTTTTTTTAATATAATGTGCCCAATTACCTGCTCTCTGTACTTTGTGTTTCATGCACATCAAAACCCCACAAGTTTCCAGTTCTTATGATGTCACATGGGGGGGAGAGGGGGAAGGGAGAAATTTAAATATCTACAATATTAAGAGCCTGGCCTATCAATTTGTCTAAAATTAACAGGGGAGGAACCATCCCAAAAAACCTGTGGATCACATGGCATGCCTGAGGCCTCCCAGGAAGAACTACAAGACAAAGTTTCTGTGCAAAATTTCCCTGAGGGAATGAAGTTAAGGCAGAATCACAGCTCCGAAGGGATCTTTTGACTTTTTAAACATTGTTAATAACATTGTATGAAAAATTCATTTAAAGTCATAATGTAAGAACTGAATTTTTATACTGTTCCACTGCTGATCTTTTAACAGCTTTTTAGATGTGCATCAATTGGGGATGAATTTAGAAAGAAATAAAAAAACAACTAGAAAGTTAGATGGCTGTATAAAAGAGCAATACAGGAAAGCCTTTTGTGAATATATTAGGCCTGACCTTAAATGGGTGGAAATGTACATTGTTCCATTTTACACCAGGTGAGAATCTGACTTATGGAATGTAAGGTGACATTTCCCCATAATCTTTTATTTATTTCACATCCATCGCCGGTTTTCGATATATTGTATGAACCAATGTGAGCTAAACCTATTAGCTGCTGGATAGAAGAGCATGATGACATTAAAAAGAGTAAGGATAAAGTTCTGCTCCTTCTTTCCATTTTTCCACCTTCAGTATGATTTACAATTCTCTTTCAGAACTTGATAATTCTTCTTTGCACTATTCAGGCTACCTTATCTCAGTAAACAAAACAACCTGAAAATTAAAGTGGACAGTGCAGAAAGAAAGTTTGAGATTAAGGATAAATCGAAGATGCTCCAAAGTGGTGAAAATAAATTGATTTTTATTGCAGTGAAACCACCTGTAATAAGTTGCTTCAGCAACCTTGCACCATGTGATAATATATTGACCTGCCCCACAGGAGGTGAGGTTCACTGTAAGGCCAGTTCTCCATCCTTTGCACAGGTGGTAAGAGAATGGTGGGAGGCTTGGGGCCCCTTCCTGCAGCAAGGGTGGTAATAGAGTTTGTACTCCCTTGGAAAAGCAGAAGACAAACAGGAAATGAGCTGCATTTAGTGTTTACTTCTATTTCTCAGGAGCATTACAGATACTGCCGTTTACTTGAGGTGAAGAGTGAGACAACTATCATATGCAGAGAGATCTCATCTGTGGAATACAGGGGTATGAAAAGAAAACAGTAACAAGAGTAGAGTGCAAGACAATCAAATGGGGACTGCTGTTGAACAACAGAATCACCACAGTAAGAATTCTGCAGTGGGTACAACCAGTACTGATTTATTCTACAGTAAAAAGTTCAACCTGAAATGAGTGGGCAGCACGTGGCTTTGCAGGAGTACAGCGAAAGCTGTAGCTGCTGAGATGCTTGAAATGGGAAGCATTCTTACTAACTAAGAACATGGAGTAAAAGAACCCATAGGTCATCCTTGCATTATGCCACTGGATATTACCCCACACCGTTAATTTGACCGTGCATTTACATTTCGGATACACTCAAAGCTGCAGAATACTTTGAATATATCACAGAATGTGGTAGAGGGAAGTAGGAGATTTTGGCAGCTGTGAAGGAAGCAGTTTGGGAGGCAGTAACAAATAATACAAAGTAGCTGATTGATCACTGAGAATGCACTCTCATGTCAAGAATCTTGGCTAATAAGCAAAACTGATGAGATTATAAAACCAATCTCACTTTGCTATAGCTCTTGGACTTCCAACATCTGTTAGAAATAAATTGACCCTGCTTCTGATTAAGTGTATCCTCTTACCCTCAAGAGCACTCAAAAATGGTCCTTGAATGTAGGAATATAATGTGCAAGTTCTTGCATCTTCCACATCCCAGTCCCAATCTGTGAGCTCCGGCCTCAAATCCTCAGATTGCTGAGATATTATAAACTTATCATTCAAATCCAGTCTATACATACCCTCAGTAAACACTTTAATTTCAATAAAACATCATGCTTACTGTACAAGTACTTTTGTTGAAGCAGATTCTGCTTCCTAAAAGTAATTTAAGTTCACAGCTGTATTCGCCACTTTCCCTCTACAAAAACCAAACAGTAACAATAACAACAAAACCCAAAATAAACCAAACAACATCAACACACACACACAAAAAAAACCTAAAAAACCCAAGCAACAAACCCCAAGAAAAACAACCCAAATGCTAATCATTTCACACATCTTGGAAAAAATAATTTCACAGGCATTCTATTTTCAGGTAAGACTACACATTCTTAAACAACATCTTCTGCATTTCTTTGAGCACAGGTAAGAGTGGCTTTTAACTAAATTTAAGTGTCTGTAACCACTAAAGAAATACAAGTTCCTTCAGGTATGTGACACCTTAAATACCTATTTTAGGAGGAAGTCACCCTCTGGACACACTCATTGCTCCCCACTGACTCTGTGGTCAAGCTGTTAGTGCCTAACAGTGCAAGTCTAACCTGAGGATAACTGACTTGGGATGGCAGATTCCTTCCCACTTGTGGACACTTGATTAACATTTCAGTATGATTAAAAACCAGAAGGAAATAAAACTGCTCCTCTCAACACATCTAGAAGCCACATCTTGACAGGCAGCCTGCAAGGGAGTCGATCAGAAAACTGTTAAACCAGATGGTTTTCTCCTCCATTCTCTGCATATTGAAGGCTTTGCTCTTTCCCAGTCGTTTCCTCATTGTCACTCATCTGTGACTTCACTTTCCATCTGTATTGCCGTATGCTGAGTGATAAGGTCATATCAAAATCCTATCCATAATTTAAAAATAACCCTGTTACATGGTAGCTTAGGCAAACAAGATAAGATTTAGCAGCAGTATAAAAAACATACTCTCCAAACTCCCCTCGCAAATCAAAGCATAAACACTCCACGAGTACACGAGTATAAACTAGTGTTACATACTAATTCTGCTTGTGTTCCAGCTCATCCTTCTCAAAAATCAGGACTCTGGATTGGTTTAGGGTGCTTTTGGCAAACCTGATGAAGAGTGTTTTCCATTTATTACACAATCCTACACAAAGAAATAATAAGACTATAAGGTGTTCTTTATAGTAGCCAGATTTACACAAAGAAACCTGGAAGTGGTTGAAGTAAACTATTTCACAACAAAAGGGTTTTCTTCCTCTCTCTCTGTCTCATGTTAGTGCCTCACCCTGGCATTCTAAAATACCCAACAAAATGGTGGTGAAATTTATGTAGATGCTAAGACCTCCAATGTCTCTCAAACTGCTGACTCAATATCCTTCACTCAGGACGCTACTTCTCATGGGTGATGAAGCAAAGAACACCTTAATCTGCACATGTCAAACTAAGTAAAATTCATGTCAGCCCTTGCAAAACAAAACTACTGGTGCAGAAGGTCACTAAACACTTCAGGCCAACCACTGAACTAAGGACCTGATCCTGCAAACTTTTCCTTGACAACACAGAGTCGTTGGAGCACATTAAGAATATATGAAAACAAGTGAGGATAAGCCCTTGTTCAGGGACTTTTGCATGAACGGGAAATATTATCTTGCAAATTTACTGTTGTTCTGGAATTTTGAAATTGGGTTACATATTAAAAACTGATAGTTATTCCCCTAATAATCTAGGAAGAATTGTGAGTGTGGATATAGTAAATGGAATACCAGTTCAGCAAAGCGTTTAACCTTGTGCTCTACAACTACTCCTACTCAGTAAACTTCTTTGCCTCGGATGAAGGTTTTAAATCCTCTAGGTAATAAACAGAAATGGAAAAAGCCACCAGATAGTGATATTATGAGCTCAGTGAGATAGCTTTGATGCCTATACAAACCAACAGCAACACTTGAAATGTCACTAGCCCATACAGTCAACCAACAGGTATATAAGTGCAAAATAGGAGGGAAGACACAGCTGAAGCAAAAAAATAAAAGTATATTTAGGAATACAAATCAGTTAGAATGCTCCAAACCAGATTTCTTTTAGCTTTGTACTTAGAAAATCAGTTAGCAGGGACAAGAGTAGCATAGGTACACAGAGCTGCTTCTCTAGTGTGACTGCTCAACTTGCAACAGGTTCCTGGTTGAGGAGGTTCCAAAGTCTGAGGTCAAACCTGCATCTTTACTCTTATTTTTCGGTACCTTTTTTTTTTCTTTTCCTGAATTTATTTAATTGATGTTTTAATGCATTTTGGCCGTTGCAGCATTTACATTTGCCAGTGTGGTCTGCGTACCACAAAAAAGAAATTCCTTCGCATTTCATAAACGTAGTGCTTAAACAGAAAAATCAGATTCCATGAATCAAAAAAAAAAAAATCCCCAAAATTTGTTATTTTGATGCTCCTTATAGACAGAAAAACCTTTATTTGTTGACTCCAGTATGGGTGGTGCAGGGAGAAGCTGGTACACAAGCACAGGCAGGTAGGGGGGCTGCTGCTTAGTGTGACCACAGGTATTTGGATGTCATGCCTGGCGTTTCGTGAAGCTTTGGGTTAGAAGCATGAAACTTCTACATTTGGGTCTTTTTAAATGCTTTGTTCATCTGCTTCTGCCACAAATCTAAGCCTGTTCCCTCAGCAGGTGAGTCTAAAGGCCAGGTTGGTCAGGACCTACGGTCAGTTTTTGTTAATCACCGTCCTGCTGCTTTCAGTACAAAGGGAAGGCTGAAGCACTTCAAACTGATGCTGCCTCAGATCTATAAATGGAGATAGTAAAGCAGGTGTCCCTGCACCACTCTGCCTCCACAGCTGCCAACTAGGAAGCAGGAAAGTATTGATATTGATTCTGATACTTTTGGGTTTCCCGTGGGAAACGACCTCTTCCAAAAAATAGTTGGTTTGCATTTGTTATCACAAGCTGTAGTCTTCTGGACAGAGTAATTATTACTGAGAATAACAAGAAAAAAGTAATTTTGCCTTCAATCTCTGTTTCCTCTCAGTATCCCTTGTGAGTTATGACCTAAAGTGAGCATAAAATTAGGGAAGAGAAAAAACCCCAAGCTTCTCTGTATTAAATAAGCTTAGCAAAATGGGGGGGGAAAAAGGCACAGAAAATGAAAGAAATTAAAACCATAAATGTAAATTTAAAATTAAGACACTCTGAAGTCCTCATCTGCACAGTCCAATAATCATCAACAAGCTAACTACAGGCTGCTCTACAGTGAATGTATTTCCTGGTATTTCTATTTCTAACCAACCTTTCTTGATTTTTATACGATTTCAAACATCAGGGCTGGTTAATGCAAAACAGAATCTTGACGGAAGAGGGGAGTGGGAGAGGAAATCACATGAATAGCACAAGCCAACAGGTTGTGGACTTTTGCAATCATGAAATTCCCCATAACATTGTTGGTGAAAAGCTTCCATTGATACAATTAGGGTTAGCCCAAATTTGGAAAGAAACAAGCCTGAAAGCTATTCTCAGTGTTAATATTTACACTGAGTTAATTACACCAGAGTCTTATATTACTATATAGCACATTATTACAGTTAAATTGCAGTTTAAAGATTTTCAGAAAAGGTAAGCATGGATTTGTGAATGGGCCTTATTTAGTTTCATGAACAACAATACAGAACAAGAAGCATGATTGTGTCTTAAGACTCGATTCACAGAAGTTACTTTCTCTATTTGGAACCCCATCTTGTAATTTCAGCATAATCATGTAGAACTCCAATCTGAGATTTTCACTGAATTTTACCTTTGTTCATTTGAAAACTGGCATATTTCTGTGGGCCATAGGGCAGATTTCAAAGGCAGTGAAAGGGGGTAGGGTTCTTCTCCTATTTGAGGGATTTTCAGGAGCAGTTGGTCTGAATTCGCTCCCAAAATCCCTTTGTATGCAGATTAACACTCTTTCATTTACATAAGGAAATCTTTTCCTCAAATCTCACAGTTGTCATGCATAGTAGCCACTCTGGGCTATACCTCTGATTGCATTACAAATTAATATTTGTCCTTGGTTTCCAATCAATAGGAAAGAGTATTTTGTCAAAAGGCGCGCTGTTGGCAACACTTGAGCATATTCATGAGGGCTTAGCAGTGATTACAGTGCTCAGGCACAGGCAAGCAAGCAGGGCTTCTCTCTCCCCCTGCTTTGTGTGCACTGCACCTTGCATCCTTCCTGGAGATTTTCCATAGGCTCTAATAGTTCCCAGTAGACCTCCCCACGGCAGACCCCCGCACAGCTGGGAAGCCGACGTTGCTATGGAGCACCACCACCATTACTGAGCAAAGGTGCAAAACAGAGCGTTACAGCTGACACGCAGCTCTGGAAGGCGTTAAGTGTCTTTACCGAGCTGTCACTTACAGCCCTGTGGGAGACAGAGGCAAGTCATGGGTCCAGGAAAATAATATAGTGCATTAGCAATAACTGTGACAGAAAGCTGAAGGGGTTACACAGAATTAGCTATGCCACATATGGCTGTACTTGGCAAAGGGTGACTGAACTAATATTGACTGTTTCAAAGCACACAACTCTGCTCTGGCCTTTCAGGAACTTAACGGTATTTGCTAGAACGATGATCTGACAAAGAGTTATTACCTCTATTAAATAAACATATACATATATTAGACATTATATGTATATATAAAATAGACATGTACGCCTATTCTGTATGAGAGTTGAACAGTGCTTTCTTCTGGAACTTACTCATGGCAGCCTTATTCACTGCATTCCAAGTTGTGAAGGCACATCCCAGTAGCACAGCTCATGCCTTGTAAGCACTTGTAAGTAAGCCCAGTAGTGCTTTTCCCGATTTTATATTTCTGACACTCGCCTCTAACTTGGAAAAATTTCCATGTAGTCAAATACACTAAATCAGGCAACACAATGATCCATAAATTGTCCCTGATGCTGTCAACATCTTCAGTTCTTGGAATCACTCATTATAAAATATGCTTATTCATACATATTTTTAACCGCAGACTTACACAAAACAGGAAACACAGACTTTGTTCTGTTCCCTCCAGATTTTTTTCAGAAGAACACTATAGCAACAGGCAGGTGGCCATACAAAACCCCTCGGTTGTTGCTTGATATAAAAGCAAAGTCTGCTGTTGTATTAAAATATAATTTACAGACTTTGTGTAATTCCTTCCTGTTTAAGCTCTCATATTCCTAAGTTTGAAAGTCTCTCAATAAAAGGCTCCACTGAGATGCAACCTTTTATACATCATACACATACACACATGAAATCCTGATCTTCATATGATACTGTGAATTTACTGACTAAACATACATTAGAGTTGGAGAGCAAGCAATTTTAGAGTTAAAATTATACCTGTGGCACAGGTTACCTTCACTTAACACATTAGATACAGAGTTGTATCAGGTATGAATTCAGCTGGCTAAATATGTAGCTTCTGATCAAACCAAGACATCGCCCATCTCCTGTCATTTCTGCACGCAACACTGTCCCCACCAATTCACTAATGGTTACTATTATAGATCACAATACAGGAACACTATTAACTTCTCCATTAGGGGTTTTCTTGTATTCTGGTAATATTTAGATGTTTCCTCTAAATCAGGACCTTTTCCAATGCAACACGTGCTGCAGAAGCAAGAGTTTTTCTCTCTCAAAGATCCCA
>VXAY01003285.1:527308-571747 GCA_013399855.1 Oxyruncus cristatus | reverse complement strand
AAAAAAAAAAGCTTGGCTGGTTGTGGCTCTGCCTTCATCCTCCCCCAACACAAAACACACTAAAAAAAAAGCTTGGCTGGTTGTGGCTCTGCCTTCATCCTCCCCCCATGGCAAACAGGTTGCAATTAAATAATATTCATTCCGGCTACTTCCCAAATAATTACTGAAATAAATGTGTTACCAAGATAAACAAAACCTGGAAATTTGCTTTTCTTCTTCAGCAAATAATGTTCAAGGAATAAAAAAAATATATATATATATTAAACCATTATTGTTCATTGACAAAAAAGACACTCAAGTTTCTTCATTATTTCCCTCCTCTTTTGTTTCACTACCTACCTTCCAACCTCTGCTACTCCAGCCTTCCAGGACACTTTCCCACCTACAGAATGTATTCTTCTGAGATAAAGCAAAATAGAAAACAACACAACATAAAACCTGATAATTTCTGTGAACTGCAAGAGGTGAGAAGAGTTACAAAGGCAGGAAAAAAGTGGGCAGTACTAGAGGACCAGCTGATATCAAATGTCAGACCTCACAGGTGTGAAATCCAAATTAAAAACTATCGGAAACAGCTGAGTGTGGGCAGAACTGAGAGGGAAGGGACTCAGTTCAAAAAAGGAGCAGTTATGGATTGTCAGAGTTACGGGCTGCATTGGTGTACAGAACTTTTGGAGCCAGAGTTGGAAGATAAGCAGATGGAACATATAACAGGGTTTCTCCTTCCCAGGAACACGGACAAGATCACGTTAAGCTTTCAGACACAACGACCCCTACAAATGCAGTCAGCTCTTTCTCAGTCTCCCTTTTTCTCCACTTACAACCTCTTTCCCAACACCCTGCAGCCCTCATCCACGTCCATCACCCTCAGATGTTTACAAACACTGCCAGATAAGCTATTCTGAAAGTTTGCAAGAGATATTACTGTGTTTTATTCAGCACACTTTAAATGGAAATGTGTTACACAGGCACACTTTTACAGTATGAGAGTTGAACATCTTGGTATTAATGCAGTTCTTATTGCTTGTTTCTGTAAGGTATGCCACACAAACAACCTTCGCATTCTCAAGCTTGACTTAAAGCTGTGTCTGAATGGGGAAGTAACACCTCATTTCCAATGCCTGTCTTTGTTCTGTCAAAATTACAGCATTTCCAAGTGTCAAATTCAGCTATCAGGAAGATTTCTACCACTACAACAGAGTATTTTTTGGTTCGACCGCCCCCCTTTTTTATTTTTTAATAAGGAGATGGGAGTAGAGTTGTTATTGTTCAGAGACAGAAAATAAGTAAAAAAATCCCATGAAACAAAAATAATTTTTCCAATGCCTTCATAGCACATTTGAAAAAATGCTCAATATTCATTTTCATTAATTGATGCCGGAGAAGTAGCTAGTGTCTGTTGTACAAAGAACTGAACTTTATAAGGGCATGTAAGCACCTGTCCTTCATTAGAAAAAGACACAAGGAGGATTTTCCAGAAGCCCTAGCATCAAGTTCTTGATATACCTGGTATCTCTATGTGCAAGCTTGGATTGGGGGGGCCTTTCTATTCAAATCTTCTCCTAGAGAAGCCTTGAAGCATGATTTTCATATTTGGGGAAATAGGACCATTTAATAGCTCTGCATTTGTTTCCCATTTTCTTTCTCTCCTACAACAACCTTATCATCCTCCTTCCCACTCTGAGAAATGTTAATGGCAGCACACTTTCTGTATCCTGTGCAATACAATCTCATTTACTGAAAATAGTCTGGGGGAGAGGAGCTTCTGAACGGTTTAGGGGAGGAGGAATTGCAATCTTATTGCCAATTCCAGCAAAAGACCTTGGTAAAGTCACTTCCACTGAATTCATCACTGAAAAGCACAGAACAAGTTATCTCTAACAACAGTACAGAACCTTAGGTAATACTCCAGCACAGAGCATAATTAACCATGCTCCAAACCACACGAGAACTTCACAAAAGAGAAACAGTAAGAGAATCTGTCAAACACTGGAGTACAAACCGATGATGGGTAACAGGAACAGCAACCAGTTAGTAACAAAGAACTATAAAGATACAATGCAGTCCTTCAGTGTGGCCTAAAGAGTGCATGTCTTCAAATTTGGCAGTGAATTGCAACACCAACAGCCTGTAATTAAAATTGTCTTGCAAGTGGAGCTATCCTTGCATTCCTTGTAATACACAACAGACGTGGCTTCACAGATTTGAACTTCCATGACCTGAGAAAGGGGAAGAACTGTGTTTTGATTTAGCAGGATTCTAAATCATTAAAGCTCATTAAACTATAACGACAGAAAATTTTAGTTGAATCCACAGTGTTAATATACAACGTAAGGTACAGAATCTTAACAGAGGATAATCTTCTGCCTTTATCTTGCCTAAATGTGAATAACAAGTTTGAAGAATATACATGAATTTTAGCATTTCCAGCTATGGACCGTGTCTTCCCTCCCTCCCCCACCACCACAACCAAAATCAAGCCATGAAATTGTGGAAAAGTATTTCCTTATATCAAGAACTCCCAGCATTGGGTATGCTGTCATTAGGACAGCAAAAAGGCCCCTTTCCTGCCTTGTGACAGGGTGTGAGCACAAAATTCCTGGTAAAGGCTCACAGAGCCTTCCCTAGAGTTTAAAGAACATCTGTCATGCTTTTCTGTAGGAAGATGAGTTAAGAGGGGGAATATTAAATGATAGCAGATCAGAGTGCCCTAATATAGCTGCCTTGCAAGCAGACAAAGGGCAGTCTTTCAAAGAACACCTAAACACAGAGACATATTACTATTAGTAGAAATTACTTTATCAATTATTATTAATGATAATGAAGGACAATAATACCAGTATGTTTCCATCTATGTATTACGGCAATACAGCCTCTTTTGGTCACAAATGAGTAAACTAGAATCTCTAAAACCTAATTTGGCCAGAAAATTACATGTACTGAGACAAGAGGCAACAAGAATTTCCCATCTCAGTGTCTGAACCAAAATAGATCCTTGTTACCTGAAGGGCTACGACTGGAGACAGACATTACTGAAGCAACAGACAAATCCATGGATTAAGGGACACATTTAATGATCTCTCTGGTTGCAAGACTTCTGTCTCACAAGTGGACTTCAGGTAGTCTAAGCCCTACCATAGCCCTACCCCTAAGCATTACAGACTGAGCTGAATTATTCTCTCACCATCCTCAGTTCTGACTGCACAGCAGCGTGACAATCCATTGGTATGACCTGCAGAAGTGTCAGGGAGCTACAAAACAAATGCACTAAACACAAGCATAATGACTTGCTTGTGTCTGTATGTCAAAAGCAGAAGAAAATCATGCTAGGAATTTGGAAAGAGTTGCTGCACACTACCAGGGCATTTCCGAATGCCTGCTGTGATGGAAAAACAAAATCCCTCATAGAAAAAAGTAGACACAGGTTTTCACTGCTTAAACCTCCACCTAAAATGCTTCATTTGCTTGGAAAAGCCTAAAAGGAGTCTTTGCTTCGCAAAATCTCAGCCTTATCCCCATTTTTTTGTGGCCTCTGCTGCACAGCCGCTGTAGTATGAAACAGAGATTTTATTTATATAAACCCTCCTTCTTACTGAACTACCACAGAGTCTTTTTTTCCTGCCCATTTTATTATCCCTTAGGGAAAACTGCCTAAGCAGAGAGCCTTTCTGACTGAGATGGGGCTGGTGCAATGGGTTCATGGTTCTCCCACTCCCCTGCCCTGGGCAGAAGGCTCTGTACTGACAGTGCACCACGCTGGGCTGTTTCCCACTTCCCGCCTGCTCTTTTAACTCCAGGCCATAAGACACCCTTCTCTGTAGCCCTAAACCCCCAGTAACTATGGGCATGCCTGTGGTCATTGCCCTCATCCTACATTGCCAAAGGAAAGAGTTAACTGAGGATCAACCTTTTGAAGGAAAACAGATGTCCTTCAACCTGTAACCCCAGAAAGCTGCTCTCGGTATCAGAGATCAGGAAGGAGTAAGTTCATCAGCTGCTTCCTCCTTCGGGAGATGTTGCATCATTTTAGAAGCACACAGTGAGTACGAGCAACTGTCAGAGAGAAGGTGCTGCTGGACTGGCTGAACCAGATCTGAACTGTGCCAGGGAAATTCCCATTGCTCCTCAAGCTATAGAGAGGAAAATATTCAGTCAGGTTATGCATGGTACTGAAAAGAAAGAAAAAGAAAAAAAAAATTACAATTAGAAGGAAAGAAGTTTTACCAACAGGCCACATAATGGATCATTAACCAATACATCCATATTCAGAAGCCCAGCAGATTTAGTGAGGCACCATACAGCTCATTAGCACTAGAGATAATAGCCATTGATTAAAAACTGACACATTGATCATTTGTTCTGGCTTTTGACTTGCCTAAAGCTTCCACCCAATTTCTTGCAGTCTCTTACAGCCTTTTATCCCCTAGATCATGAAAACTGTAGTTTCAGCTTCATGAACACACATCCTTAGTCCATCTATTTATGGTATTTATGCAGCATGTCCGTTGATAGGTTTCTGCCCATATAATTTAGTCATAAAATCCTGCCAGGCCCATGACATGATTTGCTTCAAATTATTAAACCACTTTGTTCATTATTTATTATTGCAATATTGTTTGCCCTGTAATGGCTAAGGTTATGTTAGCATTTCCATTACAAACACAGATACATCAAGGTATTTAAAACTTGACCATAAAAATCTTGCTCTAGGCTGGGAATCTGCAGACAAGGTTTCAACTGACAAGAGATTTTTTTTTTTTTTAAACACTTTGTGCTAAGAATGAAAACAAAATCCATCTCCTAACAATTTGGCTGTAGCAATAAGGAAGAAAATAATTGCCATTTGCTATCAAATCACTTTCACGTAGACATTTTCCTAAATTAAGATTTTTTATAGTATGCCCTGGGTCATTTTGTTGTATTTCAAAATTATAAGGCAATTCAACTCTGTAAAGCTGGCCACTATATCTTTGTAATAGTTTCATATTTTATGTATGGAACTCAGAAATTGTACAAAAGCACCATTCCCTGCACATGTAAATGTAACAAATTGCTATTTAAGGACACATAATGGGCATTTCTCCCCCTCAATACCCATACAGAGGGGGTTCAATATAACTTTACAACCAAATTGAAAAATCCAAATTAATATTAACATTTTTCTATACTGAATAATTTATTGCTTCTCCATAAAGTGCTGATCCTATTGCCTATGCCCACCTCATCAGTGTTTATTGGACCAGTGTATATTTTTCAGAAGTGTGGCCATTATTTCTTCTGGGATTGTGTGTAGATGTAAACCCCCAAAAACGTATGAAATTACAGGTCTTACCAGCATTAGGGTTTAAAAGATTACCTTTGCAAAGAAAGACTTCAATTTTGACAGTGCATTTGCTAATAATTCAGATGCACAGAGCATCCTATTCTGATGGATTAGGGAGGCAAACAATTCACCTTCAAAGAAGGTGGAAGTAATCTTTGCTTGAGGCACAGCAAATTCCAATACAGTTCACTTTTTCTACTAATGCATAAGCAGATATATGATAAGGATTAATAATAAGGCTATATGGAATCCTGTACTAGGTTGTTTCAGAAATCATAGGCAGAATTTCTCCATCTGCTTGTTTATGCAGGTGCATCATCCATAGTAGCTCATGGGTTACACAAATTTAGTATTTTGGTATGTCAAATATTTTCAGTTGCAAAGATTTAATTGACCTATCCCTGACACAGGAAGCTGGAAATTTAACTAATCATTTGTTCTGGACTTCCAAGTATGGCTACTTTATAATCAAAAGGATTCTGTATTGCACCTGATTGCAGTTTGTGGAGTGCGAATTTGAGATTGAAAGGGAGAAAGAGGATGAGGTTCAGGCTCATATTTGGTCACACTTCAGTGTTGAATTTCACTTCTATGACAATGATATGATGTAGCCAGAGGACCACTATTTTTAATAACGGAAAAATCACAGCAAAATTGTAAGGAAAATTTTTGAACTCCATCTTTAAAAAAGCATATGCCTATATATACTGTCCGAGAGACATCTGGAACATTACAACACTTTCATCTTGAGACAGCAAAATGAAGCATGAAGACTCTACATATTTAAAAAAAAAATCATTTGAGTCACATCTGAGAACTCATTTCTCTCAAGCTTAAATCTGTGTATCAAACTATAACATATTATTTACTTTATCATTTAGAATTAATTATGTTTGCATGTTAATAGATTCAGCTACACTTTTGAATAGAAGACACATACATTAGTGAACTTATCCTTTCTTTGTTCTCGGTGGTACCTTCACCAAAACTGGTACTTTTGACTAAAATGCTGAGGTCACGACGTCTGTTCAGCCTGGAGAAGAGGAAACTGAGGGGAAACCTCACTGCAGTTACAACTTTCTCATGAGGGGAAGAGGAGGGGCAGGCACTGATCTCTGCTCTGTAGGTACCAGCAACAGGACCCCAGGGAATGGCCTGAAGTTGCATTGGGGAGGTTTAGGCTGGATACTAGAAAAAGGTCCTCACTCAGAGGGTGGCCGAGCACTGAACAGACTCCCCAGGGGAGTGGTCACTGCACCAAGTCTGACAGAGTTCAAGTAGAATTTGGACAGTACTCTCGGGTACATGGTGTGACTCTTGAGGGTGGTTCTGTGCAGGGTCAGGAGTCGCACTCGATAATCCTTGTAGGTCCCTTCCAACTCAACATATTCTGTGATTCTGTGATTCTGACCTTCCTTTAGCCTTCACAGTCACATAAAAAAAAAAAAAAAGCACTGAGTAACACTTCATGAAATGATACAGTATAGTCCTCTGATCAAACCCTGCATCTAATGTAGAATCACAGAATCACAGAGTAACTTGGATTGGAAGGGACCTTAAAGCTCACCCAGTTCCAACCCCCCTGCCATGGCAGAGACACCTTCCACTAGACCAGGTTTCTCAGAGCCCCATCCAAACTGGCCTGGAGCATTTCCAAGGATAGGGCTTCCACAGCTTCTCTGGGCAACCTGTTCCAGTGCCTCCCCACTCTCACAATAAAGAATTTCTTCCTATATAAATCTTTTCCTATATAATTTCTTCCTAATATACCTCATGGCATTCCCAACAGATGTATTCCCAAGCTGTTCTTGAGGCTATAGAACCATGAATAGTCCACAGTTTTCCCAAATAATCCATTTCAGAGCTTTGTCATCTCTATCATTGCAAAGACTTGCCAGACATATAGAGAAGTCTTTCATGTTGTCATGGAGAAGCTTATTTGCATCTGCCTGCATATGCAAAGACTGATGTCATGACTCTCAGTTTTCTCAGTTTAGGAGTTTAGAGTCTACTTTACCTCCTCCCTGTGAAATCTTCCCTCTGAGTTTCTCTTATTGCTTTCCTCTGCATAATTCCTCTTCCTTGGAAATGTATTTTCATATGTACTTGTCCCAGCAGATTCTCAGGCTCATTCTGAATAGTCTCATTTGATCCTAATGTTTTGAAAGGCCTTAGCTTTCTTCCACAAAGCTCTCTAAGACAACCTTTCTAAGACAACCCAATACCAGGCAAGTCCCAAAAAAAGTAACTTCCTGGCTGACACTTGTACAACTATATTGAGGTTCCCCCCAACATTGTCCTTGTCAAGCAGGCCATAAACACTAGAGGGCACGTGTTTAGCTCCATCAAGATGGGGGAAAAAAAGAAGAAAAAGTCTGAGTTTCTTTCCTGTGAAGCACAGTTCTGTCCAAAAAGGTTTTCATAAATATTTAATGCAGTAAAAAGTGAATGCTTTACCAAACTACGTAGTTCAATTGAAGACACCTACGGGTTTGGTTCATGGTACGGCAGAATTGATGTCAATCTGTGGATAGAGGACAGTGACCCAGGCAAGGCTGGATAATAATGTGCTAAAAGCTTGGTTATGACTGGGGACACTAAGAATGTATCGTCAAATAATGTCAGATTGATTTGCAGGTCACTTTTATGTAACCAATACACTCCAACACTGTCCTCCTACCTTTCCTAGTTGACTTCCTCTTCCAAACACTCCCACTGAGTCGGGAGAGGCAGCAAACATCACAGAGACATCAGCTTGTTAACCATGGAGCTCCATGAAAGACAGTGAATGTTATCTACTTACTTTAGGTGAGAAACATATCTTTACTCTACAGAAAAGACCTACAGTTTTCCAGACCTTCCAATTTTACTTTTTATTGACTCCTACCCCCCCATTAGTTAAAATAGTTTAAATATTCTACCACTCAAAAGCTGTTAGAGGGGTGTACAGTGATTTGCACGAGCAGCACAATTCATAGACATGGTTAAAAAAAGAATCCATCCCAGGCAGCTACACCAAAGGAAATACAGTAATGAAAGACTCTTTCATCCTTGCCCTGGTCTCTGCCCCTGCTCTGCTGTATTTCTGAGTCAGAACCACACTGCTTGCACTAAGCTGCTTCATATGCACAGGGCTCTTCCCTCCAGAGAAAGGAAGGGTTAACTGGTGCTCGTGGCACTTGTTTGCAGCTCTAGCCACCACCACACCTGTGACTTCCCTGTACTATCTTATGCAAATCAGTTCAGTTCCTGTGGAAAAATCAGTCCACGGATATACACGTGGTGGAAAAAAAAAAAAAAAAAAAGTCCAAGATCGATTTTGACTTTCAGGGAGGATCATTAAAGGCAGGACCAGTAATCAGGTGCTTTAAAAGCTCTCATTAGGTATCTTCACGTAACCGAACATTTGAAATTTGAAAATGCATCAATAACTATTCCTGTTTCAGCCCCACTTCCTGCCACACAGCAGAGGTGACAGATACACTGCAGCAGCTATTGATCTGGTGAATTTAGTTTCTACTCCTTCTCTGGGCTTATCCCCTTTGACTGATTTAGAGAAAGACATTTCCACTATTTTTCTTGTCAACAGGTTACTATGTTATTAAAGGAATGGTTATTGATTGAAAGCCACAACAGCCTGTACATCCCTGTAAAATTTAACCGAGAAGCCTGAACTTACTCTGTGAATGTCTTTCAATCTGGAAATCCAAAATTAATGTCTGAAATAATTAGACAGATTTAAAAATAAGGTTCTGGGAAGTTTGTTGCCAGCAACAGAAATCCAGTGCCTGCTAAGCTCTTTTCATATTTTCTGTTTGCTTGTTTTAAGTTGTTTCTTTCGCTGTGTTGTCCATGCCTGTTAGCTAAGCTATGAAAGAACTGCCTGGAGACTTTGGGACTAAAATTCAAACTTGTTTTGTGAGGCAGCATCTATTTCCCTGTCAGAAGGAACTACCACGGGACCTCCTTCATGCCTCTCAGCACAGCCATGAGATTAAAGTTTTCTCTATAACGCCCAGGGGGAACACTCCAGAAAGCAGTTTAAAATTTAAACAGATAATTCAAAAGGAAGCCTCATTGCAATGGCAGGGTCCACTCATACGCTGAAGGGGAAGTGAGTTGACCAGGGGCTAGAAAACTCCCCCTTTGGGCTACAGTCCTTCCCCACAGGACCTTCCTGTGCTATTCTGGAGATACAGGGATGTGTTTCAGGGAAGACCCTAATTGATCCCAGAGCTGGGTGGCCTCTTGGCCCAGAGGAGATAAGAACTGGATGACCAGAGAGAGGTACAGACAGGCAGAGCATTAAAAAACATCAGGTCTTAAGAATGACCAAAGTTGGGATTACTTACTGATATTGATTACCTGTAAAGCTGTAAAAAGGGTTTCCCATTTTTAAGAACACTTTAGAAAGGCACTTCTTTCAGAAGTTTAATTATCTCCATAGTCCGGAACACAGTAACCTGAGAAATGGTTGTGTTTGACACAGGATGGGCAGGTAAGTGGGAACTCTTTAGCTTGTGTTGCCACTGACGTTTTTCCCTCATCCAGCCACATCAGGTAACTCCTGATACCACATAAACACTAATCCAATCATGTACTAGCACAGCCTTTTGGATAGTTTAAAAGTAAACTCCAAATTAACAACTAGCATTATTTTTCCTTACCATATCTTGCGAGTCCTGCACAGAGCCAAACCAGAAATGGTTCAGTTCACACAAATTTCATCAGCTTATCTACAATCAGATAGTTAAACCAATGCAAGACTCTAGTTGATACTCTTAATTTCATTCAGATGGAGGCCATACTGATTTACCTTGTATTGGTAAATTGACAGTCATAATCTGTAACTATTTAAAACCTGACACTTTAGTCATTCAACCAAACTGGTATTGAAATCTAGCTTAGGTTAATTGGTAAAAATTATCTTTTTAGATAAACCAGATTTGTAACTAAAGGAATTGCTATATTCACATCAGCATCAGATCTTTTCTTGAAACCCATTTTTCCGCCCTTCACTCCCTTTCTATTTTTTCATTTCTTATACAGCACTCTTTTATGTATTCCTCCCTAAGGCATAAAAACATATCATATGTCATGTGTGAACTTGTAAACTCTTTTGAGATACAAAGATAGTAAATTCTGAACAGTATCATTTCTAATGTCTGAATAACTCTACTGAACAAACCATCTATCAAACACACAAGAAAACGTCTTCCACAAGGTAAGAATTACAGCAAGAAATACAGTGTAAAACTTGCCTTATTTACCCAACAAGCAGTTCTTGCAACAACTACACCTGTACACCACATGTAAATTGTTTTTATATGTAATGAGGTGTCATAGTCATCATAGTATACAGATAATCCATGGGGCAACACTCACAGAGGGATGCACTACTGATTACTGCACCAGCAGCTGCACCACAGAAATCAAACCCCACAGGCTTACAGAACACAAGCCTAAATCTTTATCTCTCTTCTTTTGGGCTCCTGCCACCAAGGGCTCGACCTGCAGCTTGAACAGCAGCTGCACACAGAGCTACCTGCATCAAATGTATTCCTCAACACCCCCTGCCACGGGCAGGGACACCTTCCACTAGACCAGGTTGCTCAGAGCCCCATCCAACCTGGCCTTGAACACTGCCAGGGATGGGGCATCCACAACTTCTCTGGGCAACCTGTGCTAGGGCCACATCACCCTGACAGTAAAGAATTTCTTCCTACTATCCAATCTAAACCTGCCCTCTTTCAGCTTAAAGCCATTCCCCCTCATTCTATCCCTTGTAAAAAGTCTCTCTTCAGCTTTCTTGTAGGCTCCCTTCAGGTACTGTAAGGTTTCCCCAGAACCTTCTCCTCTCCAGGCTGAAGAGCCCCAGCTCTCTCAGCCTGTCTTCATAGTAGGGGGTGCTCCAGCCCTCTGATCATCTTCATAGCCCTACTCTGGAATCACTCCAGCAGGTCCGGGTCCTTCTTACGCTGGGGGCCCCTAAGGCAGGACACAGTGCTCCAGGTGGGCTCTCACAGGAGCAGATTGGATTACTTTGATGCAGTCAGAAAAGCATATTCAAACTACTCATAGGGAATGACAGACAACACCTAAAAAGTGCTTGAAGAACTTAAAAACCCCCTATTTTTAATTCTTAATGGGTTGGACTAACACAGCACAAACTTACAAAGAAGCATCTTTGTAAGAGGTTTATTGCATTTCCTAGCAGTAAGGATGTCACGTACAGCCATCATTTTGGTTGGTAAATCAGCACACCAATGATTTCCATTACTTTCATTACTATATGTGAAAGTTGGATAGTAGTATCTTTACAGATCATTACTTTCTAGATGTTTACTCAACTAATTATAATCATCCTTTAAGGAGATGCAATCCATCATTTTAATAGGTAAGAGTCTCATTTTTCTCCTGTACTGCAAACAAGTTCGATGAAACATTAAGTTTCAATTTCGCACAGAGATCTTTATTTTAAAACAAATGTAATGATGGCAGAAGCACTTGCCTATAAATTTATGAGCTGTCAACCACAGAGATTTCTCTGATAAACGGTGCACGGTGACTGCTTTGCCCCGTGTGCCTTGGTAGCCGTGACCACCTTGTGGACTTGGCTGTCGGACTTCAGTCCCTGACAGCAAGGTTTCCAGAAGATTCCAAAGCTGCTCTTTCTCCTCAGCTGCTCAGATGAGGTGTCGTGAACTGCTCTGGCAAGGAGGGAGTGCAGGCTTGACCCCTGGGAGGACGGGAAGGGCTGTGGAGGAGCTCAATCTGTGGCTGAACCAGGGAGAGGAGCGATGTTTTCTTCAGGGCTTGGTTGTTTATGCTCTCTTTTTCTCCTCAATGCCCAAATTGCTCATTAGAAGTCTGTGTTAATTGGCAACAAATTAAGTAAAATATCCCTGGGCTAAGAGTGTTTTGCCTCGCCAATATGTTAAATACTTTCATAGCTAGTTTGGAGTTAAGTGCTGAAGGAGGGAACCATGTCACAAAAGACTCCTCTTTTCTAGACTTCATCTCATTATTGTTGGCCCTGTTTGTAGCCTAAAACCTAAAAAGATAAAGAATTACAGTCTGAGAACTGGTACCTTTCCTGCATATTTTGCAAAGAGTAACTGCACACATTGACATCAAACACACCAGTCAGCCCTCCTCCCTCAGCTCCTCTCCCAGGGAAGGGATTATGGAACACACCCTCAAAGGAGAATTAAAAGTGATAAAAATAATAACGTACGAACATTTAAAAAGGAAAATGGCTAAAAGAAAAAGAAAAAACTAATTCCAGAAGTCTTTAATTTTGTTTTCCTTCTGTTTAGCTATTTTTTTCAGTGCTCAACTAAAATCTGGGTTCTGTTGAACATGGCAATTTTACAAGTATTTCCATTCTGTTGCTCACATAAATTAACAAGAAGTGCTTTTCAATTGTAAGCTTTTCAGTTCTAAGGTTCTGTCAAGTTGGTCAAAGTCAGATTTAATGCAATCGACGTTAAATTAAAGACAAAAATACCCTCATCATCTTCTCTAAACAGACAACATGTTCAATGAATCACATGGTTTCAAAGCATCAAAACCAAAAAGCTCCCTTTAATGAATGTATGATAATTCTTCAAATAACTTCAGGAGATATAAGATAACCAGAAAACAATTTCTTGTCAGCATGTCCTTCACAAAGGCCATTTGAACTTTCAAGGAACTTAGTGTAGCATAAAAATTAGTCAAAGAATCATGAAATAAGAAAGGAAAAAGAATTAACATGTAAACCTCATCCCTAATATTTCATTAAATCTCAGAGTATCACAAAATACAACACTGGTAATTCCCAAATCACACTGAAAGTTGACTACCCTTAAAATATTTCACATTCATAGCTACACATTATATAATTCTCAGATCTCATTAGCCCTGCTGAGATAGACAGGATAACTCTTGTGCTGGCAAGTCAGGATCTTGCAGAATTTTTGCCAGAAAGCAGAAATAGGAAGTTAGGGCCAAATGAAAAATGAAAACCAAGTGTGGTTGGTTAATCCATGAAAGGACTTCAGGTATGTCTTCAAAAATCAGACTCCTGAAACACCTGCACAACTAAATCCTGACATCTCTAGGCCCCCGACACCTGGGTTTTTGACAATAAAATCCTTGAGGTACCTAAATGTTAGTGTTTGAGAACATTTAGCAGCACCAAATCTTGGCAGTTTGCTACCTATCCCCACCTACAGCAACCTGGGAGTCACAGAGGAGATTTTTCCAGCACACAGGTTATCCAAGGTGCTCATCCCAAGGAGGTCACCTGAAAGTAAGTTTATAGGTCAGGTGTTCACATTCAAACAAAAGCTGCTGCTGTCTTTTGTGGAGGTTCTAGCAGAGTCAGGAGCAGTGTGCTCGTGGTTTTGCACTTGATAGCTCCTTGTCAGGGATAGATAGGACAATGGAAAAAGCTTCCTTTTTTCCTTTTTTGAAAGAATTATGGCATCTCTGAATGTGGGCAATGCTATGGCTGAGATCACAGCCAAAAGCCCCCAGGGAAGCTAGGTACATCATCTTCCAGCTTGCCCATGGCAACTGCTGTGCTGCCAGAGCTGCAGGGATAACAGAGCCCAAACCATGCTGCTGAAACCTCGATGGCACATATCAACTAGCTCATCTTTTCACACAGTGTAACGCTCCCACTTCCCAAAAATCAATGCAGAGACATAGCCTACTAACAGTGCTGCTGAAAGTTTCAGACACGAATTATCAGAATGAAGAAATCCTGGCAGGTTGCTTGTTTTGTGTTATTCTGGCAATTATCCATGCTCATAGCAACTGAGATCAATTGAAATATCTCCAAAGTTCCAAATGTTACAGAGGTTTCAATAAATCTCCCAAAAGAAAAGGAGGGTTTGGTAGGTTTGTGATTCTCTTTCATGAAGAAAACAGCAAAAAAAAGAACCACATGAAGTTTGCTGTGCGTGCAAGATTAAAATGAATGATAAAATAAGATGAGCTCCCCCACCAGCTTTTAATATTAAACTAGAAGAGTAAGCACAGTACCTTTAAAGCATTTGTTTAAATGTCAATATCCTGCCTGCTTCAGCGGCAGTGCAGGTTTTTGTGTCACTTCTCCTGCCCACTATCGATTAAACAATCACGATTGCTAATAAGGAAGAAAAAGGCACTATTTTTAATTCCACACTGATTTTTAACTCCATTAGTTCAAATGTTAAATTACCTTTGTTGTTTTAAAAATCCATATGTTCTTTACTATATACTCTGAAAACTATAAGCATGTACATTACACCATTTCTCAATAATTCAGTCATGTCCAGAGGTTACTTTTCCCTCCCTTCAGAATTCAATTAGCCTGAATCAATTGCCCTACCACAAACTGTCAGCGAAGCAGAACATATAATCACTACGAATGAAGTTTTCAGAAAAGGCAAGGTCTAAATATTCATGTGTGGTCTGTTCACCTTCACCTAAGCAGGGGTAAGGAAAGAGTATGTAACTGAAACCTGTAGATCCGTGTGCTGGAGGCAATGGAAAATGTCAGTACACAGCGTTCTTACTCTGTATTTCTATGGAAGAGTTGCATTCATCCTTCAATACAGATAATAAAGTCGTTTAACCATTTTGCCTTGTGACAGAAGTATGGTACATGAAAAGATGACACCAAACTGATGTCCTGGACTATGGAAGGATGGCAACTTCTTTGTATTCAAGCATTACCTGTATACCCCAATGGTGTCTGATTTCTAATAAATATTAGAAAAACCATCTGAGCTATGACTCCTGTAGGTGATTATTTAGCAAGGCAATGTTTTCTTGATATAAATAACCAAAGTGGGCATGTAAGTCCTAAAACATTTCCCTTTACTTTAAATTTGGGAGTTGGGTTTAATGGGGTTTATTCTGTTGGCAAATAAGCAAGCAATTTCCAAGTGAATTCAACTATTACAAAGGATTTTATTGGGAGGGCAGTATTTCCCAGAATTTAGTAGGATCTTACTATATGATTCTTTCCTCCCTTTTGGGAACTCACTTCTCACTGTTTCAAGAGACTTTCAAATGGAATGTATTAAGCAGTTTATTTTCTCATGTCAGGAGGATGATCCCTTAAGGGTTTATTTCACGTACTGGTGTTAGTACATCCATACTAAGGTCTCAGATGCCTTAAAAAGGCTTTGTAGTACATGAAAATCATATTTTATAGTAAGAATTGACATGGACCCTCAATAATGTCAGCCAGACAGCTATTATTTGCTGCAGAGCCAACATGCTTTGGCCTGTGGAGGATAAATAAATGCATTTCAGCGTTCCTTCCAAGCTTCTGACAGCACTTTCAGAAAAGAAGTTGGAGGAAGAACAGTTACAAATTGGAATTATCTGACTTATTACCAGAAACTTCAGTCTCTATCCACTAATGTAATCCATAAAATATTACAGACACAAAAAGTGAGACATACTTATCTCAAGCTGTACTAACATGTTCAGTGAGAAAAAATTAAGAATCCCCTCCAACCACAAACAATTATCTTAAGAGCTCTGAAGGTGGCATTAGTCATTCAAAGGTGGCACCTTCTGTGGAGTAAAGTCCACACAGATGAATTAAATGTTTATTCCAAAGCTAGATCTAGTTTCTGGTATTTCTTGCGGTCAAAATCTACTTCGAGATACAGGCATAAAAAACATGCAGCGGTGTAGTACAAGGCAGGCTATAATAGTATTTAACTGTATTTGTTCTCACCTTTATTTTCTAATGTCTTGAATTCTGTAAAGGTGAGCTTCAGGTGTGCACCACACCTGCAGGGTGTTACTTCCACCTCCGAGCAGGTGACCTAGGTCAGCCAGCACGGCGTGGAAGAGCTGCTGGAAAGACAGTAAGAGATGGCTACTAGTGCAGGGATACCAGTACCGGCATGGGGCTGCATCAAAAAGCTTTCTGGTGAAGCAAGGGGGACAAGAAGAAGCTACACCAGAGTTTCTCAGCTTCTTATCAGGATGCTTGTCTCCCAGGCTGTCCTGACATGGGGGATTGGCGCCTGGCATCCTCTGCTGTCTAGCAGAGACTTCCCATCTGTGTCTTTTATTGATCTCCAACCTGTATTCCGCTGCTCTTCATGCCACAGATGAGTAGTCACATTGTATTCAACCATCCCCTGAATCTCCCTGGTCCCCCTGCAGGGTATTTTCTGAAGAAGGTACCTCCCAAAATGATTTCAGATGTACGTGGTATTCCACTTGAAGCACTTCATATTATGAAAATGTGCCTCTTCAAGCAAAAATCTTAACGCAAGGTAGTAAAAGAAAATGCAGTGTCATGACCACCAAAGGAAAAGCTGGAAGACTGTTCATGGAGAGGCACACCACTCCTTTCTCCAGTTTTGCTGCTCTTCCTTGAAAAATACCTTAAGTCATTGGCAAAGACACTTCTCCATTACCACCTCCAGAGCTTTGACAGAGGACAGGCAAATCAAAGATCCATAAACATCCAGTCAGACTGATTACATTTCACTGAGGGCCAGATCTTTTAAAAAACCCTGGGTTTATGCCATGCACATAAAAGATGAATTAAAACCAGAACATTTTAAAGCACTTAACATAACTACCATAAATTGTTACCAGGAATGCAGAAGCTTTTAGGTTTTCACCTAGTGGAGCTTGGTCGATTGTCTCATCTGTCATAGCTTGTGCTTTGTTAAATTTCCTACAGTTATAGCTTTGAAAAAGAAATAATTTATGAAAACCATCTACTCAGAATTGCTCAACAGTACAAAAAGTCTTTAATACAGTTTCATTACTTATTCTAACAATTTTAAGGCTTCAAGGCAAATCCACTGTTCTAAAGATGCTTGAGGGGGTTAGTTTGGCTTATCTGTAAAACTCTCCACTATATTCCACATAGAGAGAGATACCTTCATATCATATTTGTGATGAATTGCCTGTGCTCTGTGCTTGATTGAGTTACCTGTTAGTCATACTGATAATGCATTTTACGACATCATTCCATGTGGTAATTCTTTAATGTCGGCCACTAAATCACTTTCAATTACTTGTGCTATGGCATCTGTGGTATAACACAGCTTAAAAACACATTTCCACATTCCTAGATTCTTATCTACAAAATTTTAACCTATTATCAAGAATATCAGCTGTTATTAAACCTTCTGAAAGCTGATGGGGCTGAGGATTTAATGCTTCATTCAGATATATAAGCAACAGATATAAAAGGACATAGGATGAAAATAATATTTTACATAACCTAATGATTCCACACAGACAACCCTTCACATAATGTACATTCCACTACATGGAAGGTCTTCATCAGCAGGTCATGCCCAATGAGAGACTGCTGCTTGTGCAGAAACTTTGAACGCAGTATTTGTGCATCATCTTATCTATAAATGAAAAAGGAAAAGGCAGGGGTAGGATGGGGAACTGCAAGCTCAGCACAAAATTTAAAATATAGCTGTCCAAATACAGGGTAAGATACTGGATGTGCTGTCTTACCCATCCGGCTTGATCCAGCTCGAAGCGCTAACAGAAGTGCCCAAAGGAATGTGTGGGTGTTGTTAGGCATGTTAGAGATCAAGGATGAACTCTCAGAATTTAAGCTTAGGAGATTTCAGGGGATCTAAAGTTACCTGAAACTCAAACTCTAAATACATGAAGATGTTGGGGTATTTCCACAAGGTCCAAATCTGCACACAAGAGCCCAACTTTGTATTCACAATGAGCTACTGCGGAGGGATGAGATGCTACTACAAGTTCTAAACTTACAGTTTTTTTCCTTAAGTGACTTTTTAAAGATGGGTGATTCTGGCTCTTCTCTCTTTTGCTATGCTGACTACACCTGCTACAGGAGGCGTGACATGTAGACAAGAGCACCAATGAAAATTGGGGACAGGTACTGAACAGCGATTAGAATCTGCTCATGTGTTGTTAAAAACAATTTAATCTGAGGAAGAGACACATACTGGCAACTGTGCCAGTTCTTAATGCGTGAACAGAAGGGATAGAACAGAGGAATCCTAAAAAACTCCCCACCCTTGCTAAGTATTATTAAATAAATATGTAAAGCTGATCTATCAACAGTGGATGCAAGCTAGAACCGGTCTTTAGGCGTGCTGTCTGGTGCCTTAAGTACATTAAAATGTCATTATCCATACTCACCAAAGTACCTTTCTCACTTTCTTTCTTTAAACCTTTTTGTAAGCTATAATTACAATTAAGCAAAGACATGTTTATTGTCACGAAATGTATGCCAACAGCTCACACTAATGCAATCCAAACATTAGTATGAAACATTTTTCCAATTACTGCACAGACTCCCTATAGTGTTTCAAGCTGCTTTATGACATTTTAAACTCCATATATAATAAAGTCCTTTAGAAAGCTGCAAAATCTTTCTATTTCTTTCCTATGACCCGAGAAAACCTAAATCTATTAAAAGCACATTTTCATAGCAGCAGGATAAAAATGCTTTTGCTACATTTATCTTCAAAATTGGTGGTGTTAAATAGTGCCAGGGGATAAATAATCATAAAATGCAACATCAGTGTATGGGGTACTGCTCTAACTAGGCATGAGGGGATGTCTTTCTACCCTTTCATTTCTTCTTTCTATTTGTCCCATTAGAGCCGTGCAATCATTCATCAGTCACTGTGGCAAGCAGGGCTGTTCCGTCCTGACTGCTGCCTAAAACAAGACCTAAGAAATAAAGCCACAGAGAGGAAACACAATTCACAGCAGTCCAGAGATGTCCACACCTATATTCATGACTGATTTTCTGCCAAAACACTTTTGCTATTTATGGAAATAATATTTTAATAGCTTCACACATGTGTCTTCAAGTTCCATTAGAGAAACACTCTCATTTCACACATTATATAGAACTAGCAAAAGAGTCTGAATAGTTAATAACCACACCAAAAACCCCCCAGCTTTCTTAAAACCCAGATGTTACAATCATCAGCTTCTGTCAACCTAATTCTGCTTCTGACTCCTGGCACTTGAAGCAAACTTGTGATAATTTAGTACCCATGATTGTCAAAGTGTTTGAGTTTTAAGCAGATGCTATTTTTCCAATCAAAATACTAATAACAGTAGCACTGAAGCAATCCTAGAATAATCCTAACAAAAAAAAATTGAACAAAGTATAATACTTACCCCATGACAGTCACAAATTTTTTTACTAGGAACATTGAGAAGAACAGTATGGTTTGTGAAATAGATGGAAGATGGCTTCTTGACACAGCTTTTGATAGAAATACATCTAGCAGTTCTTTACCCATTATGCAACATCCACCAACTAGATACAGAGGAGTAACTCATAAGAATATCTGGGGCTTTTTTAGACATATTATCTTGCAGAAATCTGCCAGAATGTTTACCTCCTCACTGAAGATTATTTTCCGGTGAAAAATAATAAAGATATCTGCCTGAATTTGGGGTCAAAGCTGGAGTATTTGCTATGTGTCTTACAGAAGAATCAAAACATAAAAATGCCACCTTCTGGTTCAAACATGTACTTTGCTTTTGAAAGGATAACATATATCCTTAAAACACTTTTAAATACTGAATCTGATGTTCAGAAGATTAAGTTTCTTCAAGAAACCTTGCACTGGAAGAACTGAAAACTGCACCTTCATATTGTGCATTCCACCTCAGGCACATCCTCATTACTTCCAAGTACGCCCTCTCACTGATGTCTTACAGAAAACAGACTTTTTAAAAAAGAAACTAAACAGTAAAACCCCTGAACTGCTAAATTCTGAATAAAATGTAAGATGAACTGAAAACGTATAGAGTCTTCCTTTCAAAGGTTAAACAATTTTTTTGAACTTGTAGCTACTGAGAACTGGAAACCATCTGGATTTTGTTATTCTAAATTATTTATGAAGTCAAGGAAAGGAAATATCATACTTCAAACCCATGATGTCTGAAGCACAAAGATCAGTAGACGTGCATTTCTGAATCACTCCAGCAAGACTGAATCTGACTCATAAAATTAGTATTTTATTTCACCAAAATTTTTGAGCGATCTCACCAAAATAAACACCAGAAGGCCTGTGTTGACAAAAGCCCCTATTTTCATTTCAAGACCAGGAGTCAACATATCTGTAGCTTTGATGACCTCGGGGACACAGTATGTGCTTTAAATTTTTTCCTTCTTAAGCACTTCTGAGTCAAAGCCTAAATTCCCAAGCCCAATGAGCCTAACAAAGTCAGGGATTTATTTTAAATTCAAAGTAATTTTTTTTCAACTAGCATGGGCCAGCAACCTTAATTTGTCATGGAGACAAGTGGAGTAGTCATAATGGGAACTCTTCCACATGCAGATGAGTGGCATAAAGGGATAAAGGAAATTCAAGCACAAAGCAGAAAGCACACCTTAATCTGAAGTATCATTAGCATCCACAAATTCATATGTCTTGTATTGACACTGAATCTGTTGCTGCAGTGCATTTTGTGAAGTGTCTCAAAGCAACTTGGAGCTGACCTTTTTATCATAGGAAGTGCCAGACAAAAGTAAGAGAGCTGAAATTACAGATAGTCACTTTGCAGAACAGAAAAACATACCTTGTTCATTTTCTCTCCAAGCCTGACAACCATGCTTCACTGAAATTTGTAGCTGTGCAGCTGTAGGAGTTTACTGCATTCCACAGTTCAAATGTTTGGATGGAAAGAAAAGCCAAATATTTAACTAAACTTGTTTAAAAGAGCAGCAGATCTCTAGGAAAGTATGAAATACACAGTGTGTCAAATATGTTGAGTTTAATACACTACAACCTTTGAGTACTCCCTCCTAAAATAAGTGACAGGACAAAAATAAAATTCACATCAGCCTCACAGAAGGAATATTTTATTAGTATCAGCAGAAGACAAAGGCTGTTTTGGAAACTTGTTTTGAGAGCAGTTATGCTGGTTACTGTGCTATCCAACACAGCAGAATACAGCAAAACAAGAAAGTTGAGGTGTTTGATACAGTTTGAAAAACCACCTTTCTCTCAGTCCAGAATTCAGCCAATACATTGAATATCTCTGTCGAACACTTACAGCAGCAAAGCTTAATAAGAAATATAAACAGGCCTACATTTTTTACCTTCCTCAGTTTAATTCATAACTAAGCAATGCCTAAAGGAGGAGCCATCCCACGAGCCACAGCCACGTGGGAAGCCGAGACCAACCTGGGGAAATAAATTTCAGCACTAGCTGGCTCGAATGACTATAGTTGACTATACAGTAAATTTCCATTCAGACTGGTTTCACTGTATCTTTATTTATACTCTCCTGATGTAAATGCTGTGTGGCTCACAAAAACTACTGCTATAGAGTGCTCAAATCTTTGGCATATCTCCAAAAGATCTGCTTTAGATTCTGCACACCCAGGAGGAACTATTCCCGACTCAGACATTTCTATTAGCACTGTAAATATTCTGTACTGGAGAGAAAACATCAGGACTCTTTCACAGAAAAGTATTTCAGAGTTTCATAGTCAAAAAAGACATCCCTGCTACTATCTTTTCCACATTACTTTATTTTTTTATGAATGACATCTCCACATAAGTATTCAGTAATAGATTTTTGACCAGCTGAACTAAGACACAGCAGTTTATTCCTTAATCTGGGCCCCATAATGACGGAAACCTTTTATCTTGGGAGGGGTCACTAAACCACAAATGCTCCACTGGGAAGACGAAGCCTTTCAACTGACTTCAATGAGGATTAAGAGATGGGGCCAACTGATTTAAGGGATACTATTATCCACACCAGTGTCAGATTTTGGTGGGAGGTAGGGGAGCTGTTTGGGCTTTTTGTTCATTGGTATTGAGAAGGATAAATGAAATATCATGCTGGAGTTTTTTTTGCAGAACCTTTGCAAGCCTAAGAGCTTGTTTGTTTGTTTTTTAAAATATCTGACATGACAGCAGATGAATAAAACCAAGATCAACCTAATTTGTACACAGAAAGGGAAATCCAGTATATTTCATGTGTCTTTTCTGACCATCAACTCTAACAATAGCTCAAATATAAGAGCAAACGTTTAGCAAAACCCTGAAAAGTTTCTGTAATACAGACGGGACTCTTGATGTTGAATTCCTTTTCATATGGTTTGAGGTTATGGAGGGAGTATGATTACCATGATACATGTACAAGTCATGCCTGCCATGGGAGTCATGTGATTTTATTTGTTGAATAGGAAACATGATCTAATGTGAAGGGCAAAAGAAGATATCAACTTAAAAACCCTGTGAGGACTTATAACCTCCATTATACGAGGTGGATGAACCTTCCTATTGCTAATGCAAAGCAAAATAGCTTCAAGTTCTGAATATTAAAATCACTTTTTTAATCTTGAAAATTTTTCTCAGTTTTTCTCTGTAAAAAATTAGACACTGACTGTACAGATTTATGATGAAAACCAGTCAAAACCTATGTTTGTAGGACCCTCTTCTGTCCTCATTTAACCTGCAACAGTTTTCAGTTACATGGGCATGTTATAGGAAAACTAGGTCTGTCTACGAAACATTTAGATCAGGATCAGAGGCCACTGTCAGATTCTGTCTCATGTTTTAAAACAGTATATAACACCTCATTTATCTATAAAATGATGGTTTTTACTTCATTCATAGCTAATTCATAATCACAAAGAGCAGTATCCTAGACAAGCTACTCACTTTCCGGATCAATTACATGCTGAATGTAAAAGAAATTAATTTCATCGGTAAGTTACATTTCTACTTTAAAAAGTTCCTAACACTTGTCTCAGTCAAGACTAACTTATATTTGTCTACTCTCAAAATTAGGTTTTCTTTTCCTCTTACTTAGATGACTCCTCTGCAAGCACTTAGACCATCTTAAAACAATTTTTAAAAATTACAAAACCAGACCACTGAAGATCGAAGTCGTTATTCTGGAGAAACAACATTGTTTTGCATAACTTGTCCAAATAAAAAAGTTCTACATATAGGAGGATGTTAATTAAAAAACGTATTTTCTCCCTTTCCCTCATTCCCTTATGGCTGCCTCTCTCCCCCTTCTTCTCTCTTCAGGACATTTGTGAGCCCGTCAGTGTATTTCTATCAAATTGTCTTTGACAATGTTTATGTTCTTGCAGTCATTTGGAGCCCACATTAAGAGAGAACTGGTTCACTCTCAAATTACTTCTGGCTTGTGCCAGAAACAGAATCTGCACTGTCTGATGTCATACAGGTGTGGGTTATTCAGCCTACAGCAGAGTGCTACAGAATATGGCTGTGACACGTTCTCCTTGCCAGAACTGAAAGTGCGAGAAATTCAGGTCCTCTTGATACATTTTTATTATTTTTTTTTTTTAAATCTTAACCAGAGTTCAACTCGGAACAACATTTATTTAGCTTCTATGGCTCATGTCTCTTCTATCTTCAACAGATTATATTCTCTATCTGGGACACAGTTTTTTCATTATGTAAGTTTTTTCTTTTTGTCCAGACACCATGGTTCATAGAATGACATTCTAGACAGAATGCTGTGCAAAACACAGCTTGGTGGAACACGGCCCCAAATGGTATCCTTTATTAAGAAAATCAGCAATTCAGCTGAATGTGAAAAATGAAGGGAAAAGAAGGGGAAAAGGTAAAATATTTTCATATATTAGCATTTTTCAAAACACAACAAAGAAGGCTAGATCCTATAGGTAAGGTAGAAATTTTCTATTTAGATAAAAACTCTGCAAAGTCAAAGTTGAAGGGATTTTTAAATGAATTTTTCCCTCAGCTTCATCTTATTTGCATACTTATTGGTAAGTTTCCCTATTTAGATGAAAAATTCATACAGACACGGGTCTTCATTTTCATGTTCTAGCACAAATAAGCCAGTTCTTTATATCTTTTTCTGTAGTTTGTGACTTTTTTTCTTTTCCTAAGTGAACATTTTCCAACATTTAACGGATTTCCTGACAGAAGCTACTGTCTAAATTGAAAATATTTGCAGATCTGTTTCAAAAATTCACTGAGAATATGTACTGCACTAACTGCAGTGAATGGATGGATGGATGGATGGATGGATGGAAAAGAATTTCACAAATAACAATCAGATTTCATGTACGATTTTGTTAAGAAAACTATTTTTTTGCTCAATAAGCATTGAAAAAAGCAACTTGGTGATATAATATTGGGAGACACAATGACACATATACACTATCACTTCCAGAAACCTCTCTGGCAGAAACTAGTGTATTTTTATCTTGTCTTACCACTATCAAACATCATGATTAAATTAAAACATGAAATACGACACACGTGTCTTAATGTACATACTCTGGTTCTGAGTATGGTTTTGTTTCATAAACCACCTTTCTCCTGAGATGTATCCATTCAGGTCATGACTAGATAGAGATTAAGTGGGGATTCATTCAGTAGAACCACCCCAGATATTCAGCTCTGTGGTTCTGGCGTGTCAGTGCTTTCCTTTCTAAGCGGTCTTACAGGAGACGGAGAGCCAAAAGTTTTCATGGCTCCATCTGAACAATTCAAGGTCACCAAATGAAGTTTATAAGCAAAATACATCCTAGAAAGCTGGAATGCAGGAAGCTGATTTCATGTCATTTAAAGATCTATGATTTGGATGAGACAGAGAAAAAAATTTCTTTCCTCCTGTTATATGAGAGCAGTTTTTTCTCATTAGGCTGCCTCTGGCTGCTGATTCTGCCTGCCAATACATTGCTGGTTCATCCTGTGAACTCCTTTTTAACAATGTGTCATCCTCCTTGTCTGGTTTTTATTTTCCCCATTAACAGGAACAGGAGAAGAAAACCATGTAAAAACCAAACCCTAAGCAAGTAGATCTATAAAAAATAAACCAAAACAAATTCCAACTAGAAAGTCACAACACTGTATTGTCACGTTACTCCAAAATACTGACTACAAAATGAGACAGCGTGACAAATGTAAGTCACTAAAGCTAAATATATTTATGATCCTTGAGAAAGTAAAGTTGTGTAGCAGCAGTGTCTTTTAGAAAATCTTGTTTTTTGAAAATAGTGAAATTTTTGTTTTAAATGGTTACCTTATCCTGAACTGGATATCCAAGGCTAGAGGAGTACGTGCTCCTACAACTTTAATTAGAGAATCAGACAAAGTAATAAGAAATATTTTTTCCTACTGCAGAGGCCCACCAGGTTACCCTTTACACGGAACAAGTTAAGCATGCAGTCGGGTTTTTCAGACTATGAGAGTAGCTGAATAGTTTCATTTTAAGGACACAAGCAACAGTATAATTTATTATACATTTCTGAAAAGCTCAGATTTCAATGCTCCTGTGGCAAGCATTTGAATGTTTGGTGTTGGAGCAGATGGAACGTTTTATAGCGAGGCTTTAATTCTCCATCCAAAAGGCATTGCTTTTTCTTCTGGTCAAAGGTGAATTTATTCCCTCTGCTAGCTCTGTCCTGGGGCTCTCCCTAAGCAAGCTCTGTCAACTGTGCTATGCTTCTGCCAAATTACATGATGATTTTGTCATGTGGGCTAATATTCCCCAGTGGTTCAGTTTTAATAAAATGCATAAAAGCGAAGCATTGTTGAACAGCGCAGTAACAAAACCAACTGCTTTAGAGAGATACAAAGGAAGCACAGTTGTGTTTTAAACTTTGTGCACGTGCAAGTGTGAAAAACCTGCCACACCTCAGAAATGCTCTCAAAGCAGGTACTACAGGCAGCAACTCACACTTGTAACTGCCTTTAAATTTGTAATATTTCTCACTGCAGTAATAGGACATATTATTCATCTTGGGAATTATCCTGTGGAGCAAGGGATTGAATTCATATGGGTGAACTTCAGGGCTGTTATAAATACTCCGACAACATCCAACCATCCTAGTAGAACTGTAAGGCAACTTGCATAATAACCTACACAAACTTCGGGATAAGGTTTTGAAAGCCAATGGCAGAGGCAAGAGATGGCTCGGGCCAGAGAAGTGAGCTTCTGCTAAGGGATCAAGCAGGTTTTGCAACATCCTAATATTATACAGCCATGAAGCTGTTATAACTGGCTATCTCAATACATGTAGAGACTCACTCTGTGCTTTGCTACAGCAGTGCCTGCTATGCTTGCGTAGGACCAGTGTCTTATCCTTTACAGAGAATCGTAAATAAAACAAAAATAAAACTAAACAAAACTAAATTAAACTAAACTAAAATAACATGCAAGAATTCAAAGACCATTTCTAGGTTAGCAGATGGTTTATAGATGGATGGTGGCAACCCCTTAGAGAGAAACAGTTGATGCTGACAACACGTGTCCATAATATACACCTTTCAAGGCTTTTTATTTCAGATTAACTCTAGTCTGGCCCTCTGGACTGAATGACCATTTGCAGCTGGAGTGCATTAGTTACACTCCTGGAGTGTGCTAAATCTTCCAAATCTGAATCCTAGTTTCATCTGAAAGGAATCAAGTTGAGGCACTGCAAAAGCTCCACACGACATCAACCAAAGCTCAATAAGAAAGACAGAAAAATATGCACTTCAAAAGCATGCTCTTGATTCAAATTAACACACTAACAAAGATGTGCCCTAAAAATACATATACACATCTCAGCCCACACACATATGCACATAAACATGTATGTATTACTAACATCAAAACCCCCAAAACATTTCTACCATAAAATGGTGGATATAATTTATCTGTTTTCTTTATGAGCTCATTTTCTTTGTTTACTACAAACCAGAGTAGCTCTATCAGGATTAATTTGCCCAGTATTTTTTTTTAAACTTCATTCTAATTAAATTTTAAAACCTTTTAATGAACCTTATCGTACAGGTTTTTCCTCCATTAAAATTTGATCTCTAAATAGCGATTCAATAATTTGAAACTAGTTAAAATTGGTCATTAGCATGGAATTCTGAATACTGAATTAGATGTTGCACTAGTAAAATAAATGCTGCATGTTAAACAAGTTGGTGTTCTGCAATGCCACATAGCTTATCAGGGAAAATATCTGTGTACATTTAGCTTGCAGTCCTGCCAAATAAACCAGTTTATTTGCCTTGGCAATACTTTCTCCATGTAAATAACAAGTGTGTTCTACTTCTTGGCAACAATGGAAAAAATAGCTTTAAATCATGATTCTTTGATTCTACAACAATAAACTTGGAGATGAAAGTGTGAAAACACATTTAGAAATAAGAAAGTATAGACCCACAAAACACTTGATTATTACTGAAAAGACTGAGGAACATAATTTTTCTCCTATAAGGATAGAGGAAGAAGGGCTTCTGTATTTACTTATTCACACAACAGCAAAGTTAGAAGACACAACTTAGGGAAAGAAAATGCCTGGTATTCAAGATTTCTCTGTTAGTTTAGAGGACCCTTTGCTCAATTACAACCAGCAAATATTTGGGTTTCTTTTTAAACTCGGGTGTATTGCTCATTTCCCAACAGACAGTTTCCAGTAAGCATCTAGAGTACTTCGTAGCTGAAAAGTATTACATTTTTAAGTCTGCTCTGTTGCTCAGGGGTTTTACGTAGCACAACTTGTGCACACATCTCCTTTGCTTTATTTTTTTTTTGCGTACTCAGTAGTGTATGTTCAGTACATCCAGGACTTTACTGTGAAGAATGAAAAATGTAATTGCACTGTGCTACAGTGGGCACTCCAGAAAGCACCTTCTTCTTGAAGACTGCAGCACATAGCCACTTTTTATAGAAAACAATTTGGTTTATCCCCTAAGGAGCTCAGTTGGCTGCTGCAGAGTACGGCCATGTCTTACTAGGGAATGTCTTCATTGAGTAAGTATCTCAGAAAAATCAGGACCTGGCTTTGAATTCTCTGATATTCTGCTACCTTAAAATAGCTTGTATTTCTGCCTGTACTACAGATTGTGTACTCCACAATGGTATTTATATATGTATCCCAATTTATATTGCAGTAGCCAAACATTTTAGGCACTTAGATGCTCTGATATTTCAGATGCTCAGAATAATTTGATGTTCACAGCAATCAGTGACGAGTGGGATATGTTGATAGGGTGAGCACCAGCTTTGAAAGGCTCCTGTCCACAGTACAAGTCCACAAGTCTCCTCAGCTGACAGCATTGTTGGGAACGAAGGCAGCTGCTTTTAACATGGAAAATGTCTTCCACAAAGTTCTGAGTGAAGAACTGTACTGAAAATGCATTTTTTATGTATACCAGAGGAGCAGAGCAACGACAAAAGCTAACATTTAAAATGCAAAGCAGCTAGTGTTGTGTGACACAGTGTGAGATACATCTCAAAGTCTTAAGGCTGACTAATTGAATTGCCATTGATAAGATGTCACTTAAAGAGACATCTCTGCAGTGAAACATGGGTTTGCTGTAAATGACCTGTCATTAGAGCCATGGGTAATGTCCGTGTCCAGACTGAAAAATATTGTAGCTCCCAGCAATATGCTCAGCAGGAGTTAAAACAGCAAGAATGCTAAGAAGTCGGTGTACACCAACCACCAGGGAATTCTGCCTCAGGTGCTGCGTTAATTTACTTGTTGGCATACATTAATTGAAACCAATCAATAAGGCTGGTGGTACAACAGAGGGAATGCAAAAGAAGTAATCGATTGCCACACTTACTCATTTTAAACTTGGAAAACAGGAATAATTTAGTCTAAGATTTTTCATTTCTGTCAATAGAGATAATGGGATTACTTATTTATTTTCTATTCTTTCAGCACTAATTATAATAACTATGATGTCTTTCAACATCCCTCATGTAAACCCCAGTATTCTGATTAGCAGCTGTTAACTTGCACATAATGAGAGTGACTTCTTTCGACTGAGAAGTTAGAAATTATATGTTTTTGCTGTTACAAACAGTGCTCATCATTTCGTCACACTGAAAACAATTATATATTTCAATAATTACAAACTCAAAGTCAATTTGATTTTTCCACTTGTGGTATACTAGCTTTTAGAATTTTTAATTCTTGAAGATAAACATTTCAACTGTTTATGAAGGACAGAATGAGCTGAGACTGCTTTTTTTTAAATTTTTTTTTGCTTTAAATTTGCTTAATATATTCATTCCATATGTCTGGTGTTGACTGGAACACGTTTTAATTTTTAATCCAGGTTGCTGTGACTTTTTTCTCTCCTTTTTTTTTTCTGTTATCACAAATATTTCTACAATGATATATTACCGACTTGAGCCCCAGCAGTCAGTTCTCAAGACCACACTGCCTAAAAAAAAATGAAATAGGACAACTTCTTCATATGTGGAGAAATGCAATTACCACCCTCTTTTCATGAAAACTGTTCGTCCTTCCTGATCTGTTACCAGAGAGATAATGGAAATCAGCAAACTGTTACTTATAACTGCTTTGCACAGGGAATGGGCATTTACATCACGGTAAACGTGGTGCCAGACACTATCATTACGTCTTTGGTGACACTGAGTTTTCTCAGAATTTGTCCATAAATGAACAAAAATCTAAAAATGTCGCCTCTGTCAAACCCGTAACGCATCCTTCTACATCTGTGACAGCACCACTTACCTTCTGATCACGCTCAAAGCCATATGAGCTCTCACTAACTAGTACGTCTTAATTTTTTGGGATCTGCTGGACTGCACATAATAGTGCTCAGTTCAACCTCCAGACAAAGAACTGGATCTGCAACTGCTGTCCCTGGGCACAGGTAGTTGTACAGATTTGCACCAGGTTTGACGACGGCAAGCTGACCCAGTAACATTGTCTGCCACGGCTGGGGGTGAGCGTAGGCAAGACGTGGAAGATGTTATACAGGAAAATAAAAAAAATAGAAAAAAAAAAGAACAAATTTGCCCACACTGATTAGTGGGAAGGATGTTTATCAGGGGACTGCTCACACCTGGCAGACTTTTCCCACACTGACGCGTTTTTCTCGTAAGTGAACTGAACCATCCAGCTGCAATTTCTGTACATACATTTGTCTCCAGATTCTTGCCTCATTTGGTTCTAACATATCAGTTCTACAGGATCATTTTCTAATGCAGCCTAGTTACTTCTAATAATTGGAGGGGGAAAAAAAAAAAAACCCAAAACACAAAAAAACCCCCACACAACAAAACAAAATAAAAAACAACCCACAACTATTAGCTTTTCATTAGACTGAAGATTCCATAACCCTGCAGATGTTACTTTTACCACAGACTGGGGGTATCAGTGAGTACTACAAATGTATGCAGTGAGGGAGATGTTGTTGCTAGACAGGTCTGAAAGCAAAATGGCAAATAACATCCAACTGGAATCCACATTTTTCCTGTAAACTCAAGCAAGTTTACTGCAGGCCTTTTGAATTACCTTTTAATTACTAATGTGGCAGGGATCTGTGAAACACTGAGGAACCGCATCAAACTCGCTTAGGCCTTTTCCATGACAGTCCTGTACCACAGTAGGAAATTATGGATTATACATTTTTCAACAGGAGTTCTTCAGCCACAGGTTAATTAAATTCCCAGAAAGGAGAAAGTCCGGGGTGCCAATTAGTATGTAATGGGTGAGACTGAAACCAAGAACTGAATCCCAGGTTACTGCCTCAGGAATCCAAAGTTAGGCTGAAGCTCATTTTCCCTCTCTCATATTCTATAAATCTTATTCACGACTGACAATTTCAACAGTTTGAAGTAGTTTGAGCTTTTTATTTTGAAACCTGGAAGGAACAATACTGAAATCTCCTGGAATTGAAATGTACAGACCATAATAACAGAGGTGGAAGTATATAGTTCCATCTCAAACCTTATCTTTTTTTTTTTTTTTTTAACATTGGTAAAAGGAAAGTTTCTATGGCAGACAAAAGAAGTATAATATTCTACATCAGACTGCTCAAAACTTTTGCCATTTAATTGCAGCTACAGCGCAGGATTCAAAGCCAGCTGTTAAATATGTCTATTAAAGTAAAAAAATCACCTTTATGTATTTTGCACTACTCGTTTAAAATAATAAGAATGAATGATAACAGCTAAAGACATACTAATTCTCCTTTCTTCTGGTAATAAAGGCTAAATACTTCTCATTTTATGCAGTCCCACATAGCTGATCAAACCCAGAACTAAAATTATTTCATAGGACTTCTTTTATTGGAATGGGGAGATTTAGTAGTTGCACTTGTGAGGAACAGAGCAACAGCCAATTCATGGATTTGCTTTAAGACAGTAAATCTAGGGAATGTTCTCCCATTTTCAGGAACTACTACGGATAGCCTTCCCTCCCTTTGAAAATTGTGCCATTCAGCTTCTTCTGGAAAATGTAATAGGAGGGCCCTGTGGATGACTGCAATGAAAAACTTGTGCTGTGAAACCTCCTTCCCTAAAGATTCAGGTCCTAAATCCCTTCTCCAGTTCTATTACAGCAATGCCAGTTACAATTCATCCACCTTCCCTCCTGTCACTGTGGAAAATGGTGCACATCATCAGGTCAACTCCACATTTCCCAATTACCCACCAGCACATGACGAAGCTGCTCAGAGGGACAAACCAGGAAAGGATCTGGGATTGATCTGGAACAGCTTGCTTCTCATTAGCCAAGAAGCACACACTGCTCAGTCATTCCGTAAGACATTTGGGTCTCCCTCTTCTCCTTTGCTACTTGTAGGAACTTAGATATCTTTGAGACCTCAATCTCTCTAGCAAATTGAACTGAAGAGTCAGAGAGCAGGTTCCAAGATTAGCTACAGAGAATGACTGTCATTGTAATCGCTCAAATGTTTTGTCCTTATATGTTTGAAGCATGTGAGAAAAGGAAAATGTAAAATTAATCCAATTACAGGTAGTAGACCCCACCTATGTTTACCAACACCACTGTGAAGCCCAGCCTGAGGAACGGTGTAATTGAGTCCCCTCCTCTCAGACAAGTTTTGTCTTAAAGACTCTGGCTTTATCAAATATGTATTTAACAAAAAACTTTGCAAAGAAGCAAGCAGAATGTATTCTACCCTGACCTGTTAGGACACCTAAGATACACAACAATAAAAGAACAGATATCTTACCAAAAGGAGACTAAACGGACAGACAAAGGACAAAGGGATAGTAATAATATTATTAAGGGCTTACTGCAGCAGCATTTGCCCAAGTCATCCTTGCTAAAAAACAACAACAACAACAACAAACCAAAAAAACCCACAAACAAACAAAAAAACCCAACAACAACAAAACAACAACAACAACAACAACAAAAAACTACTAACAGCTTTGTAAAGAGAAGACAAAGGCCAGAATATATCCTGAGTTCTTCAGCTGTATTTTTTTCCTTTTTCTTTTAATATACAATAATCCATTAAAATCTCACTTGAGAAGGAAAAGACTCCTATAAGCAAGTGTGTAGGACATATAATGCTTGAGTATCCTCAACCTAATGTCTCAAGTTTACATTCAAAGATCCACTTTTAAAGCATTGCATAAATGGCTTCACAATTTAATTAAAGGCTTATAAGCTTTATTGAACGGACCCTTCAGCACGCTCTGCTCACCAGCTTATGACTACAACGACATTATTTAGGGAACATTAACCTCAATCTTTCATTTGAATCAAAACTTATAATTTTTGACTTTTAAAGGCGACTTATCTTCCACGTAAAATTACAAACAAAAATCGTGTCTCAAACACGATGTAAAATACCTGCCTATCAATCTTTCCTACCAGACTTTCCACATTCATACCATCTTAGCCTGCAGATCCAATTATCCTCCAACATTTGCTGCTCAACCATGCTGAGATTATTCACCAGCCCTCCAGTTAGACTGCAATAAGAGGTCTGTAGGTGCATTTACACTCAGAGAAATGAGGTATAAATGCTAGGATTGTCACGGTGTCTTTTTTGAGTTACATGCACAGCCATAAACTGTATAATAATGAATAAGACTATTTTGAGCTGCTTTATCCATTCATTTGCATGATATTTGGACTTGCTAATTTTTAAAAAAAGTCTACTTGCAGCGTAACTTCCAGATGATTCAACCCCTTGACCCAAAGGCCTTACAAATAGAAGTACTAATATCACATGGAAGACATTTCCTCCTGTGCCCAGACAGCCAAAGCTCCAGCATGGATATGTGATTACCCTCTGTAAAGGCAATCTCAGCGCCTTCTCACTACTTTTTTTTTTTTTTTTTAAAACTTAACATTTTAAGAAAGCAAAAATACATGCTGAAACCGCATTGGCCTGAAAGATTATGTTCGGCTCAAATTTGGCAGACTTTCTGATTCTCAGCAAAAACATTAACAGCAGATTAATGATAAAATGGTTTCTGATACTCCAGTCCTCACGGTCTTTGCGCACTGCAGTAGTTGTACATCACGGCAAAACAAAAGCCCTCTGCCACAGGACATCAGTGTACATTGCCAAAAACGTCAGAACCACAGTTTTCAGCCCAAAGCTGCAACTACTTGAACTGCAGGAGTCACTTCATTAGCTGACAGCTGCAATAAGCTGTTCTTTCTCTATGTGGAGAAGCTACTGGTGGGAGGTACAATTCACACAGGCAGACTCCATAAATCATACACCACTTAAAGAAAAAGATACTTAAGGAAGCATTCACAAAGTACTGTGCAATGCCTTTCCTATTTATTATCTTTATGCTCATGCCTTAAAAGTTTGTATTTGAAAAGCTGAGAATAAACTTAAAAGACGAGCCAAGTTCAGGAACATTCAAACTTTTTGTTTGTACTATTTTTGCTGAACCAGAGAATCTAGATCCTTGATGTTTCTTGATGATCTATTTCTCGTGAATATATCTCTGCTAACCTAGAAAAAACAAAATTAGGTTCTTTAGTTACAGGTTGAAACCACCACGCTGGTGTTTATTTACTGTGCTACTACTATGTAAGATAATAAAAAAATTGTAACACATGTAATTAGCTGAAAAAGACACTAACATTTCAAAACCACGTGGTATTACTGAATGCATTAACATATATAGACATTTTTGAGTCTTCAATGCTGTGATAACCTTTAGTCTCTGACTGTTTAGGGAAAGCTGTAGAAAGATATTAGTCATGAAGGTGTAGGAGGAGGCTTCAGTGTCTCAAAGGAGTGTTTGCCAGCCACTACTGAGCCAGGCAAGCCATAGGCCTTCAGATCTACCTCTTCAAATGCTTTATGTATTATTCAAGCACTTTTCATGGAAACAATTGAAAATTGCTGGTGGGTAATAATGCAACTGTACACCCAGCTTTGTTTTTTTCTTTAAAAACCATGTTACATTCATTATATGAACCTAATGCAGGTGTACATTCTCCATTCTCATAGCAAATCTCCTCTATTTTTTATCAGCAGCTTATTGCTAAACAAACAGAAATGCTATGTTTGAACCGATATAAGATTAATAGAAGAATGGGTTATGTAATATTTGATATTGCCTTTCCTGAGCTCCTTTTGAATATTTTTTTTTTTAAATTACATAGCATTACACAAACAATTACATAGTTTGTTGTTTTGGGTGGGTTTTTTTGATTTTGTTATGTTTGGGCTTTTTAATCTAGAAGAACACTGAAAAGAATTGATATGGGCATTTTACTTCTGGACTACAGTCATTCTACTCTAGATGACTAGTTCAAACCAATTAAAAAGCTACTTCAACTCCTGTTGAAGCAGAGCCTTGGACATGGGAGCCACATCTCTGGGGCAGACACATAATCAGCTGTCACACCTCCAGAGTATTCCCTGGCACCAAGGACTCTCCAACAAAGCGGAGCAAAACAGGCCCCTTACTCCTGCACTCCAGCAATGGCTCCAGCCAGCAGGTGGCCCAGGTAGAGCAGCACTGAAGTTGTTTCAGCTGCCTGTAGAAGCAGCTCTTATTCAAGTTTTTGAGCCATTTTAAGAAGTCATGGAGAAGAAGAGACATACACTGACAAGGTTATGTATTTCCATTACTTTTCTCCAGAATTACTGATGAGAAGAGTATCTGTTCCACTAGAGGGAGGAGCAGGCTCAGGAAATGAATTTCCAGCTACTGTTCCAGTGCCACCTACAACAACAGCCTCATTCCTATGTGAAGGGTGGTCTGTTGTCTGAAAGTGCTGAAAAGGCAAAACTGGAACAGGAAGTTTTGTAACAATAACAACAAAAAGAAAAATGAAAAGGAAGAATCTCACCGGAGGTACATTTGATTTTCTTATTTTGTTCCTGTTTATCCCAAAAAAAGTGATGTGGGATTAGTTACAAATCATGTCTTTCATATTACATTTAGATTTCTAGACCATGTTTTTCTTTGACAGAAGGATAAAGCTACCTGGAACAGAGCAGCAATTTGTAGCTTATCTCCTCTCTTCTAAGATATTAATATTCCTAATTCCATGTTCTTCCCTGACATATAGTTGAGATAGAACAGACCTAAGGAATTCAAAGGTTCAATTTTTCCCTAAGAAAACTCAAGAACTACAAAGCCCCCACATCAGAGTTTCTATGTGTTCACCTGCATGTAAGTATATGCCAACTCGCTGCCATGAAAAGATTAAGGTCATTCACTACTAAAACTATTTTTAGAGGCTTTGGTTGGGTCAAGTCCAGTGACTTTTTAGTGCAGCACAAAGGAAACAAAGGAGCAGCTGTATCTTATGCAGACAAGCAAGGCTACAAGGAGACATGGCTGTAGTCCAACCTGTCCATCGTACCTGCCAGACAATAGCTGTACCAGAAAAGGAGGACATTCAAGGAAGAGCTGGAACCTGCCACACATTCCTTTCCTCCTCCCCCTCTGCAACAGTGCTCAGACCGATGTACAGCCTCTGTAATGGCATCCACACAAGTAACATGTACAGTACTAAGCACAGCTACATATTACTGTCTTCTGGTTTGGGTTTGACCAGCAGCTGTCACCATCGAATTTCTCACTGATGACTGAGAGACAGGTTAAGAACAGACAAAGCCGTTGTGTTGTGTAATCAATCTAGGCAAGGCTCCAACAAAGAAGAGTGCTGTATTCAGAAAGGAAGGTGCAGTTAAATGTTGGTTCATAACTCCTCAGGCAATCACTTTCATAAAGCTTTAGCATATGCCCCTGGAAAGTCTTGTCTCTTACAGAGTTTTTACTGTTGCACATTCCATCAGGCCAGAAAGACAGAGACATTATCTATAGAGCTTGACAAATTTCTGTTTATCCTTGACCAAAGGCATTAAACTCCTGGGATATTAAGACAGAAGCCTTGAACTTGATGGGATGCAAAGAGTAGGGTCAATATGCTTATGGCAGCCCCAGCTGTGTTATTTTATACTGCCTAGTTATTCTAAATATTTAGTCTTTCGTGCTTCTCATTACTGTAGCTCAACCAAGAATCAATGAATCAATGAAAATCTGAGTAACTGAGGTCAGCTGAAATTTTTCTGCCTTCCCAGAGATGTGTGAGGGTTTGGACCATTCTCCCAAGGAACATATTATATTGTAGTAAGAGTAAGTCCAGAAAGAATTTTAGAGTCATCCATGATCATCTTAGCAGAAAACAGCAGTACTGCCTTGTACCAAAGTGAAATAAATATTTAGTGCTTGTCTTTTCTATAGGTTATCCCTGACATCAGGATTAAAAATGCATTGCAGAGTCATGTAGAGGTCAGTGAGAAGAAATCTGCTTTATTCTACTATTCCTAAAATATACAGATTTCCCTTCTGAATGTTTTGATCTGTGATGAAAAGCAGATGGGCAGAAGAGCTGCAGGATTCACACTCGGTTCCTGTTGTCAGAAAAAACATTCTGAATAATATGATCCCCATCCACCTATGGCTGGGCTCTCCCTGGATCAATGCAAGGTTACGGCCACTGCCTCTTTTGATCTCTGTTGATTAGCACAGAACTTGTGGTCTCATTAGTCAGAGCTGGGTGATGCTGGGCACGGAGGGCACCTGAGCAACAGCAGATTATGAACTATGCAGCCTTACAAAAAGTGTCACCCTAAAACTGATGCATTTTTCCTTGCAGTATTCTGCGTATCTTGACATAAATCAAGATCGGTTTCACCTGATTTCATCTTTTAAAGTGCTGCTTATTGCTGTGAGCTGCATAAAGTGAAATCGTTTCATTGGCACAAAATCAATGAGAATAGGTACAAGGGAAATATTGTATTTGCACTTAAAGCTATTTATCAAATGAAGTGAATGCATACCCACTATGACTTTTCCCAAAATAACCAAGGGGGGCGTTTCTTTCCATCAGTGAAAAATTAGGGAGCCACTTTGAGCCTGTAGGCACTTTTCCTTTACAAATATATATCTGTGACGTCAGGTAATAAGAGATTTACTCTAATGGCAGTAGAAATCTAGTCTAGGAGATTTAAGACAGCCTTTCCTAAAAAACAGGTTGCAATATTTAAATCAACAATATTTAAAATACATTTTTTTACAGAAATACTATGAGAACTATATTGTCAATGTCAATCGACTATTTATTGTGTAGTTGCACGTTGGCTCTGTCACACATGAATTTAGGGAATGATATTGAGAAAGGAGGTAAGGCCCCCAGAGAAAATCATTCAGGCCACCTACTTCAAATCTCTCCTAGTAAAGATTTTGAAAGAATTAACACTTATTTGGGAAAAAAAAAAAAAAAAAAAGTTCACAATCAGGATGGTTGTTCATTTTATGAACATAATGTGAGAAATTAAAAAAAAAAAAAAAAAAAAATTCACAATCAGGATGGTTGTTCATTTTATGAACATAATGGGAGAAATTAAAAAAAAAAAAAAAAAAAAATTCACAATCAGGATGGTTGTTCATTTTATGAACATAATGGGAGAAATTAAAAAAAAAAAAAAACCAGAAATCACACATTGGCAATCTACATGCAAACACAAGCAAAAATATTTTAATTACATAAACTACTGACAGAAACATAACACCCCTTCCTTATCAAGTAAGGCTGAATGTAGATGATATTTAAGTATGGCAAGGCATGAAAATGTCTGTCCTTCTCTTAGCCATGTATGCTTAGTAATTTTATTAGTTACCAGAACGTTTAAGATGAAGAAAACCTCACTACATCTAAACATGTCCCAGAGCTAAACTTTGCACCTTATATCTTATAAAACTTTCAGTCTTGAAATGTATATGTATTTCTCAAGTTCAAACGTTTGGGACAGAGCTCTGTTCTTTTGATTAAAGTATTTTTTGATCTTTTTCAGCTGAGATAATGCTTCAAATACCAACAAACACCACTTATGCTACACATAGTTGAGGAACTAGAAAATTAAAATCCTGGTTTGGGTGACGTAATATTCTTCATTCCACCGTGGCTGGAAACTTTTGGAAAATGTACTCATTCCCCCTTAGAAGGGGACTGCTTCTTGGTTTTGCTTACCATCTAGTCATTGTCATTATTTAGATATAGATTATTCTATGGTCGTCCCCTCCTTACCAGGGCTGTTTTCTGAGATGAGGTTTACTCACACTCACACAGGCCGTGGAGAATATCCAAAATATCCTTCAACAAACAGAGATAAAATTAACTTGAAGTGTCAGCTCTCCATGCAAGATGAAGAATATTTGGACCCTGCAATTCTTTCTGCCATACTTTCCATTCTCTCATTCCTCTCCTATTTCATGAAGAGGAAGTGTTCCTATCTTTGCTTAACAGAATGTAGATAGTTCAAAAGCATGCCTTCCTTTCATCCCTATACAGCACACCCAGTCCATAAAGTTGTTTGAAATAGTTTTTTCAGCTCTCTGTTTTGTCACCGTGAGCAGCCAAACTTCATTACAATGCCACAACATGGGAAACAGTAATACAATTTAACTTTTCTTAGGCCTTATGGGGGAACTGTTCTCAATAACAGCTTTTTTCTTGTTTTGAAAAACATTCAGAAGGGTTATTAGCCAAAAATACTTAGCTGCATGAGGGGCTTATCTGAGGACTGAAGTTGGCTTTATTTTATTTAAATATTTCAGTTAGAACTGTCTGCAGTCCTGTCTGCCTTCAGACAATTTGTTTAATTTTCCTGTTATATTTTTAACATAGAAAGGATCTTTTTTGTTAGGTACAAAAACTCACATATGGGTTCAAAGATTCAAGTCATATCCTTAAATGCAGTTATCACCAACAAAATTCTTGACATGACAGGGGTGGATTTGAGACATAAACTTGCAGAATAATTTAACTGAGTCACAGCTACCTCTGGTGACAAATGACAGTAAAGAAAAGCATTTGACTTTCACATATTAATTTGGATGTGGCAGGAATTGCAGCTGGAACAGTATAGTAAGTTTGGAAAGTTTGATAAGGAATCAAAATGAGTTTACAACTCTACTGTCCAGCTGTTCTGAGTAAAATCCCACTCTAAAGTATTTGCATTCTTGGAACAAGAGCAAGCTACAAACACTGGTGCAATTTGTTTAGATGTCCATATTTGCCAGGGGCGGCACCACAGGCATCGAATCTCCTCCTGTAGTGAGGTGATCTGTGCTTACATGTTTATTGTTTTAGAGGAACCCTTTACCTTTCATGTGCAGTTGTTTTGGTGTTCTAACACTAATTTATTTTGAGCATAGAAATCTTAATGAAGAAGTTCCTTAAGCCTTGAGTTTTCTTCTAGAATGTACTGCAGGGCACTAGAAAGTGTGAATATAGCAGCTTAATGCATGTATGCTCACAACCAGTGTCTCTCATTAACAAGATTTCTTCCATTACCTTTCTACAGTTACTTCTAGAAAGAAAGGAAGTAAAAAAATAAAAAACAACAAAAAATTAAAATAAACCAAATGTTTAATTGAAAATCATGTCTGATGTCATAAAATACTAGAAGCATCGAACCGTGATATATTAGATATGGTTCTTTTTGAATATAGAGTCACCTTTACAGCAAACTTGCTAGTGTGAAAAAAATCATTGTTTGCAAGTGAATGCTAATTTAACAAATGAGTCAAATTCTTTCTAATGCCATTTTTAGGAGCGGAACAGATTTATTGTTATGGGGAATAACAAAGATGCACACTTAAGTCCATTCTTCGTGCCTCCCCATGTCTTCTGTCATGCAGGGGCTGTGAGATGGAAATCCAGAGCATGCAATGGAAATTATGCAGAATTATTTCCCCTAAATTGAAGAAAGTGATATAGAAAAAGCTACACTCCAATTGCTACTTAAGGTGTTTCTTTCTTCAGCCTGAAAATTTCTCAGGAGGGCTGGGGATGACGCAAAACTTCCTCAGCTGAGGAACTCAGATTAACCCCACAGCAACAGAGAGTCAGGATGAAAGGACTTCTGAACTCAGCAACACTCCTTGGCCGAAGGAAGCCCTGTGCTCTGAGCCGGGTGAAGATCCAGGCAGCATGAACTACAATAAAAACCGTGGCTACTTTACTTCAAAGAACTGAGGAGAAAAAGGAGGAATGATACATTGTGAGGGAATTGTTTCATTCAGAAGAAAGGGACCTCAATTCCAGCTACACTCTTGCCAGAAATTCAGGTCTCATGATTCTAGTCGGGTCTCCGATACCTCCTCAGCTGTAACTTGAACTATTCAATGTTGTGGTTCAAGGAAGCTTCACGGAAAACAGGCAAGTGACATCTTCCATCCCTACTGTGCCATGCTGGAAGGAGAAAAGGATGACTTTTGGGGCTCAAATAGCACATAAGAAAAGCCTGTGGCCTAAGAACTCAAGCACTTGACTGAATATAAGGCTTTCTGGGCTCTGGTTCTGACTCCTTAGACCAATTTTTAACGTTATAACCACATGATATTTGTCTGAAGCCAGCTGTATTACTGAGAAGTCATACCAGAACTAGCAGTATCTCCCCTCAGCTGGGGACAACCAGTAGGTTACCAATGCACACTGCTCTTGCCTGCCAACTCATTCTCCCTCTCCTGCCACACTCATTTTGTTGGTGTAAGGACCAACTTACTCTGACGAAGAAGAGATGAGTTGAACATGGAAAGAAGACAAATACACTCATTGTGTCCACTACTGACAAAGAGGAAGGCCAGAGGACCCCTGGGGAAATAAACTTACTGTATGAAAACATCAATTGACAGACCCGGAGCACAGATCTGGAAATGGCTAAGGAGAGATGGATGATACAGGACTGCAAACAAACAAACAAAAATGCCCTTATGGAAGTCACACAGAGGGAGGCAGAAGGATTGTAGACACTTGGACCTCACTGTGGACAAGGACAGATTAATGAGTAGAGAAGTTTGGAGGACAGAGAGAGTTAATTGAGGCAAAGGATTGATGTGTTTGACAGACTATAAATTGGCAATGGTGAGAGAGGGCTGATGGGACTGGTGATTAGAGGATGGATAGGGAATGAAAGATTTATGGACTGGGCAGTTTACACAGATAGAGTATTACAGGTGAAACACAGGATAATCTATTAAGTCTCTTGTAGATTGGAGGAAACATTTCATTATGTCCCCCTGTGTGCTCGGTAAGGATTACTTGTTTTATGAAACCTAATGGTGCTGTTTAACCTACATGCTCAAAGTATGTGTACTTGCTTCATAATTCTTTCAAGGCCTCTAGGGTTGTTCATTTTCCCCATCCTTTCTACAGCTTTCTTTTTTTTTTTTTTTTTCTTTAAAGGCTATCCTATTATAATTGCTGAGGAGGGCACACAATGATTCTCTTGATATTTCTGTTGTATGATGTATCCCCCCTTTGATGAACCTAGAAATTTGAAAGTGTCTAAACTTTTCTTGAAGAGGCCATTTTCCCTACAATACAGGCAAATACATGTGCAAATCCACTAAATTGGTCGAGTTATGGTGTTATGGAACACAGAAAGAGATGGAAAAAACATTAGACCACAAGCTCCTCCTGAGTCTAGAACCAAGTGCTGAACCCATATTTCCACGGGGCTTGCCTAATGCATGTTAAAACAAAGTGCTCACAAATGATGTTACCAAGAAACTTGAGTATTTATATGCAATTATTCTAGTATTTTTCTCGAGAGAAGAGATCAAAATGTGTAAAGTTCCTGATCTTTTATTTTAACAAAGATGTGGGTAACAAGAAAATACAGAAATATACTAGTACAAGGACATACACTATATACTTTAAAAAAGTACAATTTGCATTCTAAACCACAGAAAAGAGCATCTGAAGAAAATATAAAGGTGGGAAAAGTAAAGTTTAAGCCCACTATTAAATTCTTCATCTCTTTCTTTCACAAGCACAGGTTTGCAGCCTTTGATGGTTTAACACATTACAGATACAACTTCCGTAACCTGCTACCTGAGAGTCCATGTCTGGCTCTGAGCAAAGCAACACAAGACTGCTACGTGTTTCTGAGGACACACAACACACTCAAATGGGCAACTGCAAAATTTGGGCGAACAAAAATCACAGTTTCCTGCTCGTTTTTAAGTTTTGACCCAAGGACTCGTTTGCTTGCCAACTGATTCCACCCCAGAAGCATCACAGCCCATGCAATTCCTCTCACATAAAAGGTCAAGCAAATATAAACCCCTTCCTTCCTCCAACCTTCTTTTCTTTTTCCTCTCCTTTTTTACACACCTACCTGTTGAACCACACAAGTCTTTTAAATTCATACCTAACCACATGCCACAGCAAACAAGTCAGGGAAACCCAGGCAGAAGAAGGCAGACTTCTCAACTCTCAGTTCTACTTAATATTTTACACATGTGTAAAGCACATTGCATTTGCTCCTCTGCACACATTGAAATTTCCTATGGTTTTCTCAAAAAAAAATCTGAGCCTCCTGCGACTAAGACACGTGACTCTGTCGCTTAGAGTGAAGTTCAGATGTGCACATAATGCTTTGAGATGTTTCCTGAAGGAAATACTTTGTATGTGTAAGGTTCACGGGGATTATGTTGCTTATTGTGGTCCAAATCCAATTACAGCAGAGACAATATGAAAGTCCATAAAGTGAAAAAAAACCCAACCAAACAAACACAACCACCACCCCAAAATAAACAAGATGAAGGAAAGCAACAGAACCCAAACAGTCTTCCCTTTTTTTGAGAGCTTAGTTCTCTTTAAGAACCTATTGGGAAACTATGTCTAATAAACCTTTGTTTATACCTTGATGAAGACACCTGTGGATGCCTCACTGCAAAATTGGTTGAGTCCTTCTCATTTCTCCAATATTCAACTGGTCAATATTCAATACTGAGGATTCAGTATTAGTGAGGAAAGCAAGAGGAAAGGATTGAATTTTCCTTTCACTAACTAAAAAGTCAATCAACAACAGACAAGCTGTTTCACGTTTCCACAGTGGCATCCTTTGTTTTTATGGCGATTCTTATGGAAATCAGTGGAGCTTCTAGGCAAGCGTCAGCCATGGCACCAAAAATGCTTGCAGGAACCTGTTAATTGTAGGGGCTTGGGACACAATTGATACACAATTTTCAGAAGTTTGGCCATGTTTGAAAGACTAAAAAGCAGTTAACTACTCTGAGAAGCACCAGAGTAATTTTATTAGCTTTCTGCCTTCTTTCCTTGCCCCTAAACACACAAAGCTACGTCTCTTTTTACACTCTTATAGCCTCTTTATACCAGTGTAATGTCCCTGGAATGTACAGCAGTGCATGATGTGAGTAGAAAACACGCATGCAGACAAATATAAAGTGAATGTAGAAAAGGAGCACGTAGTAAAAGTAAGACATAACGTTCGAAAGTCAGCTTTATTACTCCTTAGTATAACAAGGCATTCTTAACCTGTTTTGTCTGCAAACTGCATCCCACAAAGGCTTCTTTTTCCTTTTAGTCAAGAGGGTGAACTTCAGCTTAATATGAAATCTTCTCAAATGCCAGTTCTTGCCTCTCAGTTGAACCTCAACACGTCTCTACACACAATGATTTAGGGTCAGAGAACTGTCCCTTCTATCCTCACGTCTGGGAAGTACAGGTATGCCACAAAACGTTTTTACCTCAAAAAGAAATGCCTCTAAACTTCTTCAGTGTACTCAGAACAATCAGCAACTTAAAAATTTCCTTTTTGTAACGAAAATGTGAAGTAAAATTGAAAAACACCTTAACTCCATTTAAATCCTTTTTTGAGTCATCGATCATTAATTAACCTTAATATGCCTCAGTCAGCATAAGAAGAAAAAAAAATTTTGTAAAATTAACACTTTATAAAATAAAGAAAAAAATACGGATTCTGATCGTGTTATAGGTAAGTTTAATTGCATCCTGAATTTCGCGTGTGAGTTCTGCCCTTCTCCCTCCCTGTTTTTTGGGGGTGTTTTTT
>VXAY01003285.1:508120-524757 GCA_013399855.1 Oxyruncus cristatus | reverse complement strand
CCCCGGGGGCCGAGTCCCCCTTAATTGATTCGTTACCTCGCCTATTGTGATACGTGTTGCAACGTTCGAGCGGGAGAAAGGCACGTTACGAAGGGATGTCGTGCCATCTCCCCTTTCATAGCTGCTCTTGCAGGGCTATTGTGCGGTCTGGTGTGAGAAATGTGTCTGATTTTTTAGAAAAATGGGCTTTATTTGTCCACAACCTTTATTTTATCTTCTTTCCCTCTCCTTTTAAAATTATCGGTCGTCTTCCCTAATAATTATATAGTTGATACAGTAATCAATTATTCATTGAATTTCACTTACCTATGCTTTTTTTCCTCTCAAGTTAAGGCTTTCCAAGGGCACATCTGCTCCTCTGTGAAAAGAGGGTAAACAAACATTCTTTAAAATTAAGCAACTTACTCCTAATAAAAAGAGAGAAAAAAAAAATTGAAAAAAACACCCCACAGTTATCGGGATAAGTTTTCTCCATTACAGAATACAATTTAGTATATTTATAGTATTTCAAGTATGGCCCTTTTCTGGATGTACGGAACCGTTTGACTAGAGAAAATAATGGTCCTTTTGGGGGTGTAAGAAATCATTTAACTAGAGAAAATATCCCATTTGAAAAGGGCAGTAAAAAGAACGAAACCCAGATGCAGTTTTTATGTATCAACTGCTACATGAAGAGTAAACACGAGATAATGACGACATAGGTCAACGTGACTGAGAACCGAAAACAACATAAGCACTTACATACATATGCAAGAGTACTTCTATTACTGTCTGTTGATAATGTACATTGCACAGTAAGCATACATCTAGATAATAAACATTAGTAGGCCTAAAACTGTGTATGTAACGAAATCTTTTAAATAGTGTATGAAGATTATCTAGAAATAAAGCCTGCGACGTACTGCGAAGCACGATGCAGTTGGAAGTCTAAACGTTCCCACTTGTCCTACACGGAAGAATGGAAATCAGCAACAAGGGGGCGTCATTCCAAAAGGTCCAGTGTGGAGGGTATTGATTACATGGCAAGGTCCTTAAAGTACAGGTGGGAGCTAACAACGTGAATACAGATATTATTGCAAATATTACTGAAAAGTCATACCCACAGCTCCAGGTTGCTTGCCACTAGCCTGTTATTTCACCAAGTATGTAGGTAGACAGAGACAAAATAAGTTTAAAGCAAAACAAGGAAGAAAACAGAGTGTTTAAGCAACTCTTGTACATTGAGAATCAACAGTAGTAGCTGGATCCCTCTTTGAATGAAGTACTCGGCACACCTTGGAGCAGGGCAATAGAGGGCACAGGAGGAAATCAGCATTTTGTGCATCAGTAGGCTATGACGAGAGACATACTGATGAGTTCAAAAACAGGTCTTCAGTGCTGCATTTCAGATCTTACCTGACAGCTTGCACCTTTAAGGCCTTGCATCTCATAGCAAGAAGTCTCTAGCTATTTGTTGTTTGAGTTCTGTTTCCGCTTTGGTTTGGGTGTTTAATCCTTTAGATAACAAGTATATCCCAAACCAGTAGCATTTGTGTTGTCAGAGGAGGTACAACAGAACAATGAAAGTTCTTCTATGAATACACATCTTCAGGTATCACTGTAGCTACACATACATATTTTTTTTCTTATTAAATAGAAGAAATTTAAGTTTCAGTTATGTTACTTTGGAAACAGGTGACTATTGCATTAGTAAATACAAGTTGTAAAGGAAGATGTTGCAGTTGTTTGCAGTTTTGACCAAATATTGTTTCACTGTTCTGTTTTTGTTTCTCTTTAGATCTACTTAGGACAACTTGTGTTTACCTGAGAGTTCAGGATATACCACTCCAAGTTTACTTTTTTGTTACATTTGCCATCATCACCTTAAGGAGATTCCCGATTAGCATCAATTTAAAAAAGAACAGGCTCTTGGCTATTTAATTTAACAAAATCCTGTGAAATTGCTGACATCATCTGCAAATTTAACAAAAATAGTAAATTAGTATAAGCGCAAATGAAGGAGGCAATAACCAACATCATCACAATTAAGAAATTATTCTGTGAAGGAGAGAAATTGCCATGCCCATTGTAGAGCCTACAGAGATTAATGGAATATGGCTGTGAAACTGTTTTAATAGATAAATTGGGTGGGTGGTTAAACATCTGAGCAACGATGATTACTTTGTAGTGAAACAAAACAAAGAGGAATAAATCACAAAGCTGCTCTATTACCACAATTAAAATGCAATTGCTTGATCAATTATCACTAGCTAATGGCTTGATGGAGGACAAGCAAATAAATAAAACATTATGCTAACCAAAGTTCTTTGAAGTATAGTAATGATTATAATAATATCTGTATAATTATATATTCCTTAATTGTATGCATTTATGCATTTATACATGTACAGTGCATTGCATAACATAAGCAAGGCTGTATATAATGTGTTCAGCTATTCCTTTGCAGTATATGAGTAAACATCAATAATACATAATCATGGTGATGCATGCAGTGGCTAAATGGCCAACACATGGTGAGATAACTGATACACCACATTTCAATATTTTCTAGATCTCCAAGGCTCTCCTTGCTTTACATAAACTTACCAGCCAAAGGTAAGATTCGGAAGAGTTTCCCCCGGGAACAGTTTCCAAGGTCAGTATATGTGGTGTCACACATCGGTTTCCAGCTTGCCCTTGGAAAATAACCCGAGTTTGTGTGGACACGGGGTGGTAGTAAACCCAAACTGTGACTGTCATATATCAGCATTACATTTTTATATCTAGTAATCAGCAAAACGTGCATTCCTATAGAGGGAGGGAAGTGGTAACACATATGTTGGTGTGAAATAAAATCTAGAGTACAAAGGCAAATAACTTGCTGATGTGTAGTATGAGCACCCTGGGATAACCTGATCCAAAGTCAATGGCAATGAGCAGGCTTGTCCCCTTGATCCAAAGTCCCGGTCAAGTGTAATACTTATTTTATCTATGGAAGTATTCACATGGTATAGTTTGAATGCACAGGGAACAAACATTTTGTGATGATTATTCAGCATGGAAAAAAATGTATGTGCTTATATTGACTAATAACAACACAGATTCTGTTTAAAAGTTGAGTTAGATTTGAGAAGAAACAGGTTCACAGTGAGCTTCAGGGAACTTCTCAGGTATTAGAATGCAAATTAATGGCAAGAAGTTCTTACATCCAGTTGTAGAGGGTTGTGTCTAGGATTTCTTTTTAACATGTTTAATGTTTTGTCTTATACAAAAACATTACATGTATTTGTCAAACTTTTTTTTGCCTTTCCCAGGGCAAGACTAATCAGAAAACATACAAGTTTGAACATACTTAAAGTGAGCAAGGTATGTGTTGCTAATATGTAGGTATTGCTAGAGTGTGCTAATGAGAGAGCAGAATCTGTGCTCTCCCAAAAGCAGCGTGAGACCTCACCAGATCTCGTGTCCTGTTTTTGCCCCAAGTGCAGGTAGCATCTACATTAAATCCTTTCCCTTCTGTGCTTGCAGTTAATTTTTATCCTTGTTTATGTGTGTTTGCTGGTTTATTTAAAGCAAAGTCTGAGAGACTACTGCCTCTGTGTAGTGTGTGTATCTGGTCTCACTGCACAGGTAACATGAGGACACTTTGTATGTGCAAACCAGTGTGACTCCACAAACCCACTGTGCCTACAGCTCGGGCCTGATGTACCTGTCAGCAGGGCTGGCATGTTTATGCTTTCAGGTGGCCCTGGACCAGAGTCCCCAATCTCAGGACCTGTGTTTTGCTCTTTGCACCTGGATTAACAAATTGCAGCAGGGCCAAAGAGTGTACTTTCATTTTGTCGTGTGTGAAGACGTGAAGAGTTGAAAGGCAGAATAAGAGAATTGCAAAATCGTTTAGGTTGGAAAAGACATCCAAAATCATTGAATCCAGCCTTTGACAGAGTACCACCTTGTCAACTAGACCAGAGCACTGAGTGTCATGTCCAGTCATTTCTTGAACGCCTCCAGGGATGGTGACTCCCATCACCTCCCTGGGCAGTCCATTCCACTGCTTAACAACCCTTTCCATGAAAAAAAACTTCCTGATACCCCAAACTCTTCCTGAAGCATAGGAAAACGGGATTCCTACATTTTGGGAGACTGAGGGCTCTCTGTTCCTTTGTTTTTTTTTTCTAATGTGGAGGAGAAATTAACTATTTGGATGGGTTTCTTTTATCTTTTGAAATATATTGTGAAATTGGAGACCTGACCATTGAAAGGTCATTCTGTATGCTACATGCTTAGTGTTTTTTTCAGAGCTTAATAATAAACAAATAAATAAATATATAAAAAACCAAATAGTTAGCCCAAATGCTGTAGTTGAGTGTGCTCGAAGACCGAGCATTAAAACGAGCTTGAAGGAAACGTGAAAAATAGGAAAGCTACATATATCCACTTAGTGAGGGCTTCAGGGGAAAGATAATGTCAGGAAAAAGCTAAATGAGTTAGTACATTCCAAAAACTATAGGAGAGAATAAAAACTTCAGACGTGTTTATCAGAGGAAAGCAAAGTGTCAGACAGAAACTGTTCCTATTGCCAAATGAGGAGTAAAAAGAAGGTTGAAGAAAATTGATTCAGACACCGGTGTCTTTAATTTTCTGTATACCTTTTCCTTCTGATAAAGGAAACTACAAGGTCATTCTGGAAAAAGTTTGGATGGAGCTTCTACAAGAAATTCAAAAAGCATGCCTAGCCACTGGTGCAGCTGGGGAGTGAGAAGCTGAGCCTGTAAAACATACAAGCTCTTCAATGCAGTTTGTCTCACTCACGTCCACAGACTGTAACGCCTATGGCAACATGAAAACTTGCATTTTTGTTTGAAACATGAACTTGGAAAAGTGCTCCCTTGGCCATCAAATCTATCTTCCTACATTAGAGGAAATCTTGACAATTGTCCTCCAATTTAAAGTGTATTATGGTAAATTGAAATACAAAACTCAAATCGTGCAATTTGTTTTATGTGATGCAGATAATATTGGCTTCAATATCAACTGAAATGACAGTACAGAAAGCATCTGCAATATCCATTAAAAAGGCACAAGGCTTCAGGTGCACATAACATTTTGAACTGTTGCAGGTGTCTGAACCTCAGGATTAGTTTCCCCCGAGGGAAGGGAGGAGTGTAGGGATCTCCTGCCTCTGCTAACAAGCCAATGTGGTATTTCAGTAAAATCTGTGTTCTTGCTGGAGCAGTAGGGGATATGAAAAGGGTGGCAACTCCAGATATATTCTCTGTTACACTTGCTTCTTTTTATACTTGCTTCTTGCTGACTGAGAGAAAAGAGCCTGTGTTGTTTGCACTCCTGCACCCCGTTAATCAATGATGTGTAAAGGATGACTCACCCCAGCCACATTTGATCCTATTTGAAAGGCCTCTAAATGTGTGTGTGGCAGGAGAGAATTTGTCAAGAACTCAATACAACACTTAAAAAGTTGGTGAAGTTTTTGTGGGTTTGTTTTTTGGTTTTGGTGGGGTTTTTTTGCTTTTTTTTTTTAGNTTTTTTTTTTTTTTTTTTTTTTTTTTTTGTATGGTTGGGTTTTTTTGTGTGTTTGTGCATGTACCAGGGGGCTACAATACAAAGTAATTATGTCAGCAAGTTTCCTGCTGGTTATAAAGCCCCATCTTGGTTCAGATCCTTGTTTCCTCAGAAGTAGAGAAAGCAAAGGAGGTTTTCCATTAAAACTGTGATTAATTCAGAAGGCAGTTCTTTCTCCACCAATGTATGTGTTTAGCTGTTGGTCAATAATGTTTTGTTAAGGCAATACTTTGAGGAGGGAATTGAGTGTTTACCTAAAAAAGTAGATATTTTTTAGGGAAATGCTAATTTCCTATTGAACATGTGAACTCTAGAAAAGCATAAAAAAATTAACTGAATGCTTAAATTCAGAAATACTGCCTTTGTATCTCCCTACTACAGCTGTAGTGTTTCTGCATCACTTGGTCTTGGTTTCTCAGCAATACTTCATTGTACACTCCTTACCTACAAAAATAAATTTTTGAATTCAAGTAAACTTTTGTTAGCTCCAGGGTCTTTACTCATCAGAGAGGATAATTTTTTTTGGTTTTTTTTTTTTTTTTTTAAAGAGCTTTTGCAGGTAGGAGGAAATTATTCTAGGCAATAGGAAGGCAGGTTTGGATGGTAGTTTGTTGTGGGAAGCTACCCTTACAGGACACTCTCTCTTTCTTTCAAAACCTGGAATTTATTTTTAGCGGCACCATATGACAGACAGGATGAATAAAGCCAGAGCTAGAAGATAGTAAAGGGTCTGCCTGTTCTTAAACCAAACTCTTGAGATGAATCACTGGTGGAAAAAGCTGATTAAGTTACTGCTGGTGTTCACAGGTGTTTCCTTTTTGTTTGGGAAACCTTAAGAGAGACCCACAAGAGAGAAAAGACAGGATGAATGGGGTGGGAGAGGTCTTGTGGAAAGAATGCTGTAGGTGATTCCATGGATGGGTAACTATAGTAGGTAATGCAAGCAGTTTATGAGACTTTTTTCTTAAAGTTACTCTGCTATACAAGACTTTGTTGAATGTGGAAACTCTGAGGGGTGAATCCTTTGCTATTCTGTGCAGGGAAGGAAAAGCTCATTCTGGTTAGAAGATGAAATTAGCTGAATTTGTTCAGTTTACTTTATGTTAAGAGTTCTAATAAACTGGTAAATGGATTTCAGTGTCTAAGGGCTATGAATATGTTTTAAAGGATGAAAATGAGCAATCTAATGTCTTGAAAGATTTCCCATGAATTAGGCTTGTTAGGTGATGAAATAGGAACTAAAAAAAATTAAAAAGGTTTCCTAATGTAACATATTTGTGGCTATCACAAATATCTCTGCACAAATGTCTTAACAAATGTTTGATAGGGAGCAATTCTACATTTGTATGGAGTTTTCATAAAGTTACTCCTTGTAAGTTGTACCATGTGTGACTCTTAAGAATTTTTTCTCTTTTCCCCTTTGCTTGTGCTATATGTTTTTTCAATTTTATTGTCTTTTAAAATCACTTAGATTTTTAGATTAAATGCTTTGTTTTTCCTGAAGAATTGGTGGAGGCCTTCCAATTTATTTTGTAATGCTTCCTTGATTTTCATCTCTGACTTGTACCTTGGAAAAATCGATGTTTCCTAGAAAACACTAAATCCACTTTATAATAAATTGATGAGGAAATATTAAAGCCAAGAATTAAACTAGCTTCTTTTCAAAAAGATTTGGAAATCTTCTGAAGACCATCTGAACTGCTGTATCGGGGGAAAACAAACTCCACTCTTATAATGTCTCACTGAAACAATTTGAAAGCAAATTGGCATGGTTTGGTCATCAGCCAAACCATTCCTAAACCATAGCCTTAAATGCCATCTAAAGAAAAAAAATCTTACACTGAACGACTGAAATGCATTTTTATTTTCTTTCTCTTTTGTTTTTTTTTTTTTTTCTTTCCCCCCTCCCACTGAAATACATTTGCTGTGCTGTGGTTATAAAGTCATAGGCTGTTTCTTCAAAGCTCAGAACTGTATTTTTGGCTATGATTTCTCCTATGAGCTTTATATTAAAAGAGTCTCAAGAATATGGATTTTTTTATTTTTTTTTTTCAGTTAAGGCTACCAGAAACTGAAATCAGTAAACAGTTTCTATATCTATGTCAGCTGAGTGGATTAGATGAATATATTTTCCACATCTTTCTTTTTTTTTTTTTCTATTCTTTCTATGCTGGTACTGACAAACGCAAACGTGAGTGAGTGTTTGGACAGTGCTTGGTGCACAAGTGTTCCTTAAGCATTAGATATCACTTTTGGGTATGGTATTTGGTGTACTGGATGATAATTAATGTTTCTGGAAAGAGAGCCCAGATTTCATTTGGCCTAAATGGAGAAGTGCACGGGGGCTGTAGAATGTGTTCTCGGTTTCCTCCAGTTTTAGGAATAAGTCTAAAAGAAGGAAGGTTTCTTGTGTTTTCACTGCACTTTTGGAGGTAGTAACATGGAGCCAAGATATCCATTTTGGTGATATACCAAGCACAAAAAAACCCCCAAATTACATGTGCAAATAATATTTCTTTTAAAAATATGCTTTTGTTGTTTATTTGGTAATTATTTCCTAATAGGTATTTTCAGGATGAAAACTACAGAGGGCAAAAAAAACCCCATTCTTTTGACACCTGGAAAGAAAAAATGTGCATTACAGGGTTAAAATATTTACTTTGAATGTCATGCCTTTTCATATATGTGCTCTAATAATTGATTTCAAAAAACAAAAGGTTCTTCATATGGAGAAAACCACGTAAGTGTAATCATGCCTGAGCCAACTGGTTGTATCTAAGGGGTGTAGTTATTAGTATGTAATCAGAGACAGTGACATGCAGACTTGTGCCGTGCACAGCCCATGAGAGCACCAAAAACCCTGTCAGAGAGATTTTTGGAGCTGGAGCACTCACCTCTGTGCTCCTTACAGGGAACACAAGCTCTTGTCAGAGCTGCAGTCACTAACCAGAGAAAACTATGTAAAAAGAGCATCTTATTGTAGCAGGTAGAGAGAGAGGGAGGACCAAAGGGAGAGGAACTCGACCTGGAGTGGCGTGAAAGGCAGCTCAGCTCTCCCAAGAGCAGCAGTTAGAGAACAGGTTGACCAAGGTAGGATCCTGAGTTTATCCTGTTACCTGTGCTGAGGAGGGTGTTAGTGTGGGAGGAGAGGAGCAGCCTGATGCTCTTTTCCTTTTTATATTCCTTAACGAGACAAATGACTTTTGGAATAGAGCTGGCTTTCAGAAAATGTTTAATTACTCTACATTCCCCTGTTTCTTCTCCTGCTGCTGTTTTCTCCTCTTTCTTCAATTAAATTCTCCTTGTTAAACCCCCTTGTTTTCCGGTTATGTGAACACTTTAGCTCATTGAGTCCATGAGATATATTTTATCAGCTTGCCAAAATTCGAAGCTATTTTTACCAGTTGATTTAGGTAGAAGAATGATTGGGTTTGCTAGTTCTTCTTCGTAATTAGGGTTGTTTGGTTGCTTTTGAGCATGGGCAGAATGTGAATAACAAGCCTCAGTGATATTTTAAAGAAAAAATGTATATTTAGAAGCGATACTACTCTGTAGTTGCTTATTCTGGTGTTCTTCCCTTCCTTCCTCTCATGGTAGTCTCTAGAAAATAAATATAAATTTCTCATTGCTCCATTTTGTTGTTTGAACATCATCTTTTTGCTTTTAGTGAGAGTAGAAGACGTATGAAAAAGAGACACAGGTGAATCTGAGTGAATAATCAGTGGTTATTTTTCTATTGTCTTTAATTTACTGCCACTTTTTGGTCTTTTGAACTTTAAAGCGATCACCTAGTGTAACAAGGAGATCAAAGGTAAAGAGATGCATGTCCTGGAAGGCTTCTGGAAAACTGGATAAGGTCAACTTGTCTGAAACTGAGAACCATGCAGGTTTCATAACTGTGGAATTATCTCCCATGCTCTACCCATGTAGAGCTTTCAGGAGTAAGGATGCAGTCTGATCTGTCTGTTCATGAGCCAGATGAATACACAACTCTTTTTCAGTGAGGATTTACAGGAAATCTAAGCCCTGACACTATAAAAAAAAATGATTTGTGCTTTTCCCGCTGACAGTTAATACTGATGATGAGAGACTTGACAACTTGGGAAGATGAAGGAAGCTCTTTGAAAGTCAAGAACTGAAAGTCCAGCTTGCATATGAGGAGATTTTCAGGGTGTTTTTGGAAATGAGTAAAACCAGCCCACGATTTTTTAATGAAGAAACGAAGGTGTCCCAGGGAGGGGTTAAAAAAAAATTAAAAAAAAATAAGAGAGGGGGGGAAAAAAAAGAAAAAAGGCAAACATCAGTGTATGAGAGTGAGAGAGCTGTGGCAGGCGGGGAGGCCATTGGACTGACTGCTCTCAGAGGTCGAACTAGAGCAGAGAAAGAGCACAGACTGAAGAGATGAATAATGACTAGTGAGAGTCAGACATGATCTCTCTGGGCCTTAGCAGGAAAACTGAGCAGTGAGGAGCACTGACAAGCTGAATCCGAGAGTCTGAGGAGGTAAGAAATGATGATGTCCAGACCAAGGAAGAAAATGGAGCGTAATGTGAAGCCCACGGTAACACTTGAGATACAACTGAGTTTCCTTTTTGAAACCACAGATACAACAGATGATGAAAATGCTAATCCTAATGATGGCTTCTGCAGTGAATATTTTGTGTGTGTAGGGGGGAAAGTAGCAATCTTCTGTTTTGAGATGGGTCTTCAAGGTAGTACATGGGGAATAAGCACAGCACTGCAGTGCCTGAGTAGATTATTTTCAAGAGCTGTGCTGTGATGTAGGAGGACCATGGCTGAAGATGAATTAGTAGAGTCTCATCAGAGGAAAATGTTAATAGAAATATTTTGATTGATAAGGTTTATATTTATTTTTTAAGTAATGCAAATATAATTCCTACACACTTGCTGAATTTAAAGCTTCTGTCCATATTAAAATGTAAAAGTAAGATTTTACTATTTACTCAATGAGCAGTCTGGGAAAAGTTGCTATTAGCTCGCTTCCCTCCCTCTCCTGCACCAACCCAGGGAAGTCAGGCCAACTGAAATGGCATAAGACATCAAGAATAGTATTAATTATATATAACACTTATGCCTTAAATTAAACCTGTATGCAAGAATTATGGTAGCAAAGCTAAAATACTTTAAATTAAAAAGAAAGAAATTTGACATGTAATGATTGGCACTATCCACTATTACAAAAAAAAAAAAAGTAGCAATACTGTAAATCCTAATGTTTAAATTAAGAAAGATTTTTCCAAAACTTTTCTCATTTGAATTTTACAGGTGTTTTCAGCATTGAGGTAAACGTGTTTTAAGAAAAAACATATCTGCCTATTTTACAAGGTTCAGATTGACCTAACCTAATCTGCCTATGTTGCTGGAGATGATGAAGTGACTGAATAAAGCATCTGGGAAACTCTTGAATTAATTGTTAAACAAAGGCCCACAATAGAACTTGAAATCTCCATTTGAATAAAAATTTTGACAGAAGAGGGAAAACTTGTTTGGAAAGTCAGGTTTCCACAGTTTTACAATGAATTTTACAAGAGCAGGTGTCCCATTTTGATGCATAACTGGAGACCCCCGTTGTCAGTCCTGATATTTCCATTGTTTGGTGGAACAGCACTAAAACCTATTTCGCTGTCTTTATGTCACTTCTCAAATGCTTGGAAGGTGCGTGTACTTAATGCTAATTTAAATCTAAAACTTCATTTTATTCTGTAAAAGGAAATTTTAATGTATCTGGCTAAAAAAAAATTGCTTCAGTTTTGAGGGGGGAGGTTCGTATTTTCCACCACTTGTCAGCAACGGCAGCTGGAGTGAGAAAGCAGCGTCCTGACCCTGCTTGAGTGGAGAGGTTGGACCAGCTGACCCACTGTGGTCCCTTCCAACCTGACCCATTCTTTGATTCTGTGACGCTGTAACAGCTCCTGAATCACAGCATCTCCTATAGCCACCATTTTCTGGGAGCTCCCTGGAGACCTCTACAGCTATTTTTCATGTGGATTATATGTGGTGTTATTTATGTAGCATTGCATGATATCTGGATACGGATAAAAGTGCCCCTGGAAGGGCCAGACTTTTTCAAAGTTAGAAACACAAAGAAGATACAAAAGAATATTTGGTACAAGAACTTAATCTTGCCCAAAACAGAGTAATCTTTGTCACTCTCAAGCTTCAGTTTTTGATTTTACAGACAGTGGAAATAAACCTGCGAAGACTGAAGCTTATTAAAGCTGTAATATATAGTTGGGTATCCTTTGAGTGTATAAAGTAAAGCCTTTTTTGGCTGCCTTTTTTTTTTTTTAATATATATATATAAATTTACACCAGGTGATTCAATTTAAATTGAATTCCAATCTTAAAGATAGTAGGGCTTGTTCACTTCAGTGATTTTTAACATTTTTTCACTAACCAACTATAAAAAGTGTAACCAATGTATTTGGGAGTTATCAGAGATCTGCAGCCTTTGGGTCTCAAGCCTGTAGTGTTAAACATTTTGCTTAAGTCTGTTAAAATGCTTAATTGTACAGTTTATTTGTGCACACTAAGCAGTTCTAATTAATATATATTAATGGACTACTTGCATACCTTAATAACTTGTGTGGCTCAGGACTACATGGCACATACTAACCTCTAATGGACTAGGAATTTCTGGAACGTGAAAGAACAACTGAAACAACGCAGCATAATGAGCTGGGCTTTGTTTTCTTCAGCTCATTGATATGGCCAAACTTCTATTGGATTTTCACGTAGATTGCCTCAGTCTGCATTTGCATAACAAATTTTTATTCATATTGGTGTTAAATGGATATATAATACTCACATGGCTGTAACAATGAGTTTACAGGCTCACTTATTTTACATTATAATTCAGTATTGTAGTGGAACTAAAAGCAAATATTTTGCTGTGATTATGCTAATTGACTTTTAATGTCATTTTATTTTCCAGCTACTCACCAGCAGTCTCCCAAGTTTAATAAAGCTCAAACATTTAATTTTATTGCCTCAGACTATTGATTATCTGTTTAACACTAAGAACAATGTGATCCATTGTCTTTGCCTTGCTGATTGTCTGAATTATCTTGAAGAAATAAGAGATGTGCATGAGGAGAATCTCATGCAGTAAAAAAGTCACTTGTATGCATTACTCATGGCTATTGTACAAAACCCAAAAGCCTTTAATCAGACTCACAAGGGAAAGAAATTTTATTGTTTCACAACTGAATTCAATATTCCCTCAGGCATTACACCCCCATTTACACTTCTCTTTCTGGATTTTTATTGCCAACATAAGCTTATTTAAAAGAATGAATAGCATGCTGTCTGCTTTGAGACATATTTAAATTTTGTTTTAAAAATGCTACTAGATTTATTAGAGGGTTTTTTTTCAATCTTAGAAGTTAAATTATTAAGGAAAACCATGTGTTTCAAAGAAATAACAGAAAGACAGAAAAATTAGTACAATGGAAGGCTACATCCATTCCATCATTATGAAATGTTCTTCATTTATAATGTGGCTATGAAATCTTGGATAGTGGAAAGACTGAAACAAGCTATTCACAAGAAATAATGGGTAACTCCTTTTAGAAATGATATATCAAAACTGTATTTTGCAGCACTTTTTTGGAGTGTGGTGTTTCATTACAACTACTAAAACTTTTTTGGTGTGTGGAAGTATATTTTCATATATTTTCACTATCTGCCAATCACATGGTTAGAAAGAACTAGTAACTTCTGTCAAAGGTAGGAATTCCTGGTTATTGTATAATTACTTCTTTTGAAAGCTTCCCTGGTATTGGCTGGGCTGCGTTAGTTTTCTGTTTGCCAAGTAGAACAAATTCCAGGTGTTGTGGCAGCAGATGTTTTACTATCAGTGAGCTCATAGAAACTGTCATTCCGGTGAATCACTAAGAGTGATCTTGTGCTTGGTGAGTTGGAACAAATCACAAGTGTTTCATGCTGCCTTTATTTTAAGTTTATCTCATCCTGTGCCTCCAAATTTTTTGGGGAGTGTGTAACGCGCTTAACAGCGACCCCCTCGTTTTTCTACATATCTGGAACTTCAGTGTTTGTATCGGGAATATCAATTGAATTCATTGGAGAAAGGAAAACAAATGAGATGGCAAATCACGTAGGATATTACTTTTGAGAAAGTAAATGGAGGTAGATGTGTGCAGAATGTGCTGGTTGCTCTTTTTGGGTTCTCCATCTTTTTAAGAAAATCTCTGTGTTTTGTTTCCATATATTCTGGGATATTAATGTGTGCTGTTTAGCCAGAAGAAAGTTGAACTTTCTGAAATGCAGTTTCTAGAGTTAAGAAATGGGAAGGGTTCTCAGTTTCATTTAAAGATCCCCTTCCTCCTCCCCTCTCAAGTTAAATTTTACCTTTAAAATGATACTCTTGGGAAAAATGGAACACAGATTCATGGAATTGTTTGGGTTGGAAGGGACCTTTAAAGATCATCTGGTCTAATTCCCCTTGTAATGAGCTATTTCAAGATATAGTTTGTTGTAGTTGAGTACTGATTTTTACTTTCTTGTACTTTGAATATAATATGTTATATATTTTCATGTTCTTTTTACATTTTTATAACCCCTCAAAAATAGGAAAGGATTTAGGCTCTAAGAGGGAAACAATATTTCAGTGTAAGAGTACTTAGGCTGCTTTAGAATTCAGGACTTGTAAATTTTAATGGAGTATCTAATGGGCCACCAAGAGTATCTGCATGTTTTCTCTGTGTCAGCTGCAGTAATGACTGAAGATTTTTCTAAATAATGTGTATAAATTATTTAAATGTAGCCCATAAGATTCAAACAGAACAAGCTGTAGCACTGTGGGGCAAAACTGTCCATAAAACACCTGCGAACCCAGAAGATTTGATCCTATAAGTTTGCATTTTTTTTTTTACCCTGTGAGATTTGGATAATGATAATTATTTCCTGGTGGCTCTGCTCCCCTATTTGTTAAATAGAGGAAATTATGCTTTTAAGAAAGCATTCTGCCTGCCTGTTATGTTACCCTAATTGTCGATGTGAATCTGGGTTATTCCTGTAATACCTCCATCCATCCCTGCGGTGACTGTTCGCTCACATTTCTGTGACTCTGTGAAGTGTTTGAGAGGAAGATGTAAAATATAGAGCAGGACTGCCAGGAGTCATCTTTGTGGGAGGACTATGAATGTCCCAGCACCCATTCAAGACGAGGGTGTTGTGGCTGGTGTTGGGTTTCTCTGTCTCTTAATAATCAGGTGCTGCAAACAGTTGAAAGGTGAGGGTGTGGGTAGGAAGAAGAGACGTGAGGTCCAGGGTCTCTCCTCCTTGTTGCTCCAAAGCAGAGGGCTAGAGAAATGCAAAAATGATACGAAAAGGTCATGGATTAGGTGTAAAAACTGCTTGATGTCTTACAAGGCAAACAAGGTCTCTGTGAGGGTGGTGAGGCACCGGAACAGGAGGTTGCCCTGAGCAGTGGTGGGTACCTCATCCCTGGAAGTGTTCAAGGCCAGGTTGGATGGGGCTCTGAGCAACCTGGCCGAGTGGAAGGTGCCCTTGCCCAAGGCAGGGGGTGTTGGAACTAGGTGATCTTTCAGCAGGTTCCTTCCAACCCAAACCATTCTATGATTTTTAAACGAGTAGCACAATTATGGGTGTGCTGTGATGCGTGTGGTGGGGGCTGAGTGACCTCCAGGGAGTGCAGGATACGGGTGTGCTGAGCCCCTGCTTTGAAGAAGCTTTCATGACCTCTCATTGCTCTGGGATCATCAGTGTTTCAGAGCATTTCTGAGACTCTTGTGTCTGAGTTGGCCTCCGACTATGGCCTATGTTCTTCAAGAGGCTCGGGAATAGAAGTCACCTCATGTGCTAAGCTGGGAAGAAGAAGCAAGTGTAAAGAAGGTGGAAATATGAAAATTTGTGCTGGTCCAATTAATTTAATGCAACTTTTCTCATTTTTGTATGCACAATTTTAATTATTAACTTTTAGCTAGTTTTTATCAGAAGCCTCAAAAAAACTTATAGAAAAGGTATTTTTTTTTTTTTAATTCCACTGGGAAACTGAATTGAAGGGTGATTAAATGATTTTTCTGAACTCATCGAAGACAGAGCCAGGGATAAAGTTTGCGTTTATGACACCCTGACATTTATTCACTAGATCACAGCACCATGGTAGAATTCTGAGATACAGCTCCATTATGATAATAAGTCAAACATTTCTATGAGCTCTCTCTTTTATGGATATACTAGGAAATAGATATCTCCTTTTCCTACAGTATTCTCTGACATACTCATCCTGCAAGTGTTGTAGTGCTTCTTTTGTCTTATAATAGTTTTACTTCCAATGGAAAAAAAAATTATAGGGAATACTTAACATGGTGAGCTGTATCTATCTGGTTGCTATTGTATTTTTTTAAAAAAAATTAATTTTGTAATGGTTTTAAATTATAAAACATGTCTTAAACACATCAGCCTTGACTTGCTCTGTTTGAGTCAATTCAATTTAAATTCAGGCCTTCTCCTTTTTCTCGCACACACTTTCACTCTCTCTTCTTTGTGTGATTCTAAAATCTGAAAAAACAAACTTGATTGCTTTGCAGATTAAAAGTGAAAATTGGTTGTCTCATGAAACAAATAGAGAACCAAGCTTGGCATTTTTATTCCTGGAAGGATGACATTTAAATTGCTATTGATCAGGGGAAAAAAAAGTTCAGTCTGAGCAAAAGAATAAACATAAACTCAAACTTATCTGCTGAGGCTTTGCAAACTATTTAGACATATAAAAGACTTGCAACAGAAAAATCTATGTTTGCAGAAAGTCATCGGGTTCTGTTAACTCTGTGATGCTCTCGGTGTTTTAAATGCTTACTGTTACAGCGCAATTTTGGATCCTATTTAATTATAAGTTAATAATAAGTTTAATTACAAGTTATCCTTATAATAATATCCTATTATAAGTTAAAATACTAGAAGAGGGAACTAAGGCCTTGCTGTGGTTTAACCCCAACCAGCAACTAAGTACCACACAGCCACTTGCTCCCTCCCTCCCCTCTGCTGTTGGGATGAGGAGGAGAAGGGGGGGG
>VXAY01003285.1:457581-508100 GCA_013399855.1 Oxyruncus cristatus | reverse complement strand
GGGGGGGGGGAAACAAGCAGCCAACCAAAAAAAAACAAAACAAAAAACCTTTGTGGGTTGAGATAAGAACAGTTTACAAAAATACTAGTGATAATAATAATAATAAAAGGAACACCAAGGAGAGGGGGAGAGAGATAAAATGCAAGCAAGACAAGTGATGCACAACGTAATTGTCCTTGAGCAGCGATTGGGGTTTTGTTTGGTTGTTCTGTGGGTTTTTTTAAAGGCTAAAACCTGGACAAGTCTGTGACATGTAGGATCTTCCTGAAAGGTGAATGCTCCTCCCTCTTCTGTGGGATAACTGGGTATATTTCTGTTCTGGAGCCTCTTGCCCTACTGAGCAGCAGGTGATTGGAACGCTCTGAAGCAACTGCTAGCACCTTTGGAAGGTGTTAGTGCCCTTTGCCTTGACATGTTAATGACACTTCCAGACAGTTCAAGAGCAGTTCTTAAAATATTTTTATCCTGAAGGCTTTTTGTGGTGTTGACCTTGTGGCGTGAAAAAAAAAAAACCCCAGACAAACAAGCCCACAAACAAAAAAATCCCTGTCTTTTAAAAGAGATCTGATAGATCTGATATTTGCTTAACATCCTTTCTGATTACCCCCACACACAATTTCTTGGTTTTTTGATATCTAGAATGTTTCTCTCACAATAATTACGGTTTTCTCTTTCCATTTTATTCTATGTGGGTTTTTTGGATAGAACACATACATAGAACAGCAGTCTTAGAACATCAATGATAATGCTGCTTTAGTTTTTGTGTGCACAAAAAGTAATCTTAAAATTACGTTGTTTTGTTTGCAGCGTGTATTCCTGTGTTAGCTTGGCTTTCTCTAGTACTTGCAGAAGCTCCCGGAAGGGACACTTTAGTTCTATAAAAAAGGTAGGAATTTCCATATGTTTATCTTCACTTTTAAAAACTGCCTCTCTGCTTTTATTTTTTTCTCTTTCATTTTTTTCTCAGTGTGCTTCATATTGCTGCTTATTTTTTTTCATCCCGCCTCTACTTTACCTTTTCCACTGTGTGTATATGTTAGGAGTCCCTCGTTCCTTCCTCTGAAGCATCTGGAGTAGATAAGTCAGGCTGTTAGAGCTCTGCCTAAATCACAGGCAGAGAACTGATGTTCATCAGTGATTCCATTTGAAATAAAATCAGCCCTTTTCAACGTGTCTTTTCAACACTCCACTGGTGTGCAAGTCTTTGGGTACATCCACCTTTATAAAAAACAGATCATCACTCAAGTTGCAGGGTGAAGTTTGGTCTTTGCTTGAGGCTGAACTTTTTGGCTATAAAACTTTTCCCCGAATAGGGAGGAAATAAGGGAAGAAAGAAAGGGGGAATAATGGAGAGATGCTAGACTTATTTGTCAGTTGTGAGGTTTTGAGGGCTTAAGTCAGTTCTTTAAGACTACTCATGGTCAGTAGCATAGCAGGATCTGGGCTGAACCGGCTCTACACTTTATTTATGAGTAAGGGTAGGGTGCTGGGGTTTGGAGACATTTTGCCCTTGAACAGGGAGGTGATTCTGCCCCTGTACTCGGCACTGGTGAGGCCACACCTGGAGTGCTGTGTCCAGTTCTGGGCCCCTCAGTTCAGGAAGGACATTGAGGGGCTGGAGCAGGTGCAGAGAAGAACAACCAGGCTGGTGAAGGGACTTGAGCACAAGTCTTATGAGGAGAGGCTGAGGGAGCTGGGGTTGTTTAATCTGGAGAAGAGAAGGCTCAGGGGAGACCTCATTGCTCTCTACAACTCCCTGACAGGAGGGTGTAGCCAGGTGGGGGTTGGTCTCTTCTCCCAGGCAACCAGCAGTAGGACAAGAGGGCATGGCCTTAAGCTGTGCCAGGGGAGGTTTAGGTTGGATATTCGGAAGAAATTCTTTACAGAGAGAGTGATCAGGCATTGGAATGGGCTGCCCAGGGAAGTGGTGGATTCTCCATCCCTGGAGGTTTTCAAGATGAGGCTGGACATGACATTTTAGTGTCATAGTTCAGTAACCACGGTGGTGTTGGATCAAGGGTTGCACTTGATGATCTCAGAGATCCTTTCCAACCCGTCTGATTCTATGATTCAATTAAATACTTCTGTTTCCTAGGATACAGTTACCTGAAAGATCCAGGAATATTATATAACCCAATCTGATGGACAACAGAATTACAATTTTGAACCAAACTGACCTTGTTTTAATGGAGTTCTCCACAACGTGCTCAGGGAAGTTGGCTCTGTTATTCATCAGAGGGTATGAGGTATATTTTGCAAAGATACACTGATACAAGTGAATGGTTATGAGAATTTTATGACCCACTCATTTCTTTAATATTTTAAGTAGGATGAGGCAATTGGCTGGCTAATGAGATCTTAATGGGGGTAGTGGTCTGAATGAGGGGAGTATAACTGTCTTCATTTAGTCTAAATCTGTCCTGCTTAGAATTTTACTGTCCTGAGAATTTTTCTTTTAATACTGCAGAACTGGCACTGACGAGATTACCACTATCTGTAATGGTTTGAAAACAGGCAAAGACAGCAACAGAGAAAGTAATCTTAACAAATGTGAGCACTACTGGTGAGGTGTTTGGGGGGGTTTTTTTGAGAGGACCTGCATATTTTCGGGAACCAGATGGAATTTTCTTTTCTCAAACACCAGGACTTTAAATCTCTGTGACCCAAAAGACAAATTACATAAATAATTTTCATCAGTTAAGGTAATAGCTTTCATTTTAATTTCCTACCAGAGATGTGCAACAAAATGTAGGAGTATAGTGAAATAAATCTTAGATACATGGGCTTTTGTTTGTTGTCCTCTAATTTTATCTTTTAATTCACTCCTATTTCTTTCTATCATTTACTTTTTTTCTTTCTTTCTGATAGTGAGAGCTTATCACATGAAGAGTTTAATTTTAGTTGATGTATCTTTTCTACTTTAAGAAATTGGTTTTGCTCTCTCTTTTTCCTTCTCATCCATTTCCATCTGATTCTCCCAAGTCTGTTACCAGACTAGCATAGTAACTGTGAGTCACAGTTTATATTTACTTTCATTTCCCTTTTGGTCTAAAATTGCTTTCACAGATGTCTCTCCTACTGCTGTATGTTTCGAAGTATAACATCGTCAGGTCAATTAGGTCTCTGAAATTTATGTAGCACTTGGTACAGCAGCAGCAGTACTACTGTAGCTGTTATGATCACAATATTTTGGCTGGAGGTAGCATCTTAGACCAACCAGTTTAGCCTGGAATAAAAACCTGCAACTTGTAGGAATATGTGCTCCTCCTGTCTGAAAGAGAAGCAGCAATCTTTAAAACTAAATACCAGTTGAAAAGAACTATTCCAACTTAATTAGCTGTGTTACTTAGACCATGGGATAATAGATAATTGGCATCTGTGTCTGTATGGAGGTGTTAACCATGTCTTTACCTTTTTTCCTGACTTACAAGAAAGGGAGATAGTGGTTTTACCATCTGTGGGATGTTGTTGGTTAACAGAGGGAAGTTGCAATGTTCCATGAAGGCAGTTTTTCTATTGAGTACATAATTGTGAGTTTCCTCTAGTGTTATGAATTCCACTTTCCAGTTCACATGTGAATTAGTTCATCTTTTACAGGCGTTTTGGAAGCCTCCCTGGTGGGGAGGAGATGGGAGTCAGAGATGACTCATGATAAATGCCCTTCCCTGGGTGCGTGTGCCCTTCACCAACTGTCTCTGCAAGGACACTGTGAGGCTGTTTCATGCAAGCTATCTGGGGAGCACTGTTTGGTGCTTTGGATGAAGTACCCTGCATTTTGAAAAGGGTGTGGGCTGGGTATGGAGTGGTTTCTTTTCCACTGTGAGAGACATCTTCTGCGGGCTGTCTAGATTTGTGCTTCTTCCCGGGGCGTGAGCAGGTTACATTTGATGCATATTATGCATTTGGGCATGTTAATGATAGACAGGGCTGTTTGAAAGGCAGACATTTCTGAGAAATATATTTTGAGATTGAAACTTCTGCTAGCACAGGTTGTAACTTTTCAAGTGTCGTATTTTTGTAAAGAAGAACTGTCTGTAGGAGGTATTTTCCCAGAAGACTGCTCCAGTCAGGTAAAAATCCTCTTTAGGTAGCTGAGTGGTAACACAACAGTTCTCCTCAGAAGGTGGTATTTAAAGTGGTGGTATTTAAAGGGATGTCTCATATTATTTCTATTGTTTCTTTATATTGTTAACAATGAATTTTTAATGACTAACTAGTAAAACTACTACTGCAACTTTTATAGTAATAGTATCAACAAGTAATAATTCTTGGTTCATCATACATCTATTGAATTCTTTTTCATCTTTTTGGAAAAATTACTGTGTTTTTGGAGGCGGAAATTAGTCTTGGCAAACTCCTGACTGTTTTCTGCTAAAGCTTGCCATTTAAAAGGGACAGAAGAGTCCTGCTCTGAGGGTCCTCAGTGTCCTCAGGGTTTTTTAATGTCCTTAGAATGACAGTTTGAGAACAGAACCATAGGAGGGATAGAGATATAACACCCTTTTTAAGTTTGTTGTCGTGGATAATCTTAGAGCTACTTGTTAGCCTCATTGATGTAGTCTTTCCGTTTCATGATTACTATCTCCTTTCTTTTGTTTGCTACTTTAATTACTATTTGATGGTTATGGACAGTATAGATTTTCTCCCTGAAAGATAACAACCTTTTTCTCCTCTATAGTGCTTTCTGCTCTGCAGTCAGAAAACATCTTTCTTTCAGATGATCTCACTAATATATGCAGTTAAACTTAATTGTTTCCAATTTGTATGCAGCTTTGAAATATCCTCTGTTTCAAATCTGAAGAGGTTGTGTGCCTGGAAGTCTATTTTCTTTTCTTAATACAGGGTTTTTTTCTATAAATCTTGTCTTAGATTGATTGGGAATCTGTTTCTAACATGGATCATTATCCTAAATAAGATATTAAAATGTGATTGAAATAGATTCTATGATACAACCTAGAAATCATGAGTCTGCTGCATTTTTTTTTATCACACCTTTAAACTCACCCCATTCAAACTGAGATAGCAAAAATTCAGTACAACTATTATTGCTTTGCTTTAAAAGCAGTGGATTTAGGAAGCCATTTTATTAACGTGTTCTGGAGTATAAAATTTGCTTAATAAACTTGCAACTCTACATGGGCAGCTGAAATCTTAACATCGTCATTTAGTAATCTTAGTCAGATAAAGGCAGTGAAACCCAAAATGCATATCCCTGTTTAGGAAATCCAAATTTCCTGAACAATCCTCACAAAAGGACACAGATGCTTGAACATGCACAGAGGTAAAATTTAGGGCTTAATCTCAGTATTGTGAGTTTTAGAATTAGTAGTCCTCTAGCTCCCAAAGTCTTGAAGAACATGAATTTTATTAGGGGAATATCCCTAAGAATCTAGTTTTGTTATTTATGTGCTTCACTAAACCAGTGCTGCTTTGGCAGAACTGAATAGATCAGCATGTTCCATGGGTTCTGAGCTCAGCTGTCTGAATAGCACCAGAGCAACTCTTCTGGCAGTGTATTGGCATTTATATTTTTTAGATTTTTTTTTTTTTCCCCCCATGAATAAGGGCCAGGGGACAGAACAGCTCTGTGTGAGAAGGGAAAATGAAGAGAAAATGGGCTCTGCTGCCCTGCTGCTCCTTTGGGCCGGCGGACGAGGAGGGTGAAGGTGGCAGTGGCTCTGGGAGGAGCAGCCTCTCCTGGTTCCTGCAGCACTTCCTGGGGCTGCCCAAGGCTCAAGTGCAGGGAGAACTCTGGGGCCAAGGCCACTTGGACACAGGGAAATTTTCTGCTACAGACCAACACACCTCTTGTCCATGCAAAACTCTCAGCTCAGCCCGAAACACCCCTCTCAGACAGCAGCAGAAATGGAGGTGTTGGAGACGCTGGTAACCTACTTTCTGTGTGATTACGTATTAGCTAAAGTACATAAACCAGTCCTTGGAGTAGGGTTGCAGTTACAGCCTTCCTCTCTCAGTAAGATGAATATCCTCGTCGTGGAAGCAAAGGGTTATGAAGTGTTTTCTCTACAGTAAGGGGCTTTACACTGCCAGTGGGGCCTGGTCACAACAACCGAGCAGAAGTCCAGCATTTACAGAGAAGAATAAGGGCCACAAGGTCTGTAACTCTGTGCTTTAATATTTTTTCCCTATGCTAAATTAACAAGTTCTATATAGTAAGTGCAAACAAATATCCGGCCATCTAGTGGAATAGCAACCATTTGAAGTAAACCAAGATAGACATCAAACTTATGTTCCTGGAGATAGTTACAGATATTGCTGCTGATGATGGTATTTTGCAGCAGAAATAGCAAGTCCTACTCTTAGAGGCAGTGGGGAAAAAAACCTAACAGTATCAACAAAAATAAATTAAAGGAAATGGATTTATTATAATTGCTAAACAGATTAGAATAGAAGAGCTTGAGAACAGTTTGCTTTCATGTGGTCTGAAAGACGTTAATGTGCAGAGCCAGCAGTTGTGGACAGATATCCACCAGGAGTGAGAATCTTCTTGAAGTTTAGGCCACTTACAATAACCTCTTCTGCTCTTGTGGTGGTTTGCTTGCCTTCAAACCTTCTTAAAGCTGGAAACAACCTGCAACAGAATCTCTTTGGGAAGACTTTAGATTCTTCTGATGATTAAGGGCAAAACTATGAGATGTGTTCCTTTTTTTCCTGGAATGATAGATTAGGATCTACAAGGAATTTAAAAAAAAAAAAGATATTTGGGATTTATACTGTTTATAGCTCTACCTCTAATTACCTATTTTAAATGACTTTTAGTTTCTGTAATGTATTCCTAGGATGTACAAGTGGTCTGGTCCCACTCCTGTTAGTGAGATTGCTGTAATCTTCCAATCCATTTTTGTTTTGGCACTCAGTTTGTAGCCCTATTAAGTCTGTCAGACCTTTTGTCAGCCAACTCTGAGCATTTGCCAAGCTGGCTATCTTTATTTTGAGGAAGGAAACACTGATAGAGATGGCTTTCTCTGCAAGTGTTGATGATTTTCTTTAAAAGGACGAGTTCCAGACAGTGACTCATGCATGTCTTTGGGAAGCAGCCTATACATCAAGAATACTTTGTCAGGAATAGGATGAAATCTAATGCTGCAAAACACCATCTCTACTTTTTTTTTTTTTTTCTTTTACTTTAGTGAGCGATGGTCTTAACTTTATGTGATAATACACATACAATTGTACTATGGCTAATTAAATGTATCATCTTGCTTTAGATAAGTTTCTTTCATGTTGAGACTCTTGATGTAGTTGATGTAAACTGGTTTTGATTCAATGGAGCTAATTTATACTGGTTAAGGATTTGGTCAATTATATTCTGCTTATGTCATCTTGTAAGAGGGAAATAACAAGGAGTAAATTCATAACCTCGTGTCTCATTAAATAAAGCATCAAACATAAAAAAGGTCACTAAATAATAATTCTATTTAACTAAGCAAGCTTGGCTGTGGTTGAAGATACAGAAGGAATGCATGCATAATTGACAAGACTGGAGAACAAATTACAAAAAGGACAAGTTCGGCCCAACCTTAAGAATGTGTTAGAATTCATTCAAACTCACCATCAGGAGTTTTGGGGGAATGCCTTCATTTTTACTTCAGCTGAGGAAATAGAGTACTCTAAGATAACTAAACCAGTGAAAAAGCCCTCATATTAACAAGTTGACCTTCAAATAACCATGTACAACAACTTCTATAAATGTTTACTGATGGGGTTCCACTTGTCACTCTTAATATTTTCATATTGATAGAATGTTTAATATCAAATAAAAGGAAATCTTTGGCTGGAATATGCCTTTTCTAAGCACAGATGATGACAAAGTAGTGCTTTATTGAAGATTTACCAGCGTATACTTGTGATCATTTGAGGTATTTGAGATGTTAAATCCAAATGCTTTTGTGAATAAGACTGGCGTTAATCATGGGCTTAAAATCAAGCATGTTATCAGACTTTAATAAGCTCTTGTCTAGAGCTAGGCAAATATATAACTAATATTTTTTTCCTGTTCTTTGTAGAAAGATACAGTTCTATATAATTTTGTTTCTGTCATTCTACTTCTCCTCTCTGCCTAATGTCTGGCAACATTTTGGTACATCATTGTTGCCTAAAAAAAAAAACGGTAGTATTTAATTAAGTGGTTATTGGAAAAAACAAATTAGTTAATTTTTACAGTTATAACCCAACTATTTTGTGGCTAGTATTCTCCCTCGTAGGTGTAAATTATATTTTCTTCCTGATTATAAGCTTTGCCAACATGACATTCTGTTTTATGTACAATAGTATTTCTTCAGTACACTGTGCTGCCATAGCTGGAACTTTGTCTGGGTTGACAGGTCTGCTCTAAATCAGCCTGAATTATTCTAAACTTTGCCTTTGGTCTACTTGATTATATATGCAGGAAATAACAGTAGGGAATTGTGTGACTTTCCTAAGTTATTTAAAAGAGTGAGATTTGACTTAATAAAATGACCAAGGTTTTCAAGACCATTTCCTTTATGGCACAGATGTGCCTATACGTTGTATCTGTCACAAACTGTTTGCTAATTATAAAGTTAACTTATATTTCAGCTGCAGTGGCTGATTTTTATTTTTTTAGTTTATGTGAATAGATACAGGGGTACACACTGCCCAAGTCAGTGTCCTTCAGAGGCTGAGCCCAAATCCTCTCTACCAGCTACCACTCTGGTCTAAATAATGTCTATTTATTCATTCCTGGACCTATCTTCCTCACTAGCTTGTATCTGTTCTAGTCTTTTTTGTTCTCCCTTCTTTCTTAATTAAATAGATAACTTTTTACCATTACAGATTAAATTATCCAATAATATCTGGTTGTAGTGATCAGAATAATGAGCAAATATTATTTTTAATATAGATAACTTTGGTTTTGAGCTTCTATTCAAGCTAAGTGGACTATTAAATTAAACGGTGATTGAATTTTGGGGAAAGCATTGTACCAGCTAAATTTTATACTGAATTTTAATAATGTATTTCTAGAAGCACTTTCTAAAGTCTATCTAATGTTCTTCAGGCATGTTGAGATTTTCTGAATCACCATAGATGCACTAAATATAATTTTTTGGCTGTTTATACTGGTGAACTTTTCAATATTGCTTCCTAAATAAACTGTGTGCCCTTGATTTGAGTTCACTTTGTACTTTTTGTGCCATAATCTCTGCTGGAATATGGATAAAAAGCCTTGAATTTTTAGATAAAACTTACAGCCTACTGACCTGCACATCAGATTGCAATTTGGAAAAACCTGATTCCATATCTGTCTTTGCTTTTGACATTTTTCCTGTAGCCTTGTTTAAAGATAGAAAAAGGCTCTTCTATTTGTAGAGCCTGAAACCATTTTTTCTGGAGAGTGTGGATTCTTATATTTTATTTGACTACTGCACTAATGGTTTTTGAAACAAATTGAAACGTATTCCTGGTTTAAAGATCTCACACCTCAAAAAAAAAAAAAAGGGGAACTCATCTGAGAACACAGATTGCGTACTAGACTTTGTATGGGAGCTGCTTGTGGGGGTGATTGGGTTTGTTGCTTTGGTTTTTTTTCCTAAGCGCTGATGGGGGGGGGGAAAAATCCAAAGCAGGAATTCCGGGTCGTTGTCTTTTCCGTTTTCAGATGGGAAAAGTGAGGCATGAGGAAGCCTGGAGGCTGGCCCAGTGCCACAGCCGTGGCAGTCACTGGTCCAGCAGCACTGACAGGGGTGTTGTGCTTGAGAGCCAGACAAGGTCCCCGCTTGGCCAGCGTGCCACGAGCTGAACGGTGTCTGCAGCTTCAGTGAGGGTTGACTCCTTCTTTGGTCCTTTGTTCAGAAAAATTCTGAATGATCTTAGCCAGCCTGCTGTCTTGCTGATATCAAGAAACACTAATAATATGGAGCCTTATACACCCATCATCCTTCTTGAGAAAGAGTTTGTGTATGATACCAGCAGGCAGCTGGAGAATGCCAGCTTTTAGGAACTGGGAACAGCGTGCAATTCAGATGGCTGTAGAAAAAAATACGTACAAGGGTTAATAAGGGCTTGCTAAAGCACAGCAGCAGGATAGGATGAAAGCAGGTGGGAGCATGTAGGTCCACCTTGTAAGTCAAATCTCTCAGACTTTTAACTATGAACTGTTAGCATAGCTGTTAATATTATTGCTATACTGAAGTAGAATGCTGGTAATCAGGACGCTGAAAGTGTAAGAAGGTAAATCTCTGGAATGTAAAAGCAATGTCCTTCTAAATTAAAAAAAAAAAAAAAAAAGATTGTGTCGTATTTGTCATTAAAGAATGAGACACTTTATTTTTACTCCCACTTGCAAGGACCAGTAGACGGGAAAGATTAGCAGTAAGCAGCAAAAGCTTGAGGGAGGGGGGGAAAAAATGACCAATGTCACCTTTCAAGCCACAAAAGCTGCAGCAACTGAATTTTTATGCCGCTTCCCAGCTCACCAGGATGACTTACAGTTAACATTTGCAGCACTGCGCTGCTGAGAGCTAAAGGCTTACTCAGCAGAAGGAACGTAAGGTGAATACACGGCGCTTGCTCGTAGGGGGTCAGCGTGAGCTGAAAATGCTTCATACTACACCATCATCAATATTACCAGATAGGGAATGCAACCAAATGATAACGGGGCTGGCTGTGACCTTGGTGTAAGTGACAAACACCCTACATTACAGCAGTTCACGAGTGGCAATAAGTAATAGCGCTCGCAGAGGTGGCCATCAAATATAAGTAATTAACTGAAGCAATGTAGGGAGAATGCATGAGCCTGGGAAATGGTCCAAGAAAGAAGGGTAAAATACACCCAGACAAACTGGAGGAAAAAGACATTTTTGTTTTAAGACGAGAGACTTAGGAAGGTTGCTGATAGTGTCCTGGACTGGCTGGGAAGGGGAGATAAGTAGGGTGAATGCTATATATATATATATATATATAAAAATATCTGGCATGCCTTGGATAATATCACAGTGGCAGAACTGGTAGTTTCTTTCCTGCTCACAAGCAAAGCATATAGCAAACTAACAAGCATCTCATGGGAGTGGGGAGGGAAGGGGGTGTCCGGACTAAGGCTTGAAACATAATTATATCCAGGGCCAACATCCTGAATTTACAGGAAAAAAAAATACCCTTAGCTTCCATTTTTAATAGGGCTTTTTCCTTATTCTCACCTCTGTGAAGGAAAATGGATGCATGTAATTGAAGTAGTGATGTCTTCCTGAGTCAGCAGCTGAGGGTGGGGTGGGGGAAAATGAAATGAAAAGCAAGACTATTCCAGTGCAGAGGTGTGTCAGAACTGCAGGTCACTTGGAGAGCATTAGTCCTGCAGGGGCATTTCTAGCAATTAAGTGTGTCTTGTACATTTTGCAAGTATGTGCACCCTTATTAAAAGTATGAATTCGGAAGAAAGCCATTTGTGTTAGCTTTGTCTCTAACCACCTATTACTTTCCAAAGCTATGAAATCTGTGCTGATGTGGAAGCTCAACCTTCAAACTGTTTCAGTCTCCCTGTGAGAGGAGTGTGCTGTCTTGCAAAATATCAAAAGCCTTTTATATTTTTTCACAGTAGGTCAAACTTTATTAGCTGTCCTCATCATATTCTGCTTCCCACCTTTTCTGAAAACTGGGTGTTATAAAGTAGTCAGAGAACATTCGCAGTTTCTTGCAGAGGAGAAGAGCCACACACTGTACTGTTGTTAAATCCAAGAACTTAATACCTCCATTTTGTGTAACCTCTGGAAAATGTTTATATTGAAAAATAGAAGAGATAACATACCTCTTTTTTTCCCCCTCTTTGTGCTATTGTTGCAGAATAGAACGCGTTACTTCAGCCCTTTGGGTAATCAAGGGCTGGGGCAAATGATAAGAAAGTTGTAAGTAGGTCATTCATTTGCAACTTTTTCCTTTTTTCTTTAGCTGAACAATCCCTCTGCTTTTCTGTGAATTCCATAACTGGACAAGGAAACAGGCAATATTTTCCCCTTGGTTATGCTTTCCCCTTCCAATTTAATAAGCAGGGTCAGCCTTAAGCAGGTGCTATGGAAAAGAAACAACAATTGCTTGAGATTGTCCTGTGGCTCATATCAAAGGTGCTTCTGAAACTACATGACAAGCAGAGAGATTTGAGGGTGAGACAGAAATAGAACTTCTTCAGATGCTGTGGTTGGAGAGAGATGACCCAGGGAACACTTTATCAATTTGTGATCACAAAAAACTCGTTTCCTTAACCGGAGCAGTGAACTCTTTCCTCTATGCCAGAATTTATTTTTAATTTGCACAAGCAGATTTGCAAGTGTCAATGTTTGCAAATTGGCCAGAATTTCCCAAGTGCTCAGTGTTCAATGTGCCAAGTCTGTTTCCAAAGAGCTGCTTTCCCTGAAGCCAAACCAGTTGAGCCCCCTTGAATGCCAAGCCCAGACTCCAGTAAAAAGTAAAGCCAGTTCTGTCCTACACGCACCAGCATCATGATGACTTCAAATCCTACAAAAAAAGTGGGGCTTGCTGATCTTCAGTGTAGTGATTTCCAATGTGTCTGTAAGAAAGTAGAGAATAACAGTAGGGAGGTTACCCATGAATAGCTCTGACAGTAGTTGAGATCTGGAAATAACTATGATTGTCCTGTAGGTCTTCACTTTTGTTTTTTATATCTTTTTAGAAGTCTGTCGGTTATAAAAAGGAATATGCACTGGTGAATAGCTTTGAATACTGATTGTTCAAAGATGTTTTATCAACAAGTCAAATGATTTTTGTGGTACTTCAATCCTGCAGTGAAGGACAAATATCAAAATCACTAGAGAATTTAAATAACATACTTTCAAAGGACTTCAGAAAATGGGATGTTTATAGGTATTTCTATGCTTTTGAAAATATACTTCCGAATAAAATTGTTTGGAAATGTATAAATCACCTAAAAAAAGAAATTACAGGCAGTGTACCACATGAAATTTTAAGGTGAATTCCGTGAACAATTCTAGAGTGTTATCTACTTACAGAATTGTAAATAATCCAGTAATTATTGATGTATACTTTTCTTTGCATTCTTCAGTAGCGTCAAACTTTTGTTCCCATGGTTTTTCTCCTCGGGAACGTACCATGCTTGAAAATGGTAAGAAAGCTTCTCTTTTCTTGAACACAATCCTAGCTGGGAATCATGTTGAGAACAGTGGAGTTCTCCTTGTCCACATCGTATGTACTTAGGTTTAGAAACTGGCTCGTTGTGTTGAATATTATTCTGGTAAAATTCTGTGGGAAACTTCGGAATCTCTGCAGAAACCTTTCAAGTGAGAGCTGGTAAGTTTGCTGCAAGCACACAGTTTTCACTGGCTGCCTGTACTTCCCTGAATTCATCACTCTCTCTTCATTTTATCCAGCCTTCCTAAAACGCAAGTTTTCCCTAAAATGGTAAGATTTTTGTGAATCTGTACATATGGTTCTACCCAAGATAGGAACCATTTTAGAAAAGAGAAGAAGCAGTTTCACTGTGAAACCACCCAGAACAGTTGTTAGAACATATTTCCATTTACAGCTGATAGCCAGCTGGCAATGTCTCCTCCCTGGCTGCAGATATTTGCCAGAACTAAATGTGGTTTTGTTCTCCCCGCCTTCCAATTTTGCTCTATTTTAATATTTCCTTTGTTTCTAATATTTCAGATTCATCTATATGTGGCCTCTAATTATTTTCTGTAGTTTTTGTTTCTTTTGTTTTTTCCTTTTCAGTATTTACCTGTGACCTATTCGATGGTAAGAATTTTCATACCAGAGAATTTCCTCTTCATTTGCATTTGATTTACCCTTTCAAAGACATCATGTTTTCATTGACTGACTCTTTCTAAAGCAGCTGTGAGGACACCCCACTTCCTTCTTGAAGAGGCATTATTGGAGCCAAGGAAATATTCTTTACCTAAATCACAACACATGAAACCAAAATGTGACACTTTATGTTTAACCTTCAATTCAGGCACATTTCATGAGGAAGCTTCCTTTGAAATGTTTATCAACTATTTCCCTAAATAATAGCCTGTTTATTTCAATAATATTGTTTAGAATATATTGATTATAATATTTATCTCTTGTTAATTCTTTGGTCATACTATATGTACAATTTAGAGAAATCATGGTACCTTTCAGTATTCTGGACATTGCCATTCGCATTACTTAGAGTAAGAATCATGAAAGATTTTAGCAGACAACTAAAATCAGGTATTTTTATCCCCCTTGGGAAAAATCAAGAGTCTGGCTGCTAGTAGAAACTACTATTTTATGACTTTTGAAGGGAAATAAAAGTTAATATTTGATGATGTTGGAATAAATTTTTGTGGGTTTTGCTTTTTTTTTTTGCCCCCTCTGAGTATTTTAGTTTTAAACCACTAAATAACACTGCTGTACTAAATATAAATTCTATGTAATACAAAAAAGGTGCAGTTGTACTTCATATGTACATTATATCTTGTATAAAAAACAAAATTAGTCAATGTATTATGCATATTATTTGGGCAAGTTCTGGCTTTTTGTTTGGTTGGTTTTTGCAGTGTGCTAACTGAGGAAAATTTGAGTGCAAGTTTTCCATGTGTTAGCTGTTATTTCAGGTGATGTTTTTGTCAATCTCATTTATTAAAATTTGTCTTTTCAATCTGATGCCCAATTATCACAAGAGTCTCTTCATAAATGTTTACATGCAGCAGGAATAAAAAAAAACCCTCATGGAGAGCACCTCTAGAAAACTGTTACCATCCATTTGCTTCATAGGGAGCTCTGAATGCTTCAGGTGCTCCCTGTATCTGCTTGATTATTTTTTTTTCTTGGCTGGACTTTACCTTTTCTACGCACTCTCAAGTGTATATGGTTGAAAATAACAGAAAATCAGAAATCTGCTTTCATGAAAAACACCACTTTTTTCTGTAGTCCCTTTTCACACGGGCCACAAAATGGTGCAGCTTCAAGCACAAGGAGGTATCCATTCAACAGTATGCCTGGTGTTGAATCGTCTGCAGTTATTTTTATTAGTTTTCTATTAATGCTCAACTCAATTTTGAAATTGCTGTATTTCTAGGGAGTTCTCTAGGATAAAATTGGTGGAGAGAGAGCCTTCCCTTTCCCTATTCTGCTTTCTTGTATTATAGCGCCCTTAAAAATGGACATTTTCTATAGATATTATGAGGAACTAACAACCACTGCAGTGTGCTGAACCTTGTCTTTGAAACGTGTTTCTTGTTACCTTTTAAATTAGTAGAAGCATCTTACTTCAGATTAATCCACTGAAATGTATTGCAGAAAAGTGAACAAAAAATGACTGTAAAGAACTGTCTCATGCAATCTAGCAGTAGAGCAACTGTAATCTAAGAAGATGCTTTGAATTTCATATTAATTCCTTAAAATACTCATTAAATCAATGGAGTAGTATTTCTGGAAATTGCTATGGCTGATCATGTTAATTATTTTTGAAACAGTTTAAGCAGTGTTTTTTGTTAAGTGTACAGAGCATTCAAATCCCTTTCCATGTGCTCTAATAATTTACATACCCCAAATGTTACCTGGATTAGAATTACAGATATGAGGTAAGGTGTGGTTTACCTTGAGTAACATTCACTGTCTCAATGTAAATCTGGGTACTAGGTTTACAACAGATTGAAGAAATTGAAAACTTTTTTTACTTGCACGTGATTAAGTCTGAGACATAAAAGTTTTATACTCTGTCATTATATAAAACCTTATCCTTGTTTTGCTGGGTGATTTTTGAGATGTTGCAGATAAAAAGAGAGAAGCTTCAAGGGTGTTAGCCCTTTTTGACCCCTGAAGTGAAAATAAAATAGAGGCAAAAAAGGCAATATTGAATCTGAAACTTGTGTGCAGCAGCGCAGTGGAATTTCTTTTGAAGGGAAGCAGAGTGGTAATGATCCCGATCCTAAGAACTTGCTCTCTGCATGAATAAGGAAGTATTAAATAGCAGTAAAGACAAGTGAGGAGAAGGAGGAATAAGAAAGGCTGTTACAAAACTAATCATAAATTATCAGTGAGGATTGATAAAGATATGCCAAAACAAGAGGGAGGAAATAACTCAAAATATGATGGTGCAGGAGGAAAGAAAGAAAAGGTCAAGCTTTGCCAGCCTCCCACACTGTGTCTCCCACAAGCGTTGGTCTCTCTTCTGTCACTTGCAGGTACTTTGCGAAGTGGAGACTTCGTTTGTCCTGGTCTGGAGGCATCAGCTGGAGCTCCTTTCTGTCCCCATTATGTGTACACATCCTTCCTTGCCCTGCATCCGCAGAAGTCTGGCACTGTGAGGCGTAACATACACCCGTTTGGTAAAAACTACACTGTTTGTTGGGTTGATGTCCTTAATCTCTGGACAGACTGGTTTAATCTCTTCATAATGAAGTGACTATGCAATATCATGCTACCACAATATTTGTATTTAAGATATACTTGAAAACTGTGGGGGTGTCAGTGGTTTTATTATTAATACTGATATATATCTTGAATAAGGAGAAGACTGCTTCACAAACCCACATTCATCTTTTTGTAACATGAGACCAAACACATGTAGTTCTTGCACAGTGGCCATGGAGTGATGACATGGAAGAAGACACAGAGAGAGAATCAGACTTGGTATAGCAGCCTCTGGACAGCTTAAAAACGGCAGATAAAACAGGGACCAAATCAAAGTGATGAAGTAAACACATATAGGGGCATTCACCCATGTTTCCTCTGTAGTCCAACGTAGTGTCTAGCTCCAAACATTTGACCCGTGCTTTCTTACAGGCTTGTTAAGCTTTGGTGCTCACCAGTGAGGGTGTGGAACAGGTATGCGCTCAGAAAGATGAAAAAAACGATAAACATTTGAAATTGGGAAAAAAAAAAGAGAGAGTAAAATATTCACTATAAAAACTTCATACTGTGTTATTGAAACTAACGCTGGGGTTTGCTCAGTTCTCAGTCGTTGTGTTCGGCTTGTGTCGAGCGGTGATGATTGCACGACACTGATGCGTGGACGAATATTCTAATAGATTTTTAATTGAACGGAGGAAAATACTTGTGGGGTCAAAGTTTTTAATGAATGAACAGATTAAATGTCCCATGAAAGGTACCATATGGTTTTTTAAAATCTGAAAATTAGTTGCAAAGTCACAGTTAATTTAATTATATGGTCTCTGTCTTGGGATAATAAAGTAGACTGAGAATTATAATAGCCAGAGAACGTAACCTTTGCTATTGAGAGGCATTTTGAAAATGAAGTGTTTGGCTAACTGCTTTTAAATGACTCTACTCATAAGGATATTATTTTAAAGATAAATGTATTTAGTTCATAACACAATAATGATTGGTGGTGTGTCATCTTCTGAGTTGTACCTTCTTCCTATGCTGGGTATCACAATTTCTGCATGCACATTTTGCTCATAGTAAAGCAAAAGTAAGTGGGAAAACGTGGAAAGAAAATATCTTGGGCCACTGATAACACTTCCTGTTTATAAGAATACTGTCCTACCTTTTTAACCACTATTAAAAGCACAACTATTAAAGAACATCCTTCTAAGACAGAATCTGTCCTCCAGTGCACTTGTAGCTGTCACTAAAATGACTAAAAAACCCAAAAAAACTGCTTATGTATACAAACCAGAAACTGTCATAGTCTTTCTCAACCAATAATGTATTTTGACAATCCTTCTGCTTCACTATGTAATCTGCGCTCATAATTTTTGAAATTTTCAAATGTATATTCTTTTTTCCAACGCAGTACTGTTCACCGGCTGTGATCGCCACCAATTCTTTTTTTCTTTATTCTTGGTATTCAAATTCTATATCTGCGTTGACTTTCTTCTTTCCAAGGGAATGATAAAGTCAAGTCTTTGAATCATTAATCTGAATACCTCTGGGCATCATGGACCAAAGTTTATCTTGTGATTAACAGACAAGGCAGGACTTGTGTAAGGAATTAAAAGCAGACTATTCATGGAAACAATTGTTCTTTACACCTGTGATTATTCTGCTTTAATGACACAGTGAAATCAGAAGTCTGTTCAGCAGAAAAGTCAGACACTCACAAGAAATAAAGCTGGTTTTGATTGTATTTTTTTCAAATATAGTGTAAAAAAATTCTTTCAAATTCAGGTTTCTTTTCATTCTGGTCAAGTAACTTTGAAGATGCACACTTGAGGTGTGAAAGCATGCAATAAACTTTTATATTCTTTTGAAAATGGTTAATTTATTTATAGTGTCTGGAGCAAAGGAGCTTCAGAAATGTTATTAATAGCTGTTAAAGAAGTGAATATAATAGTAGAAAATTATTAATTAAAAAAAACTTCATTAATGTAGGTGAAGAAAATGTAAAGCAAAAACTCACCACTCAGCCAAAAATATAAGATTATAATGCTTTTTTTTTCTTTACTAACAACTTGATGAAGCCTGTATCTTTGCAAATAGATTGATGAGAATCTTTAATAAGTATCCACTCTGACTTCTTATACCAAAATGAAATGTTAGGAAAAGGCTAGAAGTTATGTCATGCTTCAACACTTACTGAATAGAAAAAAAACTAGTTTGAAGTAGTGAATACCCAGAGGAAAATGGAGTAGATAACCTGAGTCATTAAACTGCATTGTTAAGAGTGATTCAATTAATTTTTTTCCTTATCTCACCCTATTTTCAGGGGCAGAGGGTTTCTATAGACTTGTGATACTGTCTTGTATAAACCAATTTCCACCTCAAATGTATTAGCTTTTCTTTTTCAAACGAGCAGTTTTGAATACTTTCAGTCACGAGTGTTCATAGTAGACTAATGTAGTTAATCCTATTGATTACACTTATGGTGAAATATTTCCTATTTCTTGTCATATTATTATCCAACATAGAAACTTTCATGACACAAAGGGAACTATGTGTAGGAACAATTCTTGCCGATCTAAATGACTGTACTACTGAGTATTAAAAATTTATTGTATAGGAGGTAAAGGAATTGGAATGCCCCTCTGTGGAAAATGGTTTTGTTGGACAGGAAACATTCCCTTTTCTCTTCTCCCAAAATTTCTCACTGAAGACATGATTTGAAGACAGATTGGTAAGAACAGGAAAACATCTTGGTCTTTACTTCTGCACTCGAGGAGAAAAATCATTCTCACCTACCGTTTGATTGAATCTCAGGTTCCTGAAACTTATACCTTAAAAAACATTAATACTAAGCACGTGAAAAGATGGGACTAAAAATTTCAAAACCTTTTTGCATGAAGCTGGACAGACACCTAGGAAAAATACTTTAAAAGGTGATAAGTTTAAAAGGAGTGCTTTGACATGATTTCTAGAGCACTGGGTGCAGAATTAGTCTTGGTTTGGGGAACTGGGCTTCATGACTCCAGTGCTTGGTCTCACTCAGTGCGTGCAGTACATCTTATACACGTTTGCTCTGTAAACACCGTTAACTTATGAGGGTTTTTTAAACCATATGACTGAAGAAAAAGTAATTTTTAGAAAGTGGCTCTTCGATTTTGCACATCTTTTAATGTTGTGGGCAGTGCCTGTGACCGTTCCCACATTCAATGCAATCTTTGGTTTGATGCATACCATTTGCACCAGCGGGAAAGCAGAAAGTAGATTGCAGTTGGCCAAAAAATAGCCAATTCACAGTTTCTACCTGTGAAATACTGGGTTTTTTTTGGTAATAGCTGAAATCAGAGAGAAGTGTAGGCACTTGTTCCTACCCCAGGTGTTCCCTGATGTAAAATAAGAATGGAAGGGAAGAATATTTAAATATGGATTAGAAGCAGGTAAAATGTGATGAAAACTCCTTGGTGCAGCAGAAGTGGAAAAAAAATATTTTTTTTATTAAGATGCCACGTGTCAATAACATCAAAACCAGTGATATTAATATTACATTACTCTCAGAAACAAATGTTTGGGTTAGTTATGGTGTAATATTGGTTACTTATGATATAATAATTTTATGGTAAATCTAATGTAAATAATCTTTAAATCCTGGTTTTAAAATTAAACAAAATGAATCATGAATCAAAATGTAATATTTCAGCATTATTGAAAAAAGAGTTCTTTCACTCCATGTTGATTTTGGTATTTATTACATCTGACTGTATCTGTTGATAGCAGTAAGGAAGATCACCCTTTCTGATATATGTTATTACATTTGTTGCTTCTCTATACTGTTGGTTTTTGCTTTGCTTAAATTAGACTTGGTGATGATTCAGACTATGGATATCTGCAACTAAATAATTCTGAAAGAATCTGTGTTTCTTAACGAGTCTACATGATACCAAGTGCTCTGCCTATTACACAGCATAACTGCTCATAATAAACTTCTTATCAAAAAAACCCTAAATCAGACAGTAAAAATTAAAAAAAGAGGCAACTAATATTATAAACAATTTTTGAAGATGGATGTTGTACTGGGGAAATTAACATGAAATGGCACAGTTCAGTTGTGACCAATAGTGAGAAAGAGGAGGGAAGTTTGTTCAAGTGGAAGTTTCTCAGTTGAAGAACAAAATAAAATAAACTGATGAGAGAGGCAACAAGGGGGCAAGTCTGTCTCTTGATGAAGTTATACAATCTTGACTGAAGAACAAGTAGTGATGAAAAAAATTAACATAAAACTCGATTCTGTTTTCTGGACCTTTAAATGTGCAGGAACTAAGGGAACTGGTCTCTGACTAGTTACATGCATGGAAGCAGCTTGAGAGCGAGTTGGCTGATGAGGACAGTACTGTTCTCATCTACAGTGTTGACCTTCCTTAAATACAGGGAGACTTCTTTAGACTTTCTATGAAATAGGTCTGTTTGCCACCTTTAATTCTTCTGATAGTAGTGTGAGAACTTATTCAGAAGCACCTGCTTTTTTAGTATCTGATCCTGAAAATACCAACACAAATTTGTGCATGAGACCCATCCTGCTATGCTTGACATTAATTGTTGTTGTGAACACGAACGTGTGAGTAGAAAGGAGGTGGTATTTTCCTCTAATTCCAAGATGACACTCCATCAATCTGGATGAGGTAAATATTCATATTTCCCTTCGTGTGCATACATAGATATAACCTCCAATCATAAATGCCCTAAATACCCCAATCCTAAGAAAGTTGCAGTGCCTTTTTGTTTGTTGGTTTGTTTGTTTGTTTTTATTTTTTTGTTTTGTTTTCTCTACCCCTCTTGGTTAAAATATTCCCATTATTGATAGCAAGGTAGGAAGATAAAGAAATAATACCAAAAAAAACCCCAAACAAAACAACCAAAAAACAACCAACGAAACAAAAAAACCACCCCTAACCCAAACAAAAAAACCCCCTTACTTAAAACATGTATAGTATTTGCATAAAATGTGTTTGTAAAAACATGCTTTGCTTAGATAAGCACTCCTGTGATTAAGCACCCTCTATTTTGTGATTTTTTGGGTTTTTTTTGCTTTTCTTTAGTTTGGTATGCCTTTCCTTTCCCTTTAAATGCACTCTGGTGTCGTTCATTGTCTGTTCCTAACTGGTGGATCATTACGATGAGTTAACGCTCACATTAACCATTAAGCACACACTGTTGAGTGTACACTATTCACACCGTCCTTTTAATGCAGAATAATGGACAATTTCACACAGGTCTGTGGTACTTCTAAATGTTTTAATACTGGCCTACTATCACTTAGAGGTCTAGTGTTTTTGTTAAGCATGTGATGAGCTGTTGTCTGGGTTTTCCGACTTCTGCTCTGGTTTTATCTGGGGTAGTTTTCTTCACAGTGGCTGGTATGGGGTGGGGCTGTGTTTTGGATTTGTGTTGGAAACCTTGTTGATAATACAGAGATGGTTTTGTTATTGCTGGACTTTGGCCTTACCTATGAAACTGTCTTCCTCTCAGCCATGAGTGTTCTCACTTTTATTCTTCCAGTTCTTTCCCCCAAACCAACTTCGGGGGAGCGAGCGGGCGGCTGGGTGGTGCTTGGTTGCTGGCTGGGGTCAAACCACAACACTTCTCCTTTAAAAAAAAAAAAAACGAATAAGAAACTAAATTTTATGGAGAGGGTTCAATTTCACAAGTCTATTAAAAAAAGGAAAATAAAAAAGAAGTGACATTTCATATTTCACCCGCACAGCTGGAGCACACTAAAGCCATTATATGGTTGTTTGCTACCGGCCCTAACAGGATAACTAATAAGAGTAGCAGCTCACCATTTTTGTGTACAAACTGTTACTGGTATGCTTGGACATACTCAGCTGGTGCATTTCATAAATATTTGCCGATAGCTTTAGGCAAATGCTACAGTAAGCATCCCTCTGAAGCATTTGAAGCACATGTTCTGGTGGTTGCATGTTTTAAATCTTATAATAAAGCTAAAATGTATTGCATAGAAAATTGCAAGCTTAGGTGTGCTCATAATTTTTACACTCCTCTTCCCTTTTATGTAACTCTTCTTTAATAAGTACTCTGCACCAGTTTTGTACTGCACAGGATCCTGTATTATTTAGGCTCTCCATGCCAGGAAGCTGAGGCAAGGCTTCTGCTCTCTTCGATGCACCCCACGGTAGCAATCCTTGTGCTGCCCCATTCTGACTGTGTTGTGCATCCTAGGGATTCTGCCATAACCACACACACTGCTTTTCTTTTGTAAGCCACTTTGGTCCAGTGGCTGGCTGGGATGCACCTGGATTGCACACACGAACCTAGGAACTAGAAAGAAATCCTGGGCGTAGCAATTTAGACCGGTGTGGGAAGTTCAGGGTTTGATTCCAAGCACTTGAATGGGCTATGCTGTTGTGGCCACCGATTTTTGTTGTTCTTGCTAAATGAAACTCTGTTGTCTCTGCCTATTGCAGCCACCTCCTGTTTCCACCACTTCCCTGCTGGCTTCTGCAGCCCCATGTTTGAAAGAGCAAATCAGAAGGTCCTTTGTTGTGCTCTTCAGCTTGTAGTCTTCCCTCTAAGGTTCTCCATCTCAGCCCTTGTTCCGAGACTCCTGCACATAGTCTCCTTGTCTTGATAGACCTCTCTTTTTTATTCCCCCTTCTTTCCTGCCCTTTTATTTCCCTTCTTTCAAGTATTGTCTTAAACTTCAGAAATGAACCTAATCTTATGCTTTCTCACTTACCACCTTTTTTTTTGCCTCCCAGTTTCCTGTATTTACCAGATCCGTGGATCTTTTCTCCCATATTTTCATGCCAGCTTCCAATCCTGTTTTTCTTGTAATAGCTTCCAACCAAATCCAGTTTTTATTTGTTTACAACAACCACTTTTCTCTCTTACCACCCAAAGGGCTGTGGAGCATATCTCAAAATGCAACTTTTGCAAATGAGGCTGTTATCCCATTTTCCATTAGGATATTAATTTCTCAAATGCCTTGGAGATGCAGATAATTGAGGAAAATCCCAATAAATATGACGTTGTTTCCTTTTTATCCCATCTACGGTGTTTCTGCTGGGTAAAGTGATGCTGCTCGCGACGAAAGTGACAACTTGGCAAGTTTGAAGCAAGTGGCAGAAGTGCATGGCTTGTTTCTGCTATTCTGTTTCGTATCACACTGTCAGCATCCAAAGGGTATCTATTTCCCTTTTTTTTTTTTTTGCTAAGTGTGGAGGATTGCCCGTAGCAGCTCCACATTTGCTGGCATTAGGATGACAAGGCTCAGCAGTGCTATGAGGCTGAGGCAGCTTTCCTATGCATTTCCAATTAATCCCAGCGGGTTGCCTCTCTGTGGCAGGATAACATATAAAGTGCACCGTAAGATTGTGGTACTTTCTCTTCCACAGATGGAAAAGAAAATGCTTGTGTCTGTACTTCAGATACATAGCTAGGCAGAGCTTGCCTGTAGTCTTTTATCCGTGTGTGTGTTTTGAACATTCTGGAGAGAACAGCACAATCCAGCAGGTGCTCCTTTCTCAGCTGAAGATCCCGTTACTTATTTTGAAAATCAAAGAGAAAACCTGCTCACGTACTGGCAAAATAGTGAGATCCTAAGAGGTGAAACAGATGAAGTGTTTCCTTCTAAAGTTACCACAGTACACTGGCTTTTTTTTTTTTTTTTCTTGGCATGTCTGATTTTGGGTGTGCTTATTGTGCAGGATGTTATTCATATAGATACACAAATGAATTGTGCCGAAGTATCAGAATTGCTGGTAGATGCCCTACCTTGGTGCTGAGTAAATGAAAACATGGATTTCTCTCCTTGTAAAAGAGGGGCTACGTGATATAGTCACACACAGAGTCTCTTACAGTTCCGGTAAATGAATAATTACCAAAATTTGATTTTTTTTTTTTAATTAGACAGAGGCCTCATTAATCAACAGTCCTAAACTACCAAAGTCATTATTGAATAATATTTTATTATAACAGATTGTATTTCCTACAGAGTGCTACAGTTCTGCAGACATTTTGAAATTCAGATGAATAGCTGCATGTCTTTGGGTTCTGTTAACACGTGCCAGATCAGAGCCAAAGAGCCACCAGCCACACAGACACAGTGTGACATTTCTGAATTCCCTTGTTTTCTTTTACAGTCATATTTGTGGAAGTGGAAACAGTTAACAGAGCAAACATTTTTCTTAATGATTTTGTCAGCTGTACCACACCCCTTTTTACATAAAGGCATAAATATTTTTCCTAACTTTCATGTGATGTTTAGAAAAATATATACGTTACACCTGTATAAGGATCCAAAATTAAGGTGTTCTTACATGTTTATATGTTCCATATATTCTTTTATTTATGATTCAGCTCTTTTCTTAACATTTGCTTGCCTGTGATTTAGATAAAAAAATTCATGTTTCCTCCCCAAATCTGCTTATTTGCATAAAACGTATAATTTTCTCCCGAAGTAAAATGGGAAACTACTTAATGTTTAACGTACTGGTGTTCTGACAGATTAAAAAAAAAACAATAGCAAATGAAAAATGTTATTTTCAGGCATAGTTAAAAATAATTTGAACCCTACACTGCTATTAAAGTACTTACTGTACATGGTTAGGAAAAAAAATAGTTTCTATGAAGCACTGCATATTCATTAGTGAAATGTGAACTAAGGTCTCATTTTGTAGTGAAAGTGAATAGCAGGTGATTAAGATTTAGAAGTGAAAAACAAGATATTCCATTCGAAAGATAAACTCCAGGCTTCAGTAAGGTGATAAGATAAATATTCTTGCTGGTAACAGCAGCAAATGTTCTTTGATGTGTTCTCTGGCAGCTCAGTACAAATGGTCCTTACATGAACGCTGATGGAATTGAAAACTAACTAGAGGAGTCAGCCTCTAAAATATATCTCCTTACAATCCTGTTCTGGCAATAGAAATATAGTATTTTAGGAATAAGGAAATAATTCAAGCTAACTCATTTTTTATTACCAGGGCATACAAAGAATAATTTTCAGAAAATATTAGTAAGATCTTTCTGGAAGAAGTATTTATCTTTAAAGGCAAAAATCATTGGGGTTTTCAAATAATGAAATTATAATCCACCTAGAAAATAGTTTTTCAAAAGGTACATTGGTTTCAGAGAGGAGAATAAATTAAGATTCATATTTATCACAAAAAATCTAAAGATTTCTTAAAACTGTATAAATAATATTACATTCTTAATATATAATTTATATAGTTCTTGAGGGGAAAAAAGCATTTCAAATGAACAGAAATACAATTTTTTTTTTTGTGTGTCAACTTTCCGAAATGAATTGAAATATTTTCTCTGTTATAATACTAACCAGTGCTTCCATGTACTTCCCTGGTATTTCACAACATATATTGAGCATCTCTGTATGCCATGCTCAGTCCAAGCAGACTATCCAGTACCTGTAACAGCCAACTTCCTCCCTCACATAGGCCAAGGAAGTTTCCCAGGCACCATGATATAAGTTCATTAGCCAAGAAGAACCCAAACAATTCTTTCTAAAATGTGCTATAGTATATTGATGAAAAATTAGGTATCTTGTTGTAGCTGAAATTTTTTCTTCAACCTACAAAGCACTTTGTTAGTCTTTTCTAACAGATAATCTCCAGTTGTGATCATGCTTACTTTGGTACCTGATTCCTTGGCCCCCAAAACTGGTGGAAAGATGCAGGGCGACCACCGGAGTGTTTCTGGATGGCTGCACCGTGAGGGGTGTGTAGGGGAAATCATCCCCGATGGCAGGAGGCAAGGGCAGACAGAAAGGTCCCGGCTGGAGGTTACTTTGTGGGGTTTTACCACTTCTGTTTGTCATTATGAAAGTTGATTGATGCAGGGGTGAAAGACATCTCCCTCTCTGTTTACAGCCATGTCCTGGGCTGCATCCAAAGCAGCGTGGCCAGCAGGTTTAGGAAGGTGATTCTGTTCCCCTACTCTGCTCTCACAAGACCCCACCTGCAGTACTGCTTTCAGGTCTGGGGCCCCCAACATGAGAAGGACAAGGACCTGTTGGAATGAGTCCAGAGCAGAGCCAGAATGATGATCAGAGGGCTGGAGCACCTCTCCTATGAAGACAGGCTGAGGGAGCTGGGGTTGTCCAGCCTGGAGAAGAGAAGGCTCTGGGGAGACCTCACTGCGACCTTTCAATGCTTGAAGGGGACTTATAAGAAAGATGGAAACAGACTTTTTAGCAGGGCCTCTCGCAAGAGAACAAGATGTAATGTTTTCAAAGTGATGGAGGGTTGATTTAGACTCAATATAAAGAAGAAATTTTTTACAGTGAAGGTGAGAAAGCTGGCACAGGTTACCAAAAGAGATGGTAAATGCCTCATTCCTGGAAACATTCCAGTTCAGGCTGGATGGGGCTCTGAGCAACTGTCCCTGCTCATTGCAGAGGGGTTGGATGTGATGACCTTTAAAGGTCCCTTCCAATCCAAACTATTCTGTGATTCTGTGACTCCATCCAAATACATATGCAAGCTTGAGTGAGACCAATATACTTTACATCCTGTGTAGAATACATTATTTTTATTTATGTGTTTTCCTGGATGCATAAACATAGAAATGGAATGGCTTGGAATAATTTCCTTGAAGGAGAACATATATATATATGCTATTTCTAATTTATCAATGATTACATTGTACGAATAGCAAAAAGAGGGCATAACCAAGTTGCTTGCAGTGAAAATTGAACCTGGAAAGAAAATAGATGGACTCCTTTCCTTGGGGAGAGGTTTGGGTTCCATGGATGCTGTACTGCTTGAGAATGTTTTACTGAGAAAGATAGAAATTATCTTTTCCAGGGAAGTACCACAAGTTTCCAGTCTTTCCATTTCATAAAATTTCATGTTACAGGGAAGCACAAGCAGATACCGATGTAAATTCCACTAATTCTTGAAATAATCACTGCATCTGAGTTGAAGTGTTCCAGAGAAAATGAAGAGGCTGCTCCTGATTGCCAAAGGTGAGGTATTCTCAATTACCTCAAGTACTCGTGACCTCCACAGCAAGGATAGGAAGCCTTGCTTTTGATGCCCACTTGGGAAAGAGGTTTCTCATGGACAGGGAATGGTCCTGGATTTGAAATTCACAGATATTGAAAACAAACTGCCTTCATCAGATAGAGGAGTAATTTTGATTGAGTTTTTTTTTGTTTTTTTTTCCTGGTTATGTGGATCACGTTTGAATTGTAATGGCTGGAAGTATAATGGTTACTAGACAGCAGAATCTGTTCTGCTTAACTACAGTCTTTTTTGGTTTTGCATTTTGGCTCTGAAATGATTCAGGCTGTTAAATAAATGCAACGTACAACGGCTATTCTGAACAAAAAATATTGAAATGTGGGAACCACTGATAGTAAAGAGGAAGAGATTTAGCAATTCTTCGTACTTCAATATGGAATTCTGAACTGGTAACTAATTTTGTTCGTGAAAGGAGTAGAAATGGCTGGAGAGGAGAATGAGCAAATAAAAGTTTAGAGGCTTATCTAATAACAAACTCCTGTGTCAGCAGGTCTGAATGATGGTAGTTTTATACAGCGAGATATTTTTATGTAGCACTATTAATACAGTTAGTGTTTTCCTCATTGTGGAGAAGTTGGAGGAAAAAAGCTTTCCTCTATCATTTTTTTTCAGTGTTTTGCCAGCAGGAATCCACTTAATTATACTGTAATTTGTAGTTTTAATGAATGGCATGTTGTTTTAATGAAATTGTTGCTTTTTCTTTTTTTGGTTATACAGTACATTCCGAGAAATGGAGTTACAATGTGCATTAGGCTAAAAAAAAAAAAAGAGGAATATTATTATAATGTGTTGATAAATAGTGTATGATCATAATTTATGCTTTAAACAATTGGTCTAAAGAAAATGAAAAATTTTTTTGTCTGGATGTTAAGACTGGATTTCAAGACTGGATTTCATATACAGATTAAACTTTGGTCCCATGAAAGTTGAGAATAAAATTCAGATCTTCATCAAAAAGTCATGCAGAATGAAAAAAATAGTTTGTACATTAAAAGAAATAGGGAAAATAAAATCAATACATTTTGTATATCTATAATAATTGTAAAATTATATAAGTGTTTATTTGCACATCATTATAAAAAGAGGTACCTAAGATATTGATATATAACTATGCATCTGTTACGGTTTTACAAGATGTAAGTTGTTTTATCAGTTAATTGTTTTTTTACAGCTATTGATTCTGAAAATATTTCTCTCTTAGTATTTTCTTATACTCTCTTTAGTGGGAAGGAATGCAATAAAGTTGAGGCAACTTCATACCATTGAAACCACTCCACGGTAAGAAGTTTCTCAGCATAAGAAAAATAGGAAAGATAAACAAAACTAACCTAGAGAAGTCTGTTATTTTCATCTGGTACCACATAGTCCAGAAAAAGGTATTGAGGCATCAGAATTCATTTACAGGGAAACTGAACTCATTCTTCTGATTGATGTTTCCGGTTTCCTGTTACTATCTGATGAAAAAAAAATATATAGTTCCTTGCTATAAAAGATCTGTAATTTTCATTCACACGGTGAATGGCTCCCAAATGATTATTTAAGCCAAACAAGGTTTCCTTGTCACCAGGGAGTGGCAAGCAAGGTCTTGGGATTTGTATAATAATTGGCTTGAAACAAGTGATATTCCATACAGTACTACGTACGCAGAGAGTAATGAGTATGGCAGCCACAGTCGGTGAGATCAGTATCGGGACTATCATGGAAAGTGAATATTTTTCAGTCTTTGGAGGTTTTGAAACATCCATAGAAGCTAATGAGCTAATTTAGATAAGCATTAAACATGAATTTAATCACATTACTGGTAATTATTAGCAGACACGCAATATGAAGGCCTTACAGTTTCGTTCAAAAATTATAATAAAAATAAAAAATAAAAAAATAACTTGTTCGACCTAATTCACTGCATATCAATGACTCAACCAAAGTCTTTTAGATTTAATAAGATACTTAGCTTAGAGTAATTTTTCCTTATGTATTATTTAGCTGAAAGCTAAAGTGTGGGGTTTTTACCACTTGTTAGCTTAGGAACAAAATCAGACTTCGGACCTGAAAGCATTACTTACTGAAAAACCCAAACCCGTTTCCTAACAGTACACAGCATATCTTTATCTGATACACCACCTCATTCCTGCATTGACTCCTACACTGGTCATGACTTACCAGGTAAAAATTTACTTCCAGCAACCTCCCCAACTCCTCTGAAATATGTGAAGTTAAGCACGTGGGAGAGAGTCTTGAAGTTTGGAGCAAAAAACTCTGCTCAAATCAGACTCGTTGCTTGCTTGGCAAACATCATGCTGACAGGCACACCTGGCCCCCAAGGCTTGGGAGAGAGCAAGAAGATTTCCTCTCTGCTACCTACACCAGGCAAGAAGCTGCACTCCCCATGCGTTGCAGTGAGTAGAAAATAACGGCTGGAGTATAAAAAGAAGCGCACAGCAATTTTTATAAAAGGATTTTGAAGTAAGGTTTCTGGTCCTAGGTGTGTGCGACCAAAAAAATATTTTTAGTTTGCTGGTTTTTAAAGGAGAAATAGCTGTTACACAGAGTCTCGGAGCCGAAGTACGTAGAGTTTGGTCCCTGAAGTGATGATTCGGGATAGAAACACTTAATAATCTAATTTCAATAACAGAAGCGAACTGTTTTCTGAAAGCTGGCAAATGACTATGACTGCTCAATTTCTCTCAGGCAGAAGGAGAGGGCTTTCTTATTTAATAGAGTGGTGAACCCATCTACTTTTTCATTTTTCAATGGACCATTGCTCAGGAGCACATCTTCCATGCCTTTACTCATGTTACTCAGAAGCTACATTTTTTCAGCAATATTGGAAAATGGAGATTTATATGAAAGGAGAAAAAAATACCTTTTTTTCCAATGGATTACCAGTGATATAAAATTATCTTTTTAGTGGCTTGTTGAAAGCAATTTTTTTCACTGTAAAAATTGGTGGAGAAGCCATTTTCTGTATAATAAATTTTTAGCAAAGGATGTTCAGCCAACTCTCTGAGTAACTGTGTTATCTGTGCCTGTGGTAACCTGAAGTCTGTCTTTGGTCTCTAGCAAGTCAGCTGTCGACCTAAGCTAGAATGTGCTTTTGCACACAACAAAGTGGGCAAAGGGGAATCAAGCCAAAGCTACGTTTTTCCTGTCTCAGAAATGACTAACAAAATGGGCCATGTGTAATATCTTCCCTCCAGTATGCTTAAATCTCATGTGGACTTTTTATGAAAGCCCCCAACCCCTGCAATATTTGGCATAGAAACAAGGGGAATTCATCAGATGAAAGTTTAGTTAATTGGCTGTAGGGTTGTAGGCATCAGTCAGAAGACAGAGCAATCAACAGGTTTGGGACATCTCTGCTGTGTAAAATTTTTCTGCCTCTTGCAGCTGTTTCTCCTTCTTGTCCCTCACTCAACTCTGTTCTTCAGGCTCTACTTGAAAACATTTTTCTCTCCTCCTTCCTCTCTCTTCCTCTGTTCCTCTTCCTTTGTTGCTATTCCAGCTGGGTAATCCTTGCTAAATAGAGCATTCCTGAAATATTATGGAGCTATGATGACTCCTGCAATTGCATTCTTCGATTTATTTATGTTATACATCTTTCTCTTATGCTATATTTATATAAGCAGCTACAACAGTGGAGCATGTTATCTGTAGACTAATTAGAATGTACTGTAAGAAACACAACTATTAATCATGACTTTCATTATTTTTTGCTCTAATAAACTGTTGATACAACCCAGGACAATGTCAAGTGAATGATCATTAATAACAAACACTTAGTATTTGCTAATTAATTAAAGCTGCTCATTTATTTATTTGAAGGGTAAAGATTAAAGGAACAGACCATTTCTGTAATTTACTGTAAATGAAGAACAAAAATATCTTCCCTTGGGATTGAAATTTTCATGAAACTTTGCATGGTGCATTAAGGACCTTGTGAGTGGAAAGCTACAGCTGTTTAATGAGTAAACTTCACTGCTTAGTTTTCAGTCAGAGCACTCAGAAGCTGTGTGGTGTATGTGCAAAATTGTATTAGGTACAAAAGGAAAAGCATTCTCTTTTTCACACTGTCTGCATAGAAAGAATATCTCTTGCTCTGCTTTTTGTGCCTTGTTTACAGCGAATGGAGATGTGACCTCATGTCTGTGTCTCTCATTTTGGTGACTCTTGGTTCTGTTGTGTTTAGTTAATATCATACAAAACCAGAAAATACCAACTTCTTAGAAGAATATAAAATTGGGCCGAGAAAGGGAATTTAACTTTTCTCTTGTTACCTGAGGCACGGATCAAGTGAAGTTTCACCCAAATCTATGAAACTGATTTCTCCTGCCTGTTTGCTGGAGTTACCTCACACGACTATTAATGCCTTCTCTTGCTTAGCCTTTCACAGTCTGTTTTTGTAATACTCTAATTACACTTGGTTGTGTACTCCTTCTGTTTCTTCACTAGGACAAATTTAAGTATGAGAAGTTTCTGGGTGTTAAGTGCTCGGGTTTAGTTAACATATGATGCTGGCTTATCTCTTTTAGAGTCTTCATCAGAAGTCCAAAGCATTTTATGTCCTGCGTTGATGAAATTTTTTTTTCCCTAATTTTGATGTATGGCAGCAATACCACGAAAGCATGAAATGGAATGAGAACATGTGGTGATAACCGAGAAAGGCTGTTAGAAAAACTACAGTTAGTGAGAACTCCGTAGTTTTTCCTGTTTTTAACAGTGATCATCTTCCATGGTGTTCAAGGGCTACTCGTTAGTGTTGGGATGCTGAGGATTCTTTCCAAGACCGTGGTGGAAAATGTACCCCTTCCAGAGAAGTTTTAACTTGGACACTTTGGATCCAATGCCTGCTATGTGGAAATCCATGTCTGGGCTGTTGAATCCTGAAAACTAATTTACTTTAGGTGCGTTGAATGTACGGATGCACCAAATGACTTCTGCAGAGTCTGTTAAAGAGAAATTCTCAAACAAACTTTGGGAAGATTGTCCCAAACTATGAAACCAGTTTTTGAAATGAAAATGGATGTCAGCTGAAGAAATACATATTTTTGTTTGTTTCTTTCATAAAATATTTCATGCCCACTGTGTACTATGTTTCCAAATTTCCAGAAGAAATGACCTTTGTGAAATGTTTTTGGAAGCTTATTGGTATTTTGTCTTTGAATGCAAAATTATCCTTTCAAGTTGCAAAATTTGGATGTGGATTCCTTAAGTAGTTCACTACATGCTAAAATTTTTTAAAAATACTCTTGGAATGCAATTTTTCATGTCCTTCATGGTGGGACTAGATCATTCTCCTGGATCATGGTATGGGGAGCAATGCACTTTCAGAAGTATTTGAGATTTGTTGTAGAAATTACTAATTCAGTTGTGTGGCTTACAACTGTCATTTTAAAATTTTATTTTTTTTAAGCATAGGGGACAGGTTTTCAGCATTAATCCATGACAGATCTATGTTAATTTATATGACATAATAATCCAAAAAGGCTTGAGGCTGCTTTTTTTGCCTTTNATACTCACTGTATCTTGGGGCTTCTTTTTTTTTTTTTTTTTTTTTTTTTTTTTTTGGTAGGAAAGGCGCTTTGAAAGTTGTAGCAAGTCGTCTTAGTGAATTAGCATGTGCTGTGAAAGGCAGAAGAAGTATGTAAATATATATATATATATACACACACAGCATACTTGCCATCCTCCTCCCTTATCTCTGCATCATCAAATGAAAAAAAAAAATTAAAAAAGAGTAATTTTGACTGATGTAGCTCCTTCCATCAGTCAGGTTTAAAAAAAAAAAAAACCAAAAAAACCCAACTTACTAAATGAGCAAAAAAATGATGTGCCTGCCTGTCTATGGAAGCAGGGTGTTCCAGTGGGATCTTGTTCACACTGTGAGTTTTTGTGACCTCTGGACGAGCAGAACGTTACACATGAATATGTAGGCCAGCACCAGCAAGGCAGATGTTAAACTTACTGACCTTCACTCACTGAAACTGGTAATCGCTTTGGCTGTCATTCATTGTCCTTTGGAGGCTTTCTTGTAGCAGACGAATGCCAAGGAGACATATTATATCCTGTAGGTCCTGCCAGAAATTAGGTTTGGACGTGGATGTTTTGGAAGGAATCTGTGTTGAGTTTGACAACGGAGGGAAGGCTGCTGCAGTAACACGTGCAGATGATGCACTTCTCAATCTGTTTGTATTCTCCAGACAGGGAGAGATCAGGGCCCTTTTCCTGCCTTTCATTCAGCTGTGGATAGGAAGGCAAAGTATTCAAGAATGTCAAAACATGTAATCTGTTTATTTATGCAACCAAACTGCTACTGAAGTTGCACCTGTGTAACCTAATGAATGGGGTATCAGTGTTCCACTTAATAACAAGTAAATAATTAATTCCCAGCAGCAGAAGTCTTCAGGTTTGTAATTTGGAAATTAGAATGGGGTGAGGACACACATATTTAATATTAAGGTAAACCTTTTCTTATACAGCTAATAGTGTTTTACATGCTTTAGCTGCCCACCAAGTAAACTGTGTTTGATGAAAAAGCAAATTTTCTGTCTTTCTTAGGCACGTTTTTTTTTTTCTTTCCCAACATTTCATTACTGGTTTTCAGAGGTTCTGCAAAGGTACGTGAGGATGAGCAGCACTACACCTGCATGTACTGGATAGAAGGAATGTGGCAACAGATCCATAATAATGTTTAAAAATAGGAATATATGAGGGTTTGTAAGAGTTTAGAAGCTGCGGTGGGATGCTAATAGAAGGTAGGTTTCTAGACAAATAGCTAATTAAAAAAAAAAGGTATAAAAACTGATGAAAAAATGTCAATCAATATTATTTGTAACAATGTCACGTGTTGTATGTGACAAGGAAACATATTCTTTGTACCCTTCCTGAATAAAGGGGAGGTAGATACTGCTTAATTATTGCCTCTTTTCATCAAACAGTTGCAGTTTTCCAGCCTTTGGGTCAGTGGTCACTTTTTCAGCATATACAGCAGCAGAAATAATGTGAAGCTGTTTACTGGCAGTTCTATACCCCTTCAGCCTCCCTCAGGTTCCACCTGCTCTATCCTGTTTATTTCTTTGATGTTTGCCATCTCCTTCTAGATTTTAATCAGATTTGTGAGAGTACCCAAAGCAGTAACGACAAACCCCATGGTGTTCTACAAACACAGAATAAAAACAGGAGGTTAATACCATGGCGGAGAAAGAATCCCCCAGGAATGCTGCAAATTCATGAGCACATTTGGTCACTGGTTGTGTTATGTAAAGATGTTTTGTGCACACTGTGTGAAATACTGACCTTTTAATTTTAATACAGCGAATATTTCACACAACTATATGCTTACATTCCAAGCTCAAATTGCATCTTGTTATTTCTTTTTGGAGGTTGTAGTAGGATTTATTAGAGTGGTACTGAGATGTAAAACTGTTTCACTTCCCCCTCCTTTTTTTTTTTTTATTGGTTGATTTCAACAGATAAAACAGATTTCTTCTGTTTCTGTTTAGTCACACTTTTCCTTAAATATATTGATAACCACAGCACGTTAACTTTAATATCTGTTTCTTGAGATTCCATTATCAGCCTTTCTCTGCTTCCAGTGCAAAGTCCTTTTCCATGCCTTTTGTTGCTCTTGGTACTTTTTCCTGAAGCAGCTTGGATTTTTGTGGAGTTACAGTTGATGCTGGGAAGGCAACAACCAAGAAGTTCAAAAATGGGAGAGCACTGGCCTTGAGGCTCATGTAGGCAGATGTTCTGGTACTGCTTTTTGTTTGAGCTCTCCCCTGCCTGCTCTAAATTTCTCCAGTGCTTGGTGTCACACAGCGACTTGTGTCTCACGACCATTCAGAAACTCAGAAAAGCTAAATATGCTGAGTATATCTTGAAAATAATGGGAAAAAACAGACAACAAAACCCCCTGACTTAATTAGTGTTGTGCAAAGATTATGTTGGTTCATGCAGGAATTTATACTGCAAGGCTGTAAGTGCAGCTTGCAGCTGAGGAGCATCCAGTACAGGATGCTCAGGAAAGTCAGCTTGGTCCTTTCTCAGCCTGCAGTTTTGATTCTTCTGGCAGAGCTGTACCTGTCCAGGAGGGCTGTAATGAGCAAAGAAAGCCTGGGCATGGAACCCACTCCCTCTGCCTCTGTACTTGCTTAAAAGAGACCAATTGGAAACAGTGACATTACCTCAAGAATATTAGGGTGATCCCTTGATTATTTTGACCTTCGCTTGCCTTCCCATTACCAGAAGCGTTCCACTAAAATACAGGACTGAGGAAAAGATGCAGAATCCTGTTTCCAAAATAGTGCCGTGCACTTCTGAGTTAGCAGACGTCCCTTATCGCTGTGCTGACCAGCTCACCTCTCGGTGTTACAAGGTCTTTGGGGTGTTGTTTGCCTTGCTATGTGAGGTTTACACCTCAGAGCTGAGCCAGAGGTGACAATGACCCGGGCTGTTAATAGCACAGCACTCAATTTTGATGTTGTAGCTTGAGTTTTCCGAGCACTCTCCAGTCATTTAAGTTTCAGTGCCATTTCCTAACCCAGGTTATTTCTTATTCCAGAGCTTTTAGCCTCTGTTTCCGTGTCACTGCTGAGTGCAGACATGATCCACGCTGGTTAAAAAGGTATTCAGAAAGATGAAAGGAAATAGCTTTTAGAGAGGGTGAAATAGTATCTCACTTACTTGTATCCATGAATGCGTTTTTGACTTTGAGATTTTATATGAGGATTTTTTTTTTTTTTGGAAAAAGAACTCACTGAAGATTTTTAAGATTTCTAAAAATGAACTTTAACAGCATTATTAATAATAATACACTATCTATATAAATACACTACCTATAATTCCATATGGGTGTAAACAAGTCAACTTTCTTTTAAACCTAGCAACCCCATTTAAGAAGTTTGCTTTCCCCCATTCTTTTTTCTCCTTTTCCAGTTGTGAGTTAAAACTAGGAAAACCTGCTGTCTTAGTGGCAACTAAAATCTTAGCAGCAGCACAAAACCAGCCCAGAGGGATACACAGTCACTGAATCCTTTGAAACCTGCCCTGCCTGAGACCTTAATCCTGGCTTCAGATTGAACACTTTTTTAAATATGGTAGACAATTCAATCTCAGAAAAATCGTGATCCCAGGGCTTTCTGCAACACAGGCTCTCAGTTCTGAGGAGAAAAGAAAAAAAACAGGAAAACATTTCTGTGTGCATCTGAAAATTAGAAAGTAGAGTGCTAACAGAAGAGTCTAAGTTTAGAGAATTCAAGAAGAAGAGGCCAATGTTACTTTTCCAGGCTGTTTGGTTCAGAAAAATAAAATCCCTCAGTGCTTATTTATTCTCCATATATCAGGCTTTTCAGTGACATTTATCTTGGTCACAAATGTGTGCAGGAGTTTGCTTTGTTTTATTTTGTCCGGAAAAAAACATTCGTTGGCTTGTACTTTTTACCAGAGAAACGTTATTCTTGGGCTTACACATGCAAGTAAATAAGGTCTAAAGTGGCATAATGGTATCAATCAGCCAGTTGCTGTTTATTTGTTGAACCAGCCATCATTAGGGGCTGTGAATGGGTCTCATTGTATTGGTGTCATTGCTGTTGTGCTTAGTCTTTTGAGCTGTGGGACAGCTGATTATGACTAAGAAAAAGGCTAAATAATAGGGCTCGAAACACTATTCGGCAATTACCCAGGCACTGGTACCGAATAGTTGTTTTACTCTGCAGAGAGGAACTTTTTGTCCAGGCAGAGACAGCAGAGAAACCTCAACCATCCTCAAAACTGAATGCACAGGTTGTTTCTGTGTGAGGTAGGTGAGTCTGGGAGTTATGTAGCTAATTCTGTGTTACGTGCTATTTCAGAACTCATGCTTCTGGGTCTTCACTGAACCGTGTGTTTTTAATACGCTCAAATCTCCTCCAACCTGAGTACCTGCTTTATTTGTGCTCCCCCATTGCACAGACTCTATATGGTATGCCAAAAGTGGTATGAGTACAGTTTAGAAAAAGAACTCTCAGGTCATCTGCTGAAAAATTGTTGTTGAACAGATGGTATTTTACTTTAATTATTATTAATTATATGGACAGAAAACACATGGCATTGATGCAGTGATGCCATACCCGGCCCTTGGTAGAGCAAAAGCCGTTTGTTGTCCGGGTGCCTTAGTAAGTGATGGGGAGGAGGAATTGATTCTCTCAGGTTGCTGGAGACAGAGCCTGAGAAGTGCTGGATATTCGTCCTGCCTTAGGAGAAGGTGATCCTGGCCTTGGGACTCTCCTCACTTGTTTGGTTTTCCCGTGGCCTGGCTCTTCCCTTGGGGCAGAACAGTGCACAGGAGGAATTCAGAGTCTGCAGTTTTTGTGCCTGGTTCTGTGCAGCCGATGTAAACAACTGCATTGCAGTCAAAAGGGATCATATGGTAGGGAACTGCACTCTGGAGTGCCTCTTTCTCTCTTTACTGGGCTAAAGAACATCAGTGGCATATAGATTTTCCTTTGTTATCGATGGTATGCTGTTTGTACTTAAACTAATCATAATCCACAGAAATAAGTTATTGGGTTTTTTGTTGCCATCAGGAATAGCAGGAAGNGTGGTCTCAATTTATAACAGTTACCATCAGGAATAGCAAGAAACAGAGGACTCTAAGAGGGAATCTGGGAAGGATATAGCTTTGAAAAGACAGGAGGAGGGCTGTAGAAGGAAATGTAAACAGGACTGGGATAATTTGATTTACAGAATACTTCAGCTGGTGTTACTAATGAAAAATAGCAGTACACCAGGAGTGGTAATTTGGTACATTATTATGGGAAACAATGTCTTTTGTTTCAGCATGAAATGCGTGTTCTGGACAGAGTAGAAACCTATGGGAAGGTGAAAAACTCCTATTTCCTGGCATCTTTGGGATTTAATAGAAAAGAGTGTCTAGGACAACACAGGACTCTAATCACCACAACAGACCAGTACCATAACAACCTAGACAAAGGCTGATCTCAGTACCTGCAGTGGAGCACACTCAAAAAGACAGCACTGTTTAAATAGAAGATTGGAGTCATGTGAACTCAAAGGGACCAATTATTGTGGGTTTTTTTCAGCTGTTCTGGTCTCTCAGCCTAAAGGCACCTGCTGAACTATTCCCACTCTCATTTCAATCCAGAAAATTCACAGGTGGTTCATGTTAGATTATGAGGACCTTCATAATCATCATTTTGATGTTACTACTTCTCTGCTCACTGTATTTCAGTGCTTTGATCAGGAGACTGGTTTTCCTTATAGTCACAGATGGTTCCTGTTTGACAGGCTGACAGGCAGACAAAGTAAATAGGCATGAAAATAAAATATTCCTTTGTTTTGGTAAGTCAGGCCAGTGTCATTTGGGTAGACACTGCTCTGTAATCCTTCTGACTGTGTTAGGATGGGGAGAGGGTATCGTGTATAATGGTACACAGGAATCTTGTATCATTCTCTCTTGGACTGTGTTGCTGAGGATTTGATCAAATCTGAGCTTACAATGAATTTTCAGTGTTACTTTTTCAATTAAGGTGGTAAGCGTTGCCATCACATAGCCCTCTGAAATTTCAAGGGGTTAGTCTGGACAAATCCCATCTGGCAAAGATGTGCCTGATCCTGCATATCAATAGGAATTTTGAGCACAGATCAATAGCAGGATGAAATGCTACATAATTATTGCGTGTCTGTGCCTTTATCTACTTGCCTGCATTCACAATGCAAAACCAAAAAACCTCAGGGAAAAAAAAAAAAAAGCAGAACCTTTGGATCACTAAAGATACAGATCTTAATATAGCATGAAATAGTTACCTAGGCAGTATAAACGCTTTTATGAGAAATGTCTATATTATGAAAAGAGAAATCTAATAAATAGTACTTTGAAATTGATTAAATACTTTGGATTAGGGACTGTTGCACGGCATTTGTGGCAACTCCTGACGAAACATGACATCTGGTCGGTGAATTCTCCAGGGGTGGTTTTGTGGGATTGGAAATCTGGTTTTCCATAAAGAAATTGTTGCTGACCTATTGATGCGATATGACATTGCTTCCTTTTTTGGCAGGTTAGCCAGTCATAGAGGAAGTTAGTCCCGGCAGCCTTTACACTGATCAGGTAAACAAGAAAAACAATCAAATGGGGACCTGGCTGAGTACCCGCCCCCTCCACCCCCCCCCAAAAGTAAAGTTTAAAAAAAAAGATGACAGCATGACAAATTTCTCTTCTCATTATCTATCAATTCAAGTGAGCCTAGAGCTGTGCTTTTTGTCATTACCTTTAGTTTTATTGAAAGTGATGAAGCTACCAAGACAATGGATTTTGTTTTATTGATGCATTGCCCAGTTAAAGACCAACTCGTTATATTCAGTACTTGAAATAAATGGTTTGGTTACCTTAACTAGTTGAAAGGAAGCTTCATTAGCAGGGAACTTTTGTATGCATTTTCTCTTTTCTGTTTCTTTAGTGGTTTTGCTGGATCAGGTTTAGCTGGTCAATTAAGCTAAACGGGGGTTTGTTAAGCACTCCTGTTAGAAAATAAGAAAGCCTGTTATTCCTAAAGGCACCAGGGGAATGAAAGGTGTTAATTTTTTTTTAGGATTTAATCAATTTTGGAACATAGTGGCTCACAGTCCATAGCTTCAGATGAGGACATTTGTAGCTCTTGCTACAAAGACTGCATCTCACATCAGTCCATAATTAATGAAAGAATCTGGGGCTGGTTTCCGATGCTTCCTGAGGTGACTGAGAAGTCCGGCCTCTGAAACTCTCAGGCAGGGCAGATGAGCAGATGGGAAACGTGGCAAGACGGGGCGGCAGTGGCCTGTGCAGGGTTTGATTTCTTAAACTTAGCCCGGGAAGCTTGATGGTGGGGCAGGCACACAAGACTTTTCGAAATTTTTGTCTCATACGAGGAGTCCTGGAGCAGCCGGAAATTCTGCCAAAGGTTTGGGAAATGGTCTAGGTTTTGACTGGGTTTGGTAGCTTGGATTTATTGATCCTGATTTCCAATTTACGGTAAGGGTGGTTTCTCAAGCTCCTGAAAACAACGGGTTTATTTTTAAGGAAAACATCTTAAACCATTCAGGTTTTTAAAGCGGTAGATATTGTACTTTCAAGATATAATTTCCCTTGTTCAACATGCATGAAATTCCAACAGACTATACTTCACCAAGAAAAAGACTAGCTAGAAATTTCAAACCACTGTCTTCAAGTATTTTCCTACTATTCCTACTCCTACTACTAATATTCCTACTATTCCTATTGCTATTACTAATATTCCTACTATTCCTAAAATACTAATTTACAATCTGGAAATTGATACTGTAAATTTGTATCAATAACTTACCTTCAGTAACTGGGTAACTCTAAGTGAGTAAAATTATGTGTCTGTCAGTGGAAACAAGCATAAATATAGACAGAAAAATGGTTGTTTTCACAATTACTTGGTGGTTGTTTGCTAATGCTTTCGCAGATTGAAACAAATTAAGGTCAGGGAAGGCTGTATCTTAAAAAAAAATAGGGCCAGAAGAGAACACAGAAGATCTCATGAAGAAATAACCAGCAATTGTATTGTAAAAACATACAAAAATACATATTAAATGCATATATTGAGTTGTAAGGATTATTTTCTAGATATTTGAAGTGGATGCTGATGCTCAAATTCTTTTTGATCCCAGGTATTAAAAAAAGCTAAAGACATCTCACTGTAGTAACAAGTATATGAAATAATGACTGATCACAACTAAGTCAATCTGCCTTGGAAACATGTTTCTTTTTCATCTGTACTTGTGTTAGATTTTGCTATTCTTGCCTTCAGGTTCTGTTACTTCTCCCAGAATCTGGAAGAAGCCGATTTTTCTAATTTTTCCAGCCCTGTGTTACGAACCAAAAGATGTATTCGACAATAGTTGAAAATGTTAATGGTTTTATTATTGAATCTTTCTACAGCATATGAGACTTGGGGCTTTTTTGTGAGCTCTGTGAAGACTGGCAACGGGTACCCAGTCCTTGATGTAGGCTCAGGCTTTGTTTCTGAGCAAACCCAAAGCTTTGTTTGCCACAGCATTGTTGTCTTTCTGTTATGTCAATGACAGACCCCCAGCCTGCCTTCTGAAGAATCTTACAGGCTCTCTACATGGCAAATCTCACTTAGGTTTGTAAGAGAAACTTGCTGATAGACATATTCATTCAATGTGTCCCATGGTATAATTTTTTATTGGTTTCAGCTCCAGAACTACTTCAGTTAATTTTCTCTCCCTTGCTTTCCATAAAATTTATATCTTGCTTTTTATAAAAGGAAAAATAAACCCAAACGACTAAAGCAGGCTTATTATTTAAGTTTAAATATTATGACTAGGCTGTTAACTTTGGTTACTACTGGCAAGAGTAACATCATCCGTCTACCCTTCCTCTGCTTTGAATTAATGGTTGGCTTTTTTATTCATCTTGGCTGATTTTTTTCACTTTTTTCCATGTGTTTATCACTTCAGGTAAATTAATGACTCAACACTGTTCCTCGTTCTAGAGAACTGAAAAATGAGAAAAATCATTCAGCTTGTTCAGCTTGTGTCTTTGCTTTAAATCAATCTTAAAATAATTTATCCTTCCCATGAGCCTTTCAGGTACACAGATCTCCTTTATGCAGCTTCTGTGCAACTTTCTTCTCAGCTTTCATTTGATTTGCTTATCCCTGTGCTTCTGCTACTACTGTTGGATACTGGGCTTAATAGGATGGATGGCAAGTCTTCGTGGTGTTTCAAATACTCTGAGTAAATCAGATCATTAAAATACAGCTTAACCTAATGGATCACCCTGGAGTGTAAAAAAATCCTTCTCCATATTCATATGAACAAACCCACATTTTTTAGCAACTTCCACAGCACTGGAAAATAATCATTGAAGTGTGTGTGGAAAAAGACTATGAAACTCTATATGTGACTTAAAATTCCTTAAAGCTCACAGTTTTTATTCTTCTGTCTGCCCCCTCATTTGGGATTTAATTTGAGAGAGAGGACATTTTGTTTACACAGTGTCCTGACACATGGTTGGGTACTCCTTGTTGATATTATTGCACGAATAGGCTCAGTTTGCAGTCGGAAACGTCATTAAAAAATGACTCATTATGCAGTATTCCAGTCTAATCAGGTTTACATATGCTAAGACCTTGGTCATGGATATAAATGTGTTAAAGAATGAAACAGAAATTTGTGTGCTTGATAAAGCACATTTGAATATATTTGCTTTGTCTGACAGGTGAAATCATCCCAAAGTTCATTTGTGCCTTGACTGCAGTGGCTGAAGCATCTCTCTGGTCATTGCAGAACTGCTCTGGCCCCAGGTCCAGACCCTGCCCCAGCACCTCCTACATGTTGTGGGAAGCTCTGTTAAGACACAAAACCTGCTTGCTCATGTGGTTGGTGAGATCTCTTGTAAGCCAGAGAAGACATTGCACAGTTTCCTAACTTCTGCCAGAAAGAGGAGCTGAAATCTCACTTTGACCACCAAGGACTTGGCTGAGTCTGGACTTGGATGCAAGAGCTCACAGGGCCATGTTTTAGGGTCCTGATTCTTCACTCTCTAGATGAGGGTCTAGTCTTCCATTCAGTCCCTGCATGTTTTATTTGCTTATGTCTATTTTTTTTTAATTTTATAATAATTGGCATAAATTTAGAGTGATGGTGCCAAACTGGCTCTCGCCCTGGCAGGACAGAGAGATGCAGCAGGGGCATGTCTCCAAACTTGTGAGTGAAGAAGTGCTCACAGGCCAAATTAAATGTCAGAGAAACTTGTTCTGAGGAGGACTAACTGGAAGGGCAGAGTTAAGACTGTGCTCTGTTAAGTCTTCACCACTACAGTGATGTCGTAGTTCCAGGAAAAAATGCCACCATGAAGGATTAGGCCCCTGTGCATTTCAAGCTGAAAATCAACAGATCCTTGCGAAGACCTTAAAGATTCTTTATAATTTAATACCAGCAGTGGACATTTGCCATTTGATGCGGTTCCTGTTCAAGCTTGCTCTGTTGCTGCGCTTGGTTTATCACTGGTCAAGGCTTTAATCCCCTAATAGCAAACTGAAGTCATGTCAGCACTCAGCTGCTGCTGGGATCTGCTGCCACTTTATCAATGTGAACAGTGTCTTGCCCCCTGACCCTTAGGCCAGGCTCTGGAGCTGCACTACGTGGAGGGACATGTGCCACCTACACGTGGGTCATGCAGAACAGCAAACACTAAACACAGCCCCTGAGATTTCTAGCAGAGCAAATAGAGCTGTCCACGAGAAAGAACAAGGACTGGAGCTGCTGCTTCACAGGTTCAAGCATTAGAGCCTCTGGCTGAAAGACAATCACATACCTTACATGCAATGAATGATTGGGCCAACCCTGTTCTGAACAGGTATTTTAGCGCAGAAAGTGAGTGGTTTATAAAAACAATCAAAAGATAAACAGAAAGGGTGATTGCTCAGTTTTATTAAGCCTCAAACACCTAAAGGTAAACATAAGTATGAAGAATTAAAATAAAATCAGAAAGATACAAAATGTGTACTTTGTTTTGTCTACCACCATGACATCCTCCAGGTCTATCAGACTGCCTAAACCAACATCAGGCCTCAAAATGATTCATGAATCTAAGATTTGAGGTATTGCTTGCTCTAAAAGCTAAAAAAAATTCAGAATAGAACTCAGAGGCTTAAAGAGGAAATTCATTAGGAGGTTGACAGGAAAAAACCCCCAAGCTCGAAAACCTGCTCCCAGCAAGTATTTAATTTTTTTTTAAATTATTTTTCAGAAAATACACTGTAAGTTTTTAAAAATATAGAAATGCTGTGGAAACCTCATTGGCAATACCTCTGTAAAAGAAGAGAAGGTCAGCTTTGAAATATTTTCCATCTATTGGTTTAAAGCCCAAGGTAGTTTTTCTTGATCAGACTTTGCATATCTGCACAGAACCTGATAGGAAGGCTCGTCAGGTTTCCTTCAGAAAGAATATTTCCAGGAAGAATTTACTGGTTCAATCCAATTAGCCTTTTTGTGGCTGCAAAACTCTTTTTAAAACCAGCTGACTAAGTTCATGTGCATTGAGTAGTTCAAGTGAAAATCTGTCAGTGGAACTGAATTAAAACCATAGAGCCAAGGTCTCTCCTAGTATAAATCATTTACATTGCTATAATAAAGCAACATGCAACAGAAGCAATTCTTCACACCACTGAGTTTTTGGCATGGGAGCTGGTCCCAAAATCCAAACCTTACTGCTTCAGCTTCCATATTTCATAACGTGTAGGAAAACCTAAACTACAATATGCCGTAATAATTTTGTGACATTTGAGAATAAAATAAATGTGACCTGGGATCTAAAAAAAGCTGAAATAAGTTGGGATTTATCTTATTTTTCTTTTTCAATGGTCTTGGTCATGCTGGTAAATGGCATTTTCTCATCTGTAAAATGAAGTGAAGGTATTGTACCATGTCCTGATTTTACCAGTTGAAGCCTCTTTCTTTTTTCAAAGTCATAAAGTATATGTCAAGCACTCTGAGCAACTCCTGTATGCCTTGCTTGCAGTGCTGCAATTAGTATCACACTGTGTCATATTCGAAGCTCAGTGACTGTTAAATGTGCTACGCCTGCATCACACTAACTACTATATCAGTCATTTTAGATGACCCCCTTGAAAATTGCTGCCAAAAGTTTATATGTCAGAAACCACTTTCAAAATGCTTATGAAGTGAAGAATTTTCACAGCTCTTTACCTACTCGAATACCAAAAACTGTCAGTCAATGGAATCAGGCTCGACAGTTTATATTCCAAGACTTCACTATTGAAAGATTTGCTTGAAAAATTATTCCTATCATCTGTCAGCAACTGGCTTCTGTGTTTAGTCAGCTGCTCGCTTTTATATTGTAATAACCACTGTAAGTTGCTACAAAAGATCTGCCAAACCCCTTGGTGTTGGTTTTGAGTGGGGTGAGTCGGGGACATGCTCATCAGCGCTGCAATACTTGAACGCTGCCTGTTGCGGGAGCTGGGAATTCGGTCCTCTTGCCCAGGTGTGTGGCTGTTTTCATTAGCTCTGGGCTGTTTTATCAGTGTCTTCAGTCCCAAATGATAGCAAAAAACATGATCCAGGTACTGGAGATTTATTTACAAAGCAGTTAACACCTGATAAATCTTTTAGAGAAGGGAGTTTAGGAGGTTTTTTTCAAGTTTCGAGAATTTGAACCCTAAACTTGCCCAATAGGTCCATTACCAAGGAAGAGACTTGATTTATGGCTGAAACTCTATTTTAATTTTTTAACTTTCTGGAAAAATATATCAATCTGCTCTGTTAAAGGTGGAACTTAAGTAATATGGCTTTGGTCCAAGCCCAAACCTACAGAATCCATGGGCTAGGTTTAAGTGTTTATTTTATAATAGCTGCATCAACACAGCACTAAGAGTCAATATCTACAATGAACTGCTATTAATTATAAGTGAGCCACTCTTTTATTTGTAATCTCAGGACTGAATCAATACCCTGTTACAATGACTGGCAAAAGTGCAATTGGACTTTGTGTGCCCTGTTGCCAACCTGTACCAAACCTTTCCCCTTCCTTGCTTCATAACACTGAGGAGTTTCCTCGGTGCCATTGGTCTTTTTGCTCAGCCTGAGCAGCTGGGGGATCTGGGCACTGGGGATTATTCAGAGAGCAAACTTATTGGTGCTGAAGGCTGTCAACAGGATCTACCTGACAGACCTGCTCAAAGCATAATAGATGTATGCCTCTATGACTGGGTTCTTCACACAGCAAAGTCATAGAAAAATTCTACTGCAGTAATCTGTCTTCCATACAGTAGAAGACAAGTTCAGTGCTCTCCTCATTCTCAAAGGATTTAATTTCCTTTTTTTTTGCCTTTTCAGGAAATGACCCAAGCTCTAGGCCAAGGGCAGGACTTTGTGTCGTGTCCCAGCAAGGAGGAAGTTCAAACAGGAAAGGGGGAGATCTGTGTCCTTGTCTTTTGATTGCTGCTGCCTTTTACATGGAACTGTCACTGGACAAACAAAAATAATGATGGGACTGGAACAGACTGCAGCCTAGCCTCTCTGTGTTATATCTCCCTGTGTGTGGGAGACTTTTATAGCTCTCTTAAGGGTGTTGCCTAGTTTTCCTACTAGGCCAACCGTCACTGAAAAAGAACTAAAAGAGGTTTCTTCCTCCTTTAAAGCTGTTTTTTTCTCCTGTGAAACAGGCTCCGTAGACCCAGGAGAATTAATCATTCACCAGGTCATTCTGTGTGGTGCTGCCTTGCCTCCTGCAGGAAGGAGATGCAGCTTCCAGAGATCTGTCCCTGCCAATGCCCAGTGGCCATCAAGTCTTTGCATGCAAAAGATAAGCTATATCATAGAACTTCCTCTTAATATGGTATGTCTATATAGTCATTATAATTGTTTGTGTGTTTCCAAATATATTTAGGTGTACAAATATTTATGGCCATAACAATGCAGGTATTAGAAAAGCACCCTAGATGGTGTTAGATAAATGCATAAACCATTAATAAGAGTGTCAGTGGCAAAATCTTCACTGACTTCCATGGGCATTCAGCCAGATTCTCGCCAGAAAATTAGATTATGAGATTCTCTTTGCTGGGTACAGAGAGTTCTGGGTATCAGATTGCCCTTGGATGGGAGCAGAGACAAAAGCGTTTCTAACAGTCTGTTCTTGTTTTTCTGTAGTCTGATGAGGAGCCTTTTTGCTGTCTGGCCTAGCCATTTTAAACACCAAGCCTTTGGATGGTATTTCTCTAACGTCAGCCTTGTTTCCCTGGCCTGTCACAGAATGTTAGTTATCAGAAATGCTCCAAAACACAGCCATCCAGCAGAGGAATTTCTCCAAGAATGGAGCTAGTATATTTTTAATTATATGAGATGAGAATCAGTTATATCTAATGTTCAGTTTAGACACTTCTCCTCTGTCATCATAAATGTGTGTGCCCTTTCATTACAGGTGATTTAGTTGGAAACAAATCTACTACCTCTGTTGTAATTGTCTGTCAAGAAAAAAAACAAGTCAGATCAGAAGAATCAAAATAAAATTGCACTCCTTAACTACTTGTTTTATCTACCATTGCTGGAGTGATAAATCTGCTTGAGAAGACAGGAATCATTTTACACTTTACAGGTGTTTTTCAAAGACTTACATGCCAAGTGCATAATGGAAATATATGATACCTTGTGTATTCCCCAAGTATAAGAAATGATGATAACTCTAGTATGAAGACCATCAGCAGCCCTAATCCTCAGGCTAAAGCAGACTTGCTTGAGAACATGTTTTACTAGGATAATAAACAGTGGTGTTGATGAGGAATTTTGCCATGAGTAGTATAGGCTGTTCTGGCAAGTAATTTTTTCTAGATTAAATTGTATAAGATAAATAAGCCTTAAATAGGCGAGGATAACTTAAGAATAGGATCTGTAGTCTTGTTAAAGGTGATTCTCCATGAAGAAATTTACTATCGAAACAATATTTACTGCATTGCATTTCTCTCTACAGGGCTATTCTTACTTTTGTGCTAATTTTGATCATACCTCAGGTAGGATCAGGTCTGGGCTGTCACTAATCCTGACAGAGAACGCAATTCCACCTGTAATTCCTATAGTTTTTCACCTGGATCAGTTTGCACTCGCACTGTTGTTTTTGGAGTCCATGGCTGGTGGCAAAAATGCTGACCAGACAGGTGTATCAAAGTGTTGGTTAATTGGTGGGACCACAATACACTAACTATGGGTAGTTTGCACAGTCAAAATATCTACATTCATTATTTTCCTTGAGTCTGTCCCCACCCTGCCTTGGAACCTAGGGATTCACTTTTTTTATAAACTGTAAGAGTGATCTTTATCTGAGTGCAACTTCTTAAGTAAATTCCTAAACTGCATTTGTTCTCTAAAAAAAAAAAAAAAGGATTGGCTTCTCAAACCAGTCTGAGGTCCTTCGCCTTCTCATTTTCTGTGTGACTTTGACAACCTGGTCTGGTGTGAGTTCAACAAAGGGTCAGCCCTTGTGTTACCTCTCAAGTATTGCTAGATGGGTAGTTATCAGAAGGTGTTGCATTCTTTTGTGCTCATGGGAACTGGTCATTTGTTAAGTTAATGCTGTACATTTGGGTCCACATTTAGTATGTATAATACTTTTATCTTATGGCAAAACGGCTCTTGAACCAATGTGTTTACTGCTGTTCATGAGCACTGTCAAACCTTTCTGTTGCAGTTTAGGGTTTTAACCCCAGGTTTGAATTCTGTCCCAAGAGCTTTTGGCCTCTCAGCAATGTTAGCAGGAGAAAACGTGTATATTGTTTTAGCTCAAACGCTCTGTCACTGAGTTTCTCCTGCCTCTCTTATGCTACTGGTAAGATGTGGCAAAGAAGAGTGGGAAGGTGTTAATTTCTACAGCACAGTTTGCTAGGATTTATCTGTTAATCCCAAAACGTCAGAAGTCTTGTAAGGGATAAAAGAAATATTCCTGTGGTCTGTTTCAGATCTAACAGTCAAGCTGGATCCTCTGCTGAGTGCTGTGTTATTCTTTCTTGTAAAGAGCCCTGGATACTATTTAAAAATAAATAAACCAGCCTTCCTCTAAAGTCTGCCAACCTGTATTTTAGTCAGGATCCCATTCTTTTGTCTGTATCCTGTACCTGAGGCAAGGCTCAGGACTCCTGTCCATGAGAAAGCACATCCTTTTTCGAAATAATGAATAAGGATACAAATTATAAATAATTTTTTTTTTTGGTGTTGTTGAAATTACTAGCTGAAGAATAACTCATAAAGGTGGATGTTGGCAAAAAGTTGCATAAGACTGGCATTATCCAGAGAAGAAAGAGAATGGGATTAAGTAAAAGTGCAGGTGTCAGTGCTCCTTTAATGGTATAAGTGTTGCAAGGTACAACTGCCCCAGCTGGGTTGTAGGGGTGCCCTGGAGGAGAAGGAAGAGCACCCTCTTTAAAATCAGTTTTTATTTGCTGGAGTCTCCAACACAGCTTTTCTCTAGTTGGTCCCATCCCTTATTTGTAGAGGTACCTTTATGTTCTCTCAAATCTCTATGACTGCAGGTCTTTACTCCCTCATTCCTCACAGCCTGATTGTTGCTTTTGGGGAGCTCCATAACTGCTACAATTCCAGCACTGTTAGTCTATTTAATTTATGCCTTGGTAACTTTTAAATCAGTATTTTGCTAAATATGTTTAAACTAAGTGAACAAATTGGTTATTGCCCGATTACTTCACTCAGCAGTTTAGTTAGTTCCTGTCTTGCCAGAAGAAATGCTAAATGTTTTTGTGTGGGGCTGGCAGTTTGGTTACTGACTTATCTTGGTAAAGTTTTTCCATTTCCCCTACCACTGGCTCATGATCTTTTGACAAAAAATCATAGTGGGTTTTGTTTTCTGTTATTCCTTCCCACCCGAGTTCTTCTGGTTTGTTTTGGTCTGTTTTTTTCCCATCTCCATTTTTTCCCATGTTTTCATTTTCCCCCTTTATTTTCTTTATTATTGTTATTTTTTATTCGATTTTTTATACACCAGAACCTGAAGAGTATTAGATTTTGTCAAAGATGGAATGCTCTATATTTGCCAGAGAAAAGTGCATTTTACACTCCATCTCTGCAACAGGCAGAACAATGCCCGAGTTGCTTTTTGAAGCTCCTTTCACATCCAGCCATATCAGCACAGGGCTTAGTCCTCTTTGTGCTTCCCGTGGAAACGTGAGTTTTGATGGATCCATTCTTTTTGTCTCGACTGAGAGATTTCTTGAGAAGCGAAGAGCAAGAAGTGAATCAAAGGTTCTCCTTCCTCCCTTTTCACCTTCCCTTCTCTTTCCAGGTTCCCCACTGCTTTCCGTTTGCAGGCAAACCCAAGGAAGGAACTCCTTGTGGCCAGCAGGAGCAGGGAAGTGATTCTGCCCCTGTACTCGGCGCTGGTGAGGCCACACCTGGAGTGCTGTGTCCAGTTCTGGGCCCCTCAGTTCAGGAAGGACATTGAGGTGCTGGAGCAGGTGCAGAGAAGAGCAACCAGGCTGGTGAAGGGACTTGAGCACAAGTCCTGTGAGGAGAGGCTGAGGGAGCTGGGGTTGTTTAGCCTGGAGAAGAGAAGGCTCAGGGGAGACCTCATCGCTCTCTACAACTCCCTGA